>OX465094.1:183886-339813 GCA_949987625.1 Chalcis sispes | reverse complement strand
TTTAACACGACCACCGTAAGCCACATCGAACTCGCAAAATTGCTGATTTACCGAGCAAGAAGATTTTTTATTTTGTACAAGAAAAAAAGGCAACTTGTATTGGATTTTCCTCAGGTGTAAACGTACAAATGCGAAGAATATGTTTGTAAAATAATCCCTGATATGTTTGTTTCAGTGATAGAAAGAAGACGTTATAATTTTTGTCGTTAAATTATCCGTAAGAATTTATCGCGATTCATTTAATATAAGAACAAATTTTCCATACAGTCTAGATATTATATTAGAATAGTATTTATTAAATAAAAGATAATTTATTTTTCCGTAATAAATTTCAGTAAATTTGCTGACTAATTTAACATATTCATTATTTTAGAGGCAAATGTTATTGTCATTAATTTCAGATTTTGAAAATAATATTTTTTAATATGTAATTATTTACGATAACTCTCGGGTTGCTTAATACTGATGATTTTTTTTATTTACTTTTTTAGACTCATAATTAATATCATGAAAATTTCGTCTGTCGTACGTAGCGCTTCGTTTAACAACTAAAATTAAATTTTACTTTACACGCATGAGAGGGACATACAAAATAGGTATTTTTTTTTGTAAATTGTAAATCAGATGCTCCAGCAAAGTGTATTAAAGTAATAGAAATAATCACTTTATCAGACTCTTAGTGCCCTAACAAAAAAAAAAGGATGACTTGAAAAAATATGGCGACGTGAAAGAAAAAAAGGAAAGTAAATGCCTCCGGTTAACTTTTGTAATTCATTCATTACGACTTTATTATGCAGCACTTTACGACTGTTGAAAAATTTTTAAATATTTTCTCATTTAAATGATCTAACGTTAATCAGCTAAAATAATAAATTAACAAAAATTGAAAAATTTAATTTTATCTCTTTTAAACATCTTGTTAATAAATTTTTTTTTTTTTTTTTTTTTTTTTTTTTTAATATTAATAAATATTTTTGAGAAATGTTGGTCAAATATTATATTATGAATTTGAAAGCTTTAATATTAATTGTACTACCTATAATATGATTGTACTTCAAAATGTTTCTTCCTCTCATCTAGAAAGCTCAATTTATTTTCACTAAAACATTGTTACTTTAATTTCGAGCTTTTCAAAATAAATATCAAAATCATCAAACGCAGAAAAATTTCCAATGAATCAAACTGTGTGTGTGTCTCTCTCTCTCTCTCTCTCTCTCTCTCTCTCTCTTCAAAAAAGCTGAATGAGGGAGAGGGAGGAACGGGAGAGAGAGAGAGACAGACAGACAGACAGACAGACGGACAGAATGGAAGCCCTTTATTTTATTTTTCATTTTTATCAATTTGCCGAATGTATTTGAAAACCCGGACAGAAATAGTGGAAGCATCTTTTTCCGCTGCAGCGAGAAAAAGTACTTTATCGATGTTTGCTGTCGCTAAAAGCTCGTGTTGTGTCGTCGTTCCTCCCTCCTCCGCTTTACCTACCGCCATTTCCACACACCGCGTAGTCCTCCACGTACGTCCATCGTTCTCTTTCCCTCTCTCTCTCTCTCTCTCTCTCTCTCTCTCTCTCTCTCACACACACTCACTCTCTCTTATTCTCTCTTTTGCATTCATCGTGTGTTTTGAAATGCAGCAAATTTGAGATTCGTGTACATCGTACCGGCATAAACACTAAAGCGACGATACTTCTCGATTCTTTTTTTTTTACATCATTTATTATTACCCGCTCATTCGACAACGGCTCTTGGAATTTTTTTGCTAATTTTTACCATTTTAACAGGATTTTATTTTCAAAGTATATTAATATTTAGAAAATATGAAAAAGGTGAAAGTTACTTTAAAGCTAAAAGTTTAAATTCCTTTTAAATTGTTTTGGGTAGAATATATTTGTTCTAATTATAATATTAATAATTGAGTGATTTATTTATCATTTTGCTAAATATTCAAAAATAACGTATATTTTTACATTTATACTCTTATGTTTAAAGGGTGTAAAGAGTTGAAAAATTTGAATGATTATCTACCTTTGAATTGATTAACGATAATACGATATGAGATGCCAATAAAATTAAGTAAAATCAAAATATGTTCAAAAATATTTAATTTCCTAATATTGCAAAAACATTACAAATTATATCGAGAAAAAGTTATTCACAGCTTTACCAATCGATCCATTTAAATTTCACATGTACTTCACTATCCATTATTATTTAATGAAAAGTTCTGAGATATAAGTCGCAAAAAACGCATACTTTATTATCGAAATTATTCGTAAAATCTAAATATTTAACGAATATTTAATAACGTATACGCGGGTAAAATTTTCAATTTTTAAACATATGAGATTTCAGTAAAACTTTATTAAAAATAATGAAAAAAAAGCATGAAGTCTAAAATTATTACTGTGTAAATAAATATACTTCTATAAATAGAAAATTTGTCCATCTTCATTTATTTCTCTTGCTTATTAATAATACGTTGATAAGTTTATTTGCGAAATAAATAATTTATTTTTTCTCACAAAAGAAGTAAAACAATGCATGTATAAAATTATGATACTTTTACATAAAAAACTATTTTTTAATTCTTACTAGATGTTACAAATTATACTTGACACAGATAATATTAATTACTATTTATTAATGTAAACGGTTTTTAATTATTTTTTATTGTACTGCGATTATAAAAATTAAACTTATGTACATTTTATCCATATTTATATGAAGATAGTTCGATACCAAAACGAGATGAAAAAATAAGAAGAATCCAACATGAAATAAACTTTTGCAAAAATATTTACAAATATTCAACATATACGAGGTGTGATAAAAAAATAAGGTGAATTTTCATTTTTTATAAAAAATATTCATTTATTAAATTATTCACTTATCGCCTGTCCATCCCCTATACATATATATATATATATATATATATATATATATATGCACACACACACACACACACACACACACACACACACACACACACACACACACACACACACACACACACACACACACACACACACACACACACATATGTATATCATGTCTCTATCCCTCTCTACCTCTCATATCGTTTTTGCTCGTAGGTGCAGATTGATACTTTTCATCTTCCTTCTCTCCCTCTCCTACTTTTACATTCTCTTCATCGTGTTTTCCTGTAGCTTTTCCGCTTACATTGCACTCGACGACAGACACTAGCCAGATTCATTAAATCTTCCTTCGGTCTATCCTCTTTCGAGCTTCTTCTTCCTTCTCTATTTGTCGGGTGGGTTTTCGAAAGAATGAGAGGAATTCCTCTCGCGAAACCGCGGAGATTAAAGCATACTGAGTCATCAGAAACGTCCTAGAAGAAGAAAAAATTTTTTAAGGCTAAAGTTTTTAGTCATTAAACGGATCTGATGAGGACTCATTCGTTCCAGTTTATCAATAGAGCAAGAAGAACCTTCAGCTGCAACTCTTCTCTCTTTCTTTTTCCTCGTCTCTATTCTTGTCCGATGTGGTGATTTTTTGTTTTCTTCTTTCTATTAAATTGCCCCTACAAGCCTCATTTGTTTAACTGCTTTATATACTGTCTGTCAAAAAAGTACCGGATATTTTAAATTAAAACAACATTTTTACGTTTAATAATCAAAATTTATTGGGTCGCCTTCAAAATAGGCTCCATTTGCTCCGATACATCTATGCTGACGGCACTTCCAATCATCGAAACATTTTTTATAGGCGCTTTCCGGGATGGCCTTCAGCTCGCGCGCCGAATTTTGTTTTATGGCTTCAATCCACTGAAAACGGGTGCCATGGAGCGTCAATTTAAGTTTTGGATAGAGGAAGAAGTCACAGGGAGCCAAATCCGGCGAATACGGTGGTTGTTCAAGCGTGTTCGTTGAGTTTTTGGCGAGAAAGTCGGTCACAGTCGTAGCTCGGTGAGACGGCACGTTATCGTCGTGCAAAATCCAAGAGTTGTTCGCCCACAAATTTGGCCGCTTCTTACGGATATGCTCACGCAAACGTTTCGTAACGCCTAGGTAATACTCTTTGTTTACCGTCTGACCCTCTGGAACGAATTCGTAGTGCACCACGCCACGGATATCGAAGAAAATAATGAGCATCACCTTCACTGATTTGAGCGGCTTTGTCGTGGTTTTTTCGGTTTTGGCTCGTTTTTTCCCACCCATTCCGATGCTTGCTGGCTTGTTTGCATATCGTACTCGTACACCCACGTTTCGTCACCAGTTAAATAACGAGACTGGTTACGAAAAAGGGTTTCATTATAAAAATTATTCTACATTCGAATGCTCCCCTTCAATATACTCCCCTTCCCTCGCCACACACCTTTCCATACGTTTTTTCCATTGATCGAAGCAGTGCTGGAAGTCTTCTTTGGTGAGGGCCTTTAGGAGCTCTGCCGTTTTTTGCTTTACCGCTTCCATCGACTCAAATCGGGTCCCTTTCAAAGCAGATTTTATCTTCGGAAACAAAAAAAAGTCGCACGGTGCCAAATCTGGCGAGTACGGCGCGTGTTCGAGCACTGGAGTGCGCTTACCGGCCAAATACTGCTTCACAGATAGCGCGTTATGGGCAGGTGCGTTGTCCTGGTGCAAAATCCACGAGTTGTTCTTCCACAACTCGGGCCGTTTCTCACGAACTCGTTTTCGCGGTGTTGCCAAAACTGACAAATAGTAAGTCTGGTTGACAGTCTGACCCTCTGGAACCCATTCAGTCATCACGAAACCGTTAATGTCGAAAAAAACGATCAACATTGCCTTGAATTTTAATTTGGACATCCTTGCTTTTTTGATTCTGGGCGATTCAGGCGTCTTCTAATGCATCGATTGCCACTTTGTTTCAACATCGTATTGAAAAATCCACGTTTCGTCGCAAGTAATAATGTTTTTCATCAGTCCGGAATCTTTTTTTAACCTTTCAAGGAAATCTGAGCAGACCTGTTGACGCAAGAGCTCTTGGTCAGGAGTCAGGTTTTTTGGCACCAACTTCGCACAGGCTTTTGTCATGTGTAATTCCTCGTGTAAAATTTGTCTAACCGTTTCTTTATCGGCGTTTACAGCCTCGGCAATCATCCGGATGCTCATTCGACGATCTGCACGCACAATTTGGTTGATTTTGGTCACTGTTTCCGGAGTTGAAACAGTGACAGGGCGACCTGGGCGTTGGTCATTTTCAGTGCTCACTCGGCCCTCACTGAAGCGCTTACACCACTCAAAAACACGCGCACGAGATAGAGAATTGTCCCCATAGGCCTCTTGCAACAATTTACAGCACTCAGTCGGAGTTTTTTTCAATTTAACGAGAGATTTGAGATTGATACGTTAATCCTGTTTTTCGTCACACATGGTTTTCGGCACGAGAAAAAAACACGTTCGTTTCAAACCGCTACTGCACAAATACAATAATAGTGACGAGAACGTGTTTTGGTACGTGCATAGACAAGATATCTAGATACCAAACGCACTACTCGTTTTTTTCCTTACCCCTCTACGGCGCCCTCTAGGCGCGCAGTCTCGTTATTTAATAGCCAGACCTCGTACATTGTGCCCACGACTACTTATACATGCATTCTCTCTCTCTCTCTCTCCCCCCTCCCTCCCTCCCACCCACCCTCTCTCGCTCTCTCTCTCTCTATCTCTATCTCTATCTCTATCTCTATCTCTATCTCTATCTCTATTTCTATCTCTATCTCTATCTCCTTCTCTTCCTATCACGCACCAACGGTTTTACTTCCGACTTTCGACAATTCGCCCGGGGCTCAACTGCCCCCGCTGTTGTTTCTCTTCATTTCTCTTTCTCGCGGTTTTTCACCCCAATGGTCCCTACATACTTCCTCCTTCTGTCTTTCTCACTCGCTTTCTCCTGGGCCTCGTGAAGTTTAAGTTGCCGCGGAATTGTTATTTTCGTTCTCTCTAACTGGAATAAGTAGATTTTGTTAGCGAGAAGTAAGCATTTGATGTGCTTTGTATCCTCCGTGAATTTTCGCGTGTTTGTAATATAATTCTTTCTGGGATTATGAAAATTTCATCAATTTTTTACCTTTTTGTTTTTGTAACTAGTAACAATATAGAAAAACAACCAAAAAATAATGTTTAATCAATGAATTATCTCTTCATCATCAGTGTTTTTTGTTTCATCTTCTTATTACGATAACTTTTAATAACATAATAAAATTTATAATGATCAATTAAATTTGATTTCTGAGTCTTTACTCAAACAAAAAAATATAATTTAACAATTTTAAAGAATATGGAAAAGCTTTTTTAATAAAAATTATTATTTTTGCGTCGTAGGAGACAAACACATTATATTTCTTTGAAAATTTATTTCACTTAATTTTTTTTGAAAAGTAAAAATACTGTACTTGCTCTCTTACATTTTAATTTTTTTACGATACGTAGCGACATCAACTAAAATTAGCGCAAGTTTCTCAATTACTATTCTGCTATTAAAATCTTTACTGAAAAAGTTTTTAGGTTCTGTAACATTTAAATTAAGCTTGCTTTTTCATCGTTTAATTTTCATTACATTTCATTAAAACTACATACGAAAATAAGTTTTAATTTATTAGTTCACAGAAATATTCAGGCACGTTATGAATATGATCTTATATAGTAAAGTGATTTTTATTCGGGTGAATACAAATAAGATTTGTTGGCATGTACAAAATCAACGAGAGTAACCTGAGCGTTGTTATAAAAATTAAATTTCAATTTTATAAACAATCCGAAAATTATTTGTTTATTATTGTAAATACAATAACGTAAGAATGCCCAAGTTTGAAGTACATACAATTATTATCAAATAATAATAATAATGTAATTATTGAGCAAATAGTTTTATGCGTTTCTTGTGTATCCAAAAAATAAAATTGAGCAAGTCCCACTCGCTTCTAAAAGTTTACAAGTGAGATGGCATCCACGACCATAATAAGGGCGACGCGTAGATTCATCATACCGTTAATATATAACGACGACGGAAATACAAAACAATAAACCTAAAAAAAAATTAAATAAAAAGGAAAGAAAGAAAGCGCAAAAACGAGCGTTGCTCGTGCATATACGTACGTACACGTATCCAGATGGGTGTAAAAAAATGCGAAACATATAACACGTTCCCCTTTGACTCGCTTCCGTGTATCCCAAAAGAGAAGGTGAAAGAGCGTTGCTTTCTCTCTCTCTCTCTATCTCTCTCTCTCTATTAACAAAGTAAAAAAAATAAAATAGAAAAGACTAGCTCGTACGCACGAAATAACATTTTTCCTCCGGCCAGTAGCAACGGACGGATCTCTCTTTTCTTTCCAGCCTTTATCAGGACGTTATTCACGCGATACTTCATTAAGAGTCGCTCCGTGACGCGAATATCGCAAAGGTTCACTGGAAAAGTTGATGGAAAAATGTTGCCGGCTTGGTGTCCGCCTACGGCAACGTGTGCGTCCCAGCTAATCAAGCTGCCGACTCCTCGCAAATGGTATCGCAGTCCCATGCGCGCGATTCTCCACTTTGAGCTTGCCAGTATCGCCAGTGACGACCACGACGACGGTATGTACATGCGATCTCTGCACGCGCGCGCGCGTGTGTGAGTGTGCGGTTCTCGCAGAGACGTATCGTCTTTGACGCTCTTTGTTGCGCTCGCTAACAATAACAAAGTGAAAGGATGGGAGAGAGAGCGAGAAAGAGAGAGAGAAAAGAAAAGGATAAAGTTTTGATGTATAAAAGGTGTGCGACGGAATCGAGATTCTTTTTGAATCGGAATTTTACATTGTTGCTAAACGTGTGTATATATATAAATTAAAAAATGTTTAGTTAGAAAAATATCACCCTCAAATATATATGTATATATATATATATATTTGAAAGTGATATTTTTCTAACTAAATATTTTTTAATCAGTTTTTTTCTCCGAGACGCTACGAATTGGTGTAATAAAAATTTTAAATTAAAATCCTTAAAATTTCTTGTTTTTTCAAATGAAAAATTCGATAACTTCGCGAAATTTTTGTAATACTATTACAAATTTAATTTTTAAATTCACTCAACTTCTTTTGTTAAAGTTTCATTGTAATAATATAATAAAATAAAGAACTGTAAATGGAAGTATTAATTTTGCAAGCCCTGTTTGTCGTTTAAAATTATGATAGTTTTAGGTATATAAATTGATTCAAACAATTATATTTATTAAAATATGAAAAACATAATAATAAATTAATTATTATTAATATCATTTGTGACATCGCAGATTTTACTGCTAGTCACAGAATTAAGGCAGTCACCCCGTGTGACAATCAATTTTTTTAGGGTTTTTGGCTTTTTTGGGGATTTTTTTTAAGGAACAATAAAAATATAGAAGTTTTAACTTTTTACTATAGATTTATTAAAATTTCAACAGTGAGTCAGACAATTTTCAGGTCAAAATCTTCATCAGAATCTGTGTTGCACTACTCCAAAGGCACCCATCTCGAAAAAAAGTGCGTCAACGGCCTCCATGATTCCAGCTGATCGGCTTATTTGAAATTAAAAAACCAACGGCATTTTATTCTGTGAAACTGTTGCTAGCGAATGAACTAGGATCATTCGAAAATATTAAAAATTAAATAATTGACATGTTTTTAAAAATTAATTTTTAAATTTCAAGATTTTTTTGGATCATTTTGTTACGAAAAAAAAATGACTAGGAATTTTCGCATCGTGTTAGTTTAATCGACGACTATACATGTGCCAAATCTGTCATTAAAATTTTAAAGCAATCGGTCAAACCGTTTTTGAGATATCGTGGAGGCAGGTTTTTTGAGATGGGTGACTTTGGAGTAGTGCAACATAGATTCTGATGAAGATTTTGACCTGAAAATTGTCGGACTTGCTGTTAAAATTTTAATAAATCTATAGTAAAAAGTTAAAACTTCTATATCTTTATTATTTCTCAAAAAAAAATCCCAAAAATAGCTAAAAAAATTGGCCGTCACACAGGGTGACTGTCTTAAGTTATCGAGCTCACAGCAGACAACCGTGTCTACTGTAGCTCATTACCTGCTTATATTTATGTAGCACGCACTCAATCACCCATATCCTAATTCCTAATTCTTTCAGATACTAGCTAATTTCCTCCCAAGCAGGCATATCACACTACATCTCCAGCGTTGCACCAATGAAGCTTGCACCGCTGACCTCTTCAACTAGCGCGGCCTTCTTAAGTAAACTGGAAGCAGCTCAAATTAATCAAGCAACGAGTTCTCCAGGCTAACTGCATTACAGCTGCTTGTAGCATCATGAGTTGAGGCGTTGTCATCTGCAGGAGCTCATCGATGGCCTAGGTCAATAAAATAATTAGCAAGAGAACATTCAATAAAGAGATTAGTAATATTTAAGCCTACAACTTTGCCACTTCAGAGAAGACAGTGAGGAAAGAAAGCAAAGTTGTAGCATATAATAGGTAAAACAACATATACACATGGAATATGCACTGCATAAGGCTTCCTCGTTCAAGTGAAATTAGCCTCTTTTAAGTTCAATAAAGCCATGCAACATACAATTAAACTCAAGAAATATAAAAGCTTACCATTAGGCTAGTAGCAGGATTATTGAAGTTGGCCGACTATCATAGAGGCAATGCAATTGAACACCTTGGAGCTACTATATAGCTAAGGAAGATTCAGGAGAGCTGCAAGAAAAGAGAGCACGCCAATCAGCTAGATGTTATTAAAGTTGAATCGGTAGATTAACTTACCTAATAATTCAAGAGCTGCTGCCACGTTAGAAGTCACCTCACTAGCCAAACTAAGCACACTTACGTACCCACCGGGGCGAGGTTAGAATACGCCACACAACAACAAGGCTACATCTGACTCCGCCTATACTACACAAAAAAAATTGTAATTTACTGTTTTTATTCAAATATATAATATTTGTAATTATAAATTGTGGTCAGTAATTAAATAATGCAATTACCCTAATCCCCAGTAATTATCATACATTATAATTAAAAAATATATGAATTCAACTATTATTATTTTTTATCATGCGTATTATATACATCATACACTTATATCACACATTATATAAGTCAAATAATTATAAAACATATTGTAATTTTAATTAGTCATTTTAAATGCTTATAAAATATCTAATTTCATTATCTTATAAATAATTGACAAATTGATTATTGAATATTATTATTTATTGAAGAACATTGCTAAACAGTTTTTCAAAAATGTTTACCTTTATTATTCATAAACATATAATTAATACAATAATTAATATAAAAAAAAATTAAAAATCTTTGTTCTACATGAAATAAGTAATGTACGTCAAATGACTGCAACAAAAGTTCAAAGCAAATATTTAGCTATATATACGTATTGGTAGTTTAAAACTGAAATATATACATACACATATATATATATAAAGCTTTGAACATGTCGAAAAATTATTTCACCAGAATTTTTCGTAAAAATCAAAAACGACAGCTTCCCCGAAGAGATGAACTTTCCCATAAGGACGAATTTACGCTCGCGGTACTTGGTTTATCAACTTTATAGGCAGATTGCTCGTATAATCTTCGAAGGCTTCGTCGCGTGCTTCTGAATCCAACAAGTTTCAAAAGAATTCCTTCGTTTTGTTGTTGTGAAAATTTCATTTTAATCCTTTCCTTTTTTTTATTTTTTACATCAACGTATTTACCAAATTTTACGTATTTACCTCGATCTGACCAAACTTTTCATCGATTAATCAAACTTGAAAATTTTATATGCTTATAGTATTGATTGAGAGATATTGCGTTTCGCAAACGTTGAACCTATTACTACATTACTAAAAGGTTAATATTAGATTGTACATTAAACATATTTTGGATTATTTTTAATGTAAATTTATTCATCATATATTTTGTTTGATAAATAAATTTATCATATTTAATTATAATATATTTATCATATTTATAGAAATAATTTCAATTTACCAAATTAATTTCGAGAAAGTAACTAAAATTAAATTTTTATTAATCGTGTGGAGTTATATAAAACAAGCTACATTGGCCCATTGGTATAGCAGTGCTTTAAATCCATACCCGTGACATTATACCGCTCGAATGATGCAACGAATAACATATCCCCACAATGAAGTTCTCAACCACAAGTCTCAGCCCCCGGCAGAAAATCCAAAGATCGCCACTTCGAAGTTTCGTTGCATTCCGAAACTGAAAACACCGAAAACATATTTAAATCATAAATACATATTATTGCCAATTGTCTACATTCCAGTTTAACTTCATTTAATTCAAAAACTTGAACGCGTGCGTTACCAAACGCACATTGTAACCATAGACAATATATCATGTGCGAATGAAAACATTTGACATTTCTTTAGGCGGGTAACTTATATTTTGACATTTGATTGTGGTGAGTGATATAGTTTAGAGACATTTTTAATGAAAAATCATGCATTTAAGGATTAAAAGGCACCTACTATGCACGTTGTACCGAGAATGAAGAAATAATCGCCTGAATAATCGCCGAAGTTGTATAGATAATTATACCATTGGTATGTATATACAACATATTCATCCATCTGATTCCTAACCATTGCCCACCGCTTCCTAACTTTGCTCTGCCGAATTTATACTATCAAAATTATACACAGATGTTTTATTTGTATAATGATATACTTTTATTCACAGCATTTCATATTATTATTTAATCCTCCGGAATGATTTCGTTAAAGTTTAATTATTATTTAAAAATAAGTTGACATGTATATGTATCATATGCCGATTTATTATTCAATACATACAGTAAAAAGGGGTTAATTAATGCCAATATTTCAAAATGCGATATAATTTTGACGAGTGAACGCAAAATACATATGTAAATAATTAAAAAAAAAAAAAAAATTTTAAACATTAAAAAAAAAAAAAATATTTGTAACGTATATTGAACATCTTCTCTCGTTAAAAAATGTAACGGCCTCTAAATAACAAAACTCCAAGCCGCATTTTTTACATAATATACAAGTTCCTCATAACGTATTTCTATTTTTGCCGCTTACACGAGGGCCCAGTTACATATTATATTCGCGTAATTGCGAAAAGCCTCAGACTTTTTTTTACTTCTCTCTCTTCTTCTTCCGAGCTTTAATAACAACACCAACGTTATGCACATACATGCTTACTTACAAATTCGTCGCGCCGACGCACGCCTTACCATCTTCATTTCATTAATAAATAAAAGTGCTACTCCACTTTCTGCTTTCTTTCTCTCTCCCTCTCTCTCTCCCTCTCCCCCTCTCTCTCCATCTCCCTCTCTCTCCCTCTCCCTCTCCCTCACTCTCTCCCTCTTCCTCTCCCACTCCCTCTCCCTCTCCCACTCCCTCTCCCCCTCTCTCTCTTTCTCTCTCTCTCTCTCCTCGAGCGCCTCGTCCTCGCATATAAACATATATTTTTATCTCCTTATGTATTTGTTTTTTCATTTTTTTTAGTTTTTACACTTTGCAACAACCCCTCTTAATCTCTCTTATGCAGTGCTATTCCACAAAATAAATACGTGCACGAAATTTCTTCTTTGACCGTGCATGAAATCAATAAACGAATAAAGTTATTTTTTTCTTCATTTTTTCTCGTTTGCGGCATGCGCGCATTTTGCCAAAAAAAACTGCTTCTTGGTTTACGTTTACGTTTAAATGGTCATCGGTATATATATATATATATATATAATTAGCTATTACAAGATTGAAAAAAATTAATCTTTTTTGTTCAATACATGGGTGCAGTTCGGTGTGGAAAAAGCTTTTTATATAGTTGATATGGAATTTTTTATTTAAAAAAAAAGTGGTTTCTGCTTTCATGAAATTATGTTGAATGTAATTCCTTTCCCTGTCACCTCCTTCTCTGACCTTCGTTATTAAAAGTATTTTCATGAGTAATTTTTAATTAAAAGATTGCATGATGCAACTAGTTTTGAAGTTTTAAAAAGGTCGAATCAAAAATATAATTTTATAAACCATTTTCTGCTTTTTCTTTAACTATTTTTTTTTAAATTTTATAAATTAAAATTATATGTTAATCAATGTAAAAATTTTATTTTTCTAATTTTCTTAAAAGTTATTCAATTTTATTTTCACAATCACCTTTAAAATAAACCTATTCGTCTATGGATTCGATTAGAAATTGATTCAATTATATCATCGTCATTTTTTATTAAACGAATAACTAGTAAATGCTGTATCACAAAATATTTCTTAAAATTTACAATTAAATAATATATGAACATCAAAAACGACGCGCACTTTTTATGCTCTGACTCGTATGATGACAATTAAGATTTTCATCTTATCGCGCTAAAGCATACCATACTATAGCGGGGACTAGAGAGAGAGAGAGAGAGAGAGAGAGAGAGAAGTACGGATTAAAATATTCCAGGTTTAAAGAAGAAATAGCTACAGAATTTGTATAGGTTATGAATTCCTTGAAAGCCGCAGAGATACTTGTGTGCCGGAGACATACTCGTATGTATGGGCGATACAATCGAAATGTTACAGTCTGTCAAGTAAGAGCGTGGTTGTGTTAATTTATAAAAAAATCTATTTGATGAAACTTTCATATTTATATATACATTGTACACATTACAAACAATGATGCAATTCGGTCAATAATGTGTCCAGTCACCACCGGCGTCGATAATTGCCTGGCATCTCCGAGGCATGCTTTCTACTAATTTGACGGCGTATTCTAATGGCAAGGATCTTCAGATCCGACGAATTTCGTAAGACAACTGCTTCAAAGTGTATGTGCGTCTTCCACGAAGCTTCCGTTTAATATATGCCCACACATTTTCAATAGGGTTTGCATCGGGCGACTGCAACGGCCAATCCAATGTAACGATGCCAGACTGAGTCTTCCACTGAGTACAGAGCTTGCTGCGGTCTTTAGGATCGTTGTCCTCCTGCAGAATCCAATCTTCATTTTTTGTGATGAACCATCGTTTGGCAGATGGCAGTAAAGCCTTTTTGTAGATTTTTATCATTTTCTCGGCATTTAGGTTGTCAGTAAAGAGGTGCAAAGTGCCCAATCCCTGCTTTGAGAAGCAGCCCCAAAGATGCACCTTTATTCCATGTTTTACGGTCCGCTGAACAAGCCTATTGGTGGAAGTTGACCAGGCTCGCGTGAGGACAGAACGTGCCCATATAGAACATTCATCAGTAAAAATGACATTTTCAAAATCTCTATCAATATTCTCATGCGCCCAAGCGAGTCGCTTTGTCACATGTTTTTCAGTCAACAGAGGCTTCTTCATTGTGTTGCACCATTTCAGATTCAGAGTACGAAGATGGGTTCGGATAGTTTCGTAGGATATATCTAAACCTTTTGCCATTAATTTTACTTGTCCTTGCCGCAGTGTTAAAGCAGGATTCCGCGAAAACAGATTCACTATTCTTTTTTCATCTTTTTTGTTCACTTTTCCTATCGAGCCACGTTCTGGTAAATCATCGACATTTTTAGCCACTTTATATCGCTGTATCCACTTCTGTACAAATGCCTTCGACTTTCTCATATATTTAGCAGCCGCTGATTGCGACATTTTGGGACCTTTCGGGTGGATGCAAAGGAACACAGCCTTGTAGCGTGACGCGTACTTAGCACTCATAGTGTTTAACGTGATTCTCTTTCAAAAGATCAACGACAACTAAATCTTTGTTGACAATGCATCAAGGACAAAGCTTCCCTCTATCGGCTCGCGAAGGAATTAGAGCAAAATCTTTCATTACCTGTCGGTGAAGTCGACCACGCTCTTACTTGACAGACTGTAATGGAATTACACGTCAATAATACAATCATCTCTCGAGGCTTCTTTGTACAGGAAGCATCACTCGTAATTTAATCCCCGACGATTGTTATGATAGGTATTTCCGCGCTACAGTTATGAGAAAACTTGCTTTTAATTTTTTCTTTATTTCCTAAATGCTGTTCGTTATTGATCGTAAGACATAATAATATTGACTGCTTGTTTAGTTGTATTAAATTCGAGTTCAGCGATTCAATTTACAATAACAATATCATATTTGATGCTAAAAGCATTTAAAATACTTTATTTATATTTCAGCACATATAATAATTTACACGTAAATAAAAAGCGACATTAACAATATTGTGTTTGCTCAAGGGATAAAAATTAATATCCAACTTATATGTTTAAAGTTAAATGACCATAGCTGCTATATGAAAGTGATATAAACGGTAAACTAAAACTTCAAAACTGAAATTCAAAACAAAGTATTTTACTAAGAGGATAAGCATCCTAAAATTTTTTTCCTAAAAATAACTAAAAAACTATAAAAAATTAATTAAAATAATAATTTTTAAATGGAATAGGACAATAAATAAAAAATATCTTATAATAATAAAAACTTGAATGATATTTAAAAATTACTTTTATTTCATATAATTCATATTATTAGTATTATACATAATATTTCTTTTATATATATGAAAATTAAAAAAAAAAGTATAAAAGTAAATGTTCAAATATAATAATAATTGATAAATTTCACTATTAATATATACCAGTATTATAATAGAAGGTTTTGTAAATATATCCTTAGATTGCACTATACAATTTATTATAGACTTATGTACTATCTTATTTTAAGTAACTTTTATTTAAAAAAAGAAAATAATTTAAATAAATTTTAGTTATAAAATTTAAATTTTATATTGTATTTTATATTTTATATTTTAAATTTTATATTTTTACTTGTATGTTTTATAGGACATTGATATAAATATTAGAAATATTGAATTAAAAATTCAGTTTTCTTTGAATGTTCTTAAAAAAATTTTATTTTTTATTTAATAAAACTTTAGAAAATATATATATTTTTTCAAATTTTTCATAACTAATTAAAGAATTTAAAATTTATAATTAATTTGAAACATGAAATATTTTTTTATTCTATTCATATTCATATCTGCATTTGTAAAATTTAAATTTGCGGTATTATAACAGTTTTACCGCGTGTAATGTATTTTTGACAAGATTAATAATAATAGTAAAAACTATTAGTTTAAATGACATCATTTCATATTCTATTTTTCCACATATGATCTGTATTTTTCCTCCAAGCTCTTGTATGTTGCCTTGCATATCAATTTGATGGATTTTATGCAGCGAATTTATTCGTGTTTTTCAAATGAACGAATTCATACTGAATGCTTTTATGCGGCATAATAAAGATAATATTCTCAGCTATGGTAATAAATCGCTTGTTATAAGTAATTAAAATGTCAATTTTCAACTATGATTTGTTATATAAAAAATTATTCTAATCAAAATATAATCTTGTTAATAAAATTTTTTAATTTTTACATCTCGCGTTTAATAAAAGGTAATAATCAAGTTATCTTCTTTAAAATTTTCTTTATTAAGATTTCATTTATTAATTTCAATGAACACTCATTTACTAGTCAAAACTATTTAAGTAAACATTAAAATATATTCACATGCAGTTAACATACTAGTGCAATAAGAAAATTTTAGATTTACGCGCATTAGAACTTGCCAATGCAAACAGAGCTTAATTCACTAGCCATGAAACTACTAAAATCACCAAATTTACATTACCTGGCAACATCGTAATTTTTCATTTTATTATCTTCCAGATCCTTTTCACTTCGATGTATATTTCTTCTTTAACATCAAAATTAATTTAGTTTTTTTATTTTTTTTTTTTTTCATTTTTTATTGATATTTATATTTTTTAAGTAATGATAAAATTTAAAATCCAATAAAGTACAATTGGGTAAAAAACGAATAAAATTTTATATTTTAAAGCATTTTGTAACATGACAAAAAATTAAATGTATTTTTAAAAACAAAACAAAAATACAAAAAATATATATAGCTGATTCTAATTTTATTATGATTATTATTATTATTATATATATATTTATTAATTTATTTTTTTGCAATACATTTTTAATGATTTTAATTAATTGTTAACATCCTTACTAATCGCAATAAAACAAATTTTTTAAGAATTCCACCGTATATAAATGTATATAATAAAGGTATTATTTTAACCCCTTAACGCACAGTTTTTTTGAAAGCCTGTTTAGTGCGCTCGAATTAACTCGAGCGTACAAGTTAAGGGGTTAAATTTTCTTTAGTGTTCAGAGCAAATCAGCCTTAAAAAGTCATTGCTCGAACAATTATCCGAATCGACAAAGCAATAAACACAAAATAATAGCTCATAAAAGATAGAGTCGCTTCCGCATTCACCAACCATCTACCTATCTCTCTCCCTCCCAATTTTCATCATTCGGGGTACGTAGACTCGCGGTCGCGCTGCGCGAGCGGTTAACGTTTGCAAGGTAAAAGGGGGAATGCGCAAGTGCGCTCGCGTTATTAACGGCCGGTCATGTAAATAACGAAAAACGACTGGAGGACTACGATGCACGACCATCGTCGCCACCGCCGCCGCGCTGACAAAATTTGGCGGGTACACGACCACCGGCACGAACCCCACGCGATCGTAAATGTCTAGCCGAGGTTTTCACGTACGTACGTGAATCGAGTATGTTTGTATGCGCACCAGTAGCTATTGACCTGCTGCTGTTTCTGCTTCAGTTGAAGCTTTTGACTCTGTATTTCTCTCTCTCTCTCTCTCTCTCTCTCTCTCTCTCTCTCTCTCTCTCTCTTTCACACACACACACACACACACAAACTAAATATTCACAAATGTAACACAATGGCTCTAAAAGGGGAAAATCGAAAATATCCGCCAAATCAGTAGAAATTGACGAACTGAGATTGGCACAGATAATTTGCTTGGATTAGCTTGCGTCACTCAATTGAGATATTCAATTATATATATGTACGGTATACATGTAATTCTGCGAAAGCAATTAGAATTCATAAGAGCGATACGATTTAGTATCAAATTTAATTTTTTAAAGATTATCAGTATGTTATTAGCGAAAATTCAAATACTATTGCGTAGGGAAATTCAAGATGATGAGGGGGTACTTTTTTTTATTAGAATTTTTTTATAAAATAACATTAGTGAAAAAAGTTTAAATTGATAATCAATGTTTTATTAATTAACTTTAATTATACTAATTTTCATTATGATTAATTTACTAGAATTTTAATAATAAACATTTTATAATTACATTAGTTTTGACAGTGAAGTAGTTGAATAAACCATACACTAAAACACTGTTTCACTTTTTACACGGAAGTCTTTATTTATAATAAACAAAATGGTCCAAAAGTAAAAAAGAAAAATTCAGAAAACCTTTAATATTTATGTTTTCAGTTTATGCTTAAGGACTGACTAATTGACCAAAGTAGCAAAAGAGAACGTGATTCAAGAACCAAAAGGAAGGAGAAAAAGGGGGGGGGACTTGTAACACTTGAATGGTCTACGCGTCACATCCATTATAAAATAATTAAAAAGAAATTAATTGACCATCTTGTCTAGTATATCCGTCAGATAGCTATAGCAAGTCTAAATATTTCCAATTCTTAATTTTTTCTGTGAGACAGTAATTTTCATCACTCTTTAAATGATAATATTCTTCATTATTTTTTTTTTATCGAAATTTTCGTTTTTCAAAAGTATTACATATTCTGCATTTTCATAACTCGATTCTAGTTTTTATTTACAAAAATAGCTTAAGTAAATTGTTTTATCTTTGATTTTTGCTTTGATATAACATTAAATCGAGAAAATAATTAATTCTTTAATTTTTCTGTTCAATTGATTTGTTCTGTACGATTGATTATTTAAACCTACTATTATTGCATTGACAAAAATTAGTAACATTTAATAGAATTATTTCGAAATATCTTAAACGGCCATATCACCCTAAATTATCGATTTTTTTAACGGCTATTATCATGTATTGATATTATAATATTTGTGCAAACGCAATATTTATCTTATCGGTCCGATATGTTTATAAAATTTTGCTTTGTAATTTTCATTTATATAAACTATTGATTTTGAATTTAATTGATTTATTATCGTTTATAATTTAATGCACTGTATTACGATCGTTTAATCATGGAAAAGAATGCACATGGCATACTGATTTCGCGTCAAGCCGCTAAAAAGAAAAAAGCCTATAATATTTTAAGGTATAGAACAGATAGTTTGATAGATATTTAAATATCGAATATAATTAAGGTAAGTAATTTTTATCAGAAATAAAAAGTAAAAAATTTAACAACTTAATAAGACAATACTTGCTCGAAAGTAGCAAAGTCCTCCGTGAATCTCTCGGTTCGTCTTAACGAGTTTTCGCTAGTCTTATTAATTTCTTTAATTTCATAGCCCTTTTCCTATTGGAATAATTATAATTTCTGCAAGAGGAATGTTATAATTTGAGGGAGAAACAAACAAAAAGTGAGAGAGAGAGAGAGAGACAGAGAGATAGGAGACGAGAAACGAGAGGAAAATGAATGAAGAGCTCAAGATAATGAGAGAACACGTTGGGCTTGTATTTTCAAGCCCTTTGCAGTAGCAAGCTTAATACGGATGACGCGCGGACGCGCGGTTGTTTCAGCTCGCTATTTTCTATTATACGCAGGCCGAGCGCTTCGAAATAATTAACTAATGGACTAATGAATACACGCTTCAGAAAATTCGGCGATAGATTTCCCGTCGAAGACCATCTCTTGTACATATAAACGAGTGCTACTGATACTGCATTCGAACTCTCTCTCTCTCTTTCTCTCTCTCTCTCTCTCTCTCTCACTTTGTAGGTATTGCGCAAATTGCCACGCACCGACTCGCTATCGTTATTATTATCGCTATATCATCGCCGCAATTATAATTATAATTATCGTCCTCGTTATCGTCGTATTATCGGTGTTATTATCTCGGTGACTTTCATATACCAAAGGAAAAGAAAGAGAAGTAAGAGAAAAAAAGAAATTTTCACTTATTTATTATAGTCACATATATAGATAAGAATTTAAGAGACAAGTTTGAAGATGTAAAAATTAGAAAATAATTGAGGAAGGCTTTTGCTTACATTTTTATTTTTTATAACTTGTGAGGAAAATCGAATGCTCTCTTGAAGAAAAATTGGGAAGACACGATGACTATGAGAATATTCGTTCAGTTCTTATTAATTTATAATGACGAACTTATATTGATTTTTGCTTTATTTTTCATTCTTTTCATTCCCATCTTCTTTTTTCTTTTGTTTGTTCAAAGATGCAAAACGCCATAAAATTAGGTTTAAATAAAACATTTCTAATTTCAAGGGGATAAATAATGAGAGTGTTTAAAAATAAAGAGGCACTTAAAAATTAATCAGATCAAATTATTATCAAATGTAAGATTCGATTGCTTATCGATTTTTTAAGTATCATTATCAAAGAATAGTTATGTGAATTAGTAGCGTTTTATATTGAATAATGTTAAATATAGATAGTAAGAGTTACATTAACATCGATTTCATTACCAAATTTTTAATTTAGATCGTACAAGATCGATTTAATATCGTAGCATTGGAAGAATATCATCGATGGATGAATATATACTCTGTTGTAAAAAAAACCACTTGTAATTTTTTTCCTCGACAAGGTAGTTATGACAAATTAAGTACGCGTTCTAAATAATAATCTTTTTAAGGCAACTAAATGATAGCTAAAAAATTGATCGCAATATTTATTTATTTTAGAAAGTAGATCAGGGAAACCGAATACACATCTAATGATGCACTCAATATTTTCGTTTAATACACTTATTTGAGTAAATAGAGGTAAGCATTTTATAGAAATTAAGTTGGAGAGGGTCATTTTGTCAGCTTAATAATACTAATGGACTTGTTCACTTAAAACAATCCATTTTCGGATGTTTGTAAAATATACATGTTGATCTATATAAGGTTGGTAAAAACCACATTTTTATTATTGTTTAAAATATTATATTTATTTTATTGTAGCTTATTTATTGAAAAAAAAAAAAATTAAATACGAAAAATATATTCATTCATTACAAATTTGTGGGACGAAAAATCTTTCATTTATTATTTCAAACAGATATGCAGATATGCATATTCAATAAAATTCAATTGAACCTGTGAGATTTATTTACAAATAGTTATATAGTATATGTTTATTTTGATTTAAATTCGTATTTTATGAAATTTTTAGGTAAAAAAATTTCAATCGAGTAATCCTACATATTAATATAATTTATTTAATATTATTAAGTGCATAAATTCAAAAAATTTAATTTTGTACTTACAAGTTTTTTTTAACATTATTTACATACAAATTTTATATTATTATTAATATTAACGTTAGCAAACTATCTTCATTTTTTATCAACTTAAAATATTAAACAAAAAATACCGATCGCCAGAATTTTTTCTCTTAACTTAATTTCAAAGTTCAACCATAACGCTTAAAGGAAAAGAATTATATCAAAATAAAGAATAATAGACTAAGTAAAGTCTTTCCACTAAAAAAGAAAACGGGTAAATGTTGCACAAAAGATGGCGGCGGTCGTCTATAAACTCGAAAATTGAAACAAAAGCGTTGACCGACGTAGGCAAGGTTGATGGCTCTTGTCGTTCTCTATAGCCACACATCGGTACAGTACCATGAGCGAAAGAGAGAGAGAGAGAGAGAGAGAGAGAGAGAGAGAGAGAGAGAGAGAGGGAGGGAGAGAGATGAGAAGGAGGAGGAGGAGGAGGAGGAGGAGGAGGATGAGGATGATAAAGGGGATGGTCGAGTTTCATCGTTAATAGCGCGGTTGTTCGAGCGACCGCACATAATTCATTTACGATTCGGCCAATTATCTCCGCCGCTTCTCATCCGTTCGCTCTGAGCCGAACGCGCATATGCCTCGCGCGTACTCCGTGCGAGCCAATTCTCCCTCTTCTCGTCCCCTCCTACTACTTCGGTGCTGAAAAATTTCACCTGAAGAAATTCATACTGAATAATTGCTGCGGTATTTACATGGTTATGCATAGAGTTTACGTGATCCCGGAAGTTGCGTTGCAGTTTGCGATATTTATTTCCGTATGATGTTGAGTTTGATTTATAAAATTTTAAAGATAAAGAAAGAGAAAGAGACTGTAGGGTTAGAGCTACAGATAATAAAAACATTTTAAATACAACCTACTTTTTGAAACTGATCAATCAAAGTATTATATAGTTTATTAAGAGTTCAAAATATTTAAATTTTCAAAGATTATGCGTAAAAATTTTACTTTTATAAAAAGGTTGTAGTATTTCAAAAATTAATTTACTTTTTTTCAAACGACGGCAAAAAAATTCGTTTTTTTATAATTTAAATTGAAAATTTTAATACATTCATATTGTTTTTTTTTCTCAATATCAAGTCACGAAGTCATAATGAAAAATCGCACAAGTCGTTAAAATTAGAGAGTGAAAAAAAAACAAATTTTACCAACTCATACGGAAACAGCTCATGGAGCACTCCATCTCAAAATGTAAGCAAAACATACAATACAAAAATGAAAGTTCACACGAGGCTCTAATTATTATCAAAGTCGTTTGCATAAAAAACTTTTCCTCCCGGAGCAAAAGACTTAAAAGTACTTAATAGAATGCAAAAACACCGCAAGAATTAGAGCATAGAGAGCAAGCAAGACATTTATGAGGTTTCCTAAAAACGAATAAGAGTAAGAGCGAGAGGAGATGGTTGGACACCGCCGTGCATTTTTGAAGAACAGAAAAGAAGAGAAAGAGGGAGAGAGAGAGAGAGAGAGTTGATGGATGAGAAGCCCACCGCCAAGAGAATCTCCGGGCGTAGAAGATAAAGACGTCTTTCACTCTGCGCTCTACTCGCGCGGCTCAAAAGTAAATACATTACAGGGCACGAGGGTGGCCCGCACTCGGATGTTTAATAACGTCGTTAAGAAGGCGAAGACGCTATGCGTTGCTTTTCACGACGAGACCTCCGCTCAAAGACTGAGACTCTCCCTTTCTCATTCTTTCCCCTTCTCTCTCTCTCTCTCTCTCTCTCTCTCTCTCTCTCTCTCTCTCTCTGAGAAAGGGAGAGAGAAGAAAAATTTACAAATTACCCAGACTCTTGGCACGACTGGAGGTTTCTACCTTTCATGCTGGATTTATTTGTTTATGCTTTTTTTCTGTTTTTAATTAAAATGATACTCTCTGGAAGATGAATATTAAATAGCAACGGTAAAGATTGATTAAAAATGATTTTGTGGTCAAGAAAAACAATGTGATTAGTAGAGATGTTCAAATTATTGAGGCTTTTGAAAAAAAGTGAATGGTATTTTTTCTACTGAACGTTTTTTCTTTTATTTATCTTTTTTTCATTTGTTTATTTTTTTAAAGTCGCAATCACTAAGTAACTAGCGACGTGTATGCAAGTATGTATAGAAATTTTATTCAATATTGTATTATTTAAATAAAATTTATGATACAACATTTACAATAGCTACTAATACTCTTGTTCAATAGATTTTTGTATATTTTTTTATGCTGCACAGTTAGTTCTACTACTCTCAGGAAAGATTTCGATTATATAACAAATTCATTTAAATTAAATTGCCTATTTTATCCAAAGGCATTTTATTTACAGCGTGACAAGATGATTTCTTAGAAATTTAAACTTCAATTCTTTAAAATATTTTTTAACTATATAATAAAATTGTTGATAGTGTTTGTCTTTTAAGTCTTAATAAAGAAATTGTTGAAAAATTCAATCAAATAAAATATTTTACACATAGGTATCAATTTCGATCAAATGCAAATATTTATAATTGCTATTGTAAGGAATCATTAAAATTAATAAATGTAGATTTTATATGCTATTAAAATTAGAAAAAAAAAGATTGAATTGAACATTATAGTTTTCGCTCTATTTTTGATATTTATATTAGACGATTTAAATACTCGAGGACTTTTTAATGCTATAATTAGATAATGAACTATAAATATATTAATAACTTCAACATCCAAAATCGTTCCGATTCCAAATATTAACGTTTCGTTATATTTAAACACATTAACGTTAAAGCTTACCTTCAAAAAAAAGCAATAAAACGGAAGAAACAATTAAATAATTTAATCAAGGAAAGGTACACTAAGAAAAATTCTATAGTGAATAAATATAGTGAAAATTACTATATTTGATAATATTCTGAGGACATACGTCAAAAATAATCATTTTTCTTATTTATGTAGAATTTTTTACTACACCGAGAGAAATTCCATAGTAGTTTTTTCTATAGAAAATGGAATTTTTACTATTTTTCAATAGCACAGCGAGGACATACTTTTTAAATAGTACATTTTATAAAAAAAAAAAAAAAAAAAAAAAAAAATAATTTGATACAGTGAATTTAAAAATATTGCTGAGCCACGAGTAAATTTTTACTATTTTTAACACCAAAATTTACAAAATAAAATAATAACATTTTCTACAATGAATTTAGAAATTATATAATACTATATTTCTATATAATTTTATCTATTTTTAGCAGTTACAGTCTGTCAAGTAAGAGCGTGGTCGACTTCACCGACAGGTAATGAAAGATTTTGCTCTAATTCCTTCGCGAGCCGATAGAGGGAAGCTTTGTCCTTGATGCATTGTCAACAAAGATTTAGTTGTCGTTGATCTTTTGAAAGAGAATCACGTTAAACACTATGAGTGCTAAGTACGCGTCACGCTACAAGGCTGTGTTCCTTTGCATCCACCCGAAAGGTCCCAAAATGTCGCAATCAGCGGCTGCTAAATATATGAGAAAGTCGAAGGCATTTGTACAGAAGTGGATACAGCGATATAAAGTGGCTAAAAATGTCGATGATTTACCAGAACGTGGCTCGATAGGAAAAGTGAACAAAAAAGATGAAAAAAGAATAGTGAATCTGTTTTCGCGGAATCCTGCTTTAACACTGCGGCAAGGACAAGTAAAATTAATGGCAAAAGGTTTAGATATATCCTACGAAACTATCCGAACCCATCTTCGTACTCATCATCTGAAATGGCGCAACACAATGAAGAAGCCTCTGTTGACTGAAAAACATGTGACAAAGCGACTCGCTTGGGCGCATGAGAATATTGATAGAGATTTTGAAAATGTCATTTTTACTGATGAATGTTCTATATGGGCACGTTCTGTCCTCACGCGAGCCTGGTCAACTTCCACCAATAGGCTTGTTCAGCGGACCGTAAAACATGGAATAAAGGTGCATCTTTGGGGCTGCTTCTCAAAGCAGGGATTGGGCACTTTGCACCTCTTTACTGACAACCTAAATGCCGAGAAAATGATAAAAATCTACAAAAAGGCTTTACTGCCATCTGCCAAACGATGGTTCATCACAAAAAATGAAGATTGGATTCTGCAGGAGGACAACGATCCTAAAGACCGCAGCAAGCTCTGTACTCAGTGGAAGACTCAGTCTGGCATCGTTACATTGGATTGGCCGTTGCAGTCGCCCGATGCAAACCCTATTGAAAATGTGTGGGCATATATTAAACGGAAGCTTCGTGGAAGACGCACATACACTTTGAAGCAGTTGTCTTACGAAATTCGTCGGATCTGGAGATCCTTGCCATTAGAATACGCCGTCAAATTAGTAGAAAGCATGCCTCGGAGATGCCAGGCAATTATCGACGCCGGTGTTGACTGGACACATTATTGACCAAATTACATCATTGTTTGTAATGTGTACAATGTATATATAAATATGAAAGTTTCATCAAATAAATTTTTTTATAAATTAACACGACCACGCTCTTACTTGACAGACTGTAATCTTAATTTTCAATACATTAAATTTCAATACATTATTTATTTTTTAAGAAATTCGAAAATTTTTTTCTGCTTTACTAGAATATCTGTTGTATTATGAATTTTTTTATGAGAATGTCGTTAATGATGATGATTATTAATCTTAATAATTTTTGATAAAATGTTCTGGATTATTATTTGGTATAACCTATTTTTATTCTCGTGTTATTTTTTTTATTGAGCAATCGTGAACGCACGATAGCTACATTATAACGGCACGGTATGCTTACACACCATGCGTGCGATGTTACCAAGTCTCGTACTGCTTGCGCTTGAATCAACTGTGTTGGTGCTGAAAAATTACTATAGAATTTCTCTCAGTGTAAACGCTTGCAAGCAAAGTCAATGAAACACTACCTGAAACGAGCAAGTAAACTAACAAGCAATCACTTTGAAACAAGAGCAAACAAACGTTTATAGCTATGTATACACACACACACACATACATATAAGTATAAAGCATTTATAGATTTATGAATTAGAAAGTAAAACGAAAATGATAAAATAAGATAAGACGGACAAGAATTGGAGTCGCGGGCGAACGTATAAAGATTGTAAACGTTGCACGGAATTATTGGAAAACCAGAGATGATATTTACCCATCGGAAGATTCTAATTAATGAATGAAGAGTCTCAGCAACCATTTTCTCGAAAGCAATATCAACGAAAAGAGGAAGAACGAGAGAGACAGAGAGAGACAGAGAGAGAGAGAGAGAGATAGAGAGCAAGAGAGCAAGCGAGAGGAAATCTGAACTCAAGAACGCATCGAAATATACAACATCGATAAGTTAAAGCAGAAGGAAAATGAAAAATAAAGCCAGGCGAAAATGAGTATCATTTTCATTATATTAAATAGAATTTTAAACAATATTAATTTCTAGGATGCTTTTATAATTTTTATACAAAAAATAATTGCTAATTTTAATAATTAATTGTTAATGATTGCTAATTTTTATTGCTACAAACCGTTGATTACACGAATAATTTAAAAATCAATATTTATTTTATGCGATACACTTTATAGAAATTTCTTTTCAGTCATAAATTTTATTTTACATTCACTTTGATATTAAGGAAAAATTTTTTTTTTAAATTTAACTATTTTATTTTATTTTATTTTTTATTTTATTTAACAATAAAATCAATTTTCGTTTTTAAATATTTGAAGTAGTTGATCAATAAAAAAATTTTTAATATAAAATTTTTGAAGTAAAAGTAAGCTAATAAATAAGCGACACTATATGTTAGTTATTGTAAAAATATTTACATACAGCTACAACACATTTGAAATTGAAAGAAATTTTATGAAACGTCAAAAGTAAAATAATGACAGTAGAAAATAAATGTAAAAGATTTGAGCGTAACAAAACGTTGGTATTAAATTTGTTTTTCCAACATTCATAGAATCAAGAGTAATTTAGATACATTTTCTAACGTGCGCTCGATAGATTGAAATCAATTCGCTTAATGTACACGTCGATGTCGACGCATTGGACTTTACGAAGGTAGACGAGCAAGCAAAAGCACAGAGAGTAAAAGAGAGAAAGAGTGAAAGAGAGAGAGAGAGAGAGAGAGAGAGAGAGAGAGAGAGAGGGAGAGAGAGAGAGTGAGGGAGGGAGGGAGGGAGAGAGGGAGGGAGAAAGAGAGGCAGAGAGAAACTCATACAAATTACAACGTAAGCGCATACACGAGAGCTCGCGTAGTCGTTCGCTCGACATGGCACAATTAAATTTTGATGGAAAAAAACGTCCAAACAAATGCATCAATTTTGCATGTTACTCGCCGACTGCTCTCTTGTTTTACTTATTTCATTATATCGCGCTTTCCGAGAAGAAACAGCGCATGAAAAAATAAATAAAAAAGGGAATAAAATAACATGCAAACGCGACGTAGACTTTAAATGACAGTCTACAGATTGCGTTTTGCAATTATTATTCTGACGCGAGATGTATAACGACGGCGCGAGAAACGTGAAAACGAGAAAGGAATATTATCCGACATATTTTGCGCGAAAGATTAATTTTACGATGAATTGGATTACTATATTTATGTGTGTGGGTAGATAAATACGGTGAAAATTATTAGACGTGTCCGTGATTCATAATATAGTAAAAAGTAAAAGTACCCAAATTTGTTTGTTTGTCAACGTAAAGCTTTTCAATGATTTATCGAAATATATGAATAAATGGAGGCATTAATATTTGACTTTTCCAACAAATTTACCCGAAAAATCGTCTCTGCTTATCATCACTGTCATTTTCTGTTCGTCACTAATGAAGCGTGAATAGAGTTGCGCAACTAACTCAAAGAACTCTCGGATTGCATTTAAATATTTTTTTTATTTATTTATTCATTTATTATTCATTTTACCTACTGTATCAATTAAATATTTAACTAAATATTTAACATTTAATATTACAATTTATAATGCGTTTAAAATAAAGCGATGGTTTTTTTATGGCCATAATTAATTAAGTTGTATAAAATCATTGATAAATATCTGATACATTATTAACTAAAGGCTAATATGCTGCATAATTTAAAATGTAAACAAAAAAGCGTGGATAAGGTTTTTATCAATTCTTTCAATAAAAACATTCGGAGCTCTGCAACTGTTATCAAACTCATATATAATTTTAAATAATAATAATGATAATGATAATGATAATGATAATGATAGTCATTGTGATAGTGATAGTGATAGTGATAGTGATAGTGATAGTGATAGTGATTGTGATTGTGATTGTGATTGTGATTGTGATTGTGATTGTGATTGTGATTAAGATGACGATGACGATGAAGATGACGACGACGACGACGACGATGATGATGATGATGATGATGATGATGATGATGATGATATTAATACAAATAATCATTATTGATTAAAAATGTTATCACTTCTAATTAAATTATCTACATCGTCAATTCGATCGATACAGCAGTTCAAATACACGTAAAACGTAATGAAATTAAGAAAAAAAATAAAAAGCTATGTTATGCACGTTAAAGCCCCACAGATAAACTTTATCCCATCTCTTTTTACCGCGCGGCGTCTCGTATTATCAATAGCGCTCGAATTCTTCTTTTCTTGACATTGCTTTTAGACTCTTATATAGAATGCGTAGCAGCGAATTCGATTCCGTCCCTTTATTTTCTTTGGCGTACGAAAGGAAAATCGCGATACCTCGCAAATGTTCAAGACGCTTGGTACGGAGTAGTATCTATTTTTCCCTCGACTGATACAAATTGATGTATACTCTCCTCTTCTCAACTATGGGTACGTCTCTTTCCGCGTGCCGTTCGCGATATTCAAACTTGTTCAAACTGCTGCACGTATGTGGGTGTCTTGGTCTTTGTCTTCGTAACACTCGACGGGAAAAAAAGATACGCTTACGTAACTTATTAGACCGAGCGTCGGTCTTGTAAGAGATACATTTCCGATATGTTTTTGATGCGTCATTACTTGTGTCGCTTTTTTTCTCTTTGAATTTTCTTCTCTGTTTTCTAAGGATGAAAAAAACGAGATAGTTGTTATCGTTTTCTCTCTCTCTCTCTCTCTCTCTCTCTCTCTCTCTCTCTTTCTCTTTCTCTTTCTCTTTCTCTTTCTCGCTCGCTCGCTCCTTTTTTCCGAACTTCTTATCTCTGCACGGAAGACTGAATCTATAGGATTGTATACCAATTTTAGAGAATGGATGATTCAAGATGATTGAACGTCATATATTGAGATACAGAAAAAACGTTGATTGTTTAATAAATAAATAGGGTAAAGCGGAGAATAGGCCATTCTGGGCATGTTTATTATATGAATATATATGGCAATAGAAGTGCTATTATAAGCTGTATTATAATTAACTATTTATTTTGACACTATTTTAGCATTTTTTTTTTTTTATTTTATTTTTAATTGTTTTTTGGACATCGTTGAAAAAGTATAGTTCATAATATAAATTTTTCCATAACTTTGACATGCTTTCCTCCATATATTTTATATATTCATTAAATAGTATTTATGTTGATGATGAGTAATATAAACAAGTTTATAATAAAATAGTTTGAATAAAAGAAAATTGAATTTTTATAGTTATATCATTTTTTTTAAGTTTCGAAACTTACGAGTAAGATACCTTTAAAAACATTTAGGTGAGATGCCAGTAGCATCTTACTACTAAAACTGCAATATAAATAAAAAATAAATGTAAAACGATAATTTAAAATATTTTTAGGCCAAAGGAGAAAGTTTTGAAGACATATGTCCTAGTTGTAAATTAAAATATTACAATAAAAAAGGGCTAAAATGAGATTGGATTCAATGTGGATAGTGTACTAAGTACACGTCTTAGAAATGGAATTTCTCCCGTATGCAAGCGTTAATTAAAAGAGCATAAAATTGTAAATTATTTTTCGTATTTTTGTTAAAGTTTCATCGATGTGACATCTTACCCGCACGCGTGGGTAAGATTTTTGTCATATAGTTTATAGATCTTTGAAACTACACACAATCAAATAGTAAAAGTTTAGTTTCACACAAATACATTTTTTTTTTTAACTGTTTCCTTAGGTGTAGCGATTTTCCCCGACTTACTATATAAATGGAATAAAATTGTTAAGATCTATAAAAATTCACTTGCCTTTCCTTTTTAATAAATTCTATGCTGACTTTCTTAAAGTTCAATTAAAATAACCATTTGGATTATTTTATATATTTGTAAATAAAGATACGAGATTTTTTATCATTGCTATCATATACATTTTTTTTCTTCTGCGCGGCTCTTACAACCAACTGCTGACATTTTTCATTGTCCCATTAATCATATAATTCGAGTAGGCATTATTTACCGATGAAAAAATTCACTTTAATTTATAGCTGCATCCGTAAACTTGAATTTTTAATTTAAATAATGTAGTGAAAGCATGTTAAAAGTCCTCGACAATGTCCGTAATGAACTCCCTTTTGATTACACGCGCTTGATCATAAATGTTTATACGCAATCACGCATATACTCGCAAAGCAACGTGGAAAAAGTTTTATTTCGAAATAAAGAGAAGATACAGAGAAGCAGTAGCAGCAGCAGTAGCAGCAGTAGCAGCAGGGACAATGGAAAAGTATATGGAGCCATTGGTGGTTTTCTCAAGTGTATGTGCGCATTTTTTTCGCGAGGGAGGAAACGACAGTAAAAGGTCCTTGAAAGAGATCGAGGGAAAAATACGACAAAGCGACGAGACGGCGCGATCATTATGGTCAAGTGTTGTGGAAAAGAAAATGGGCAGAGAGCGAAAGAGAAGCATAAAAAAATCACCGATGCGAATTGAATGGGACAGTATGATGTCAAACTCAAGCATTATATAATACTATGACTCCGGAATATAATATAACACATCTAAAATAAATTCCTACGAAGTTATCTTCTGTTTATCTGTGCGTATAAAAGAAGAAATGTTCTCTTCTCTTTTTTTATTTTGACGCTCAAGCAACTGGCAAGCCAAATAAAGCCAAGTATGGTAGATAGCGTAATAGTGGGACCTTGAAAAAAAAAAAAAAAATTCATTCAAAAAAATTGTATTGTACGATAATGAACGAATAAAAGAGAATAAATTATGTATTTTAAATTTCATAACAATATTTTTATTTTAGTATAATTAATTGATATTTTAATCGCATTTATAATGTTTAATATTTAATGCCTGAGTGTTCGCATAATTTTATCTCTCTATTTGAAAAGTCTGTCAATTTTTAATCACTCATTAAAAAGTTCTTTAATTTCACTAATAATAAAACGTATAAAATTATTGACATGACATGAAAATTTATACTATCATTAATAAAATTAAATAAAAAATTACTGCGATCTTAACAGATGCAGCTTCAATAGTATAAAAAATAATCGTAAATTTTCTCGTAATTTACAAGTAACAAGAAAGCAAATACTTGAATTTTCACGCTCACGCAGCGCAATCCTTCTCGAAAAATGCGGCATCTCACGTTTTCCCCATTGTTCGGCAGCTAGCTTCTCGGCACGTGCGAAAAAAATGATATAAAGAAAGAAAGAAAGAGAGGGGGGATGAGTTGAAAAAATTCTGTAGATGATGTCTATTGTCGCGCTCAACGACAGCGTGACTTCTTCAGTCGATATAATTGGTGTCGCGGCGGATAACTCACCATCGATAACGATTATAAAGAACGAACGCAGAAGCGGCAAAAGAAAAGTGGTATAGTGCGATCGTTGTTATTGCCACCGTCGCCAGTACCACTGGACAAAAAAAAAATAGCAACAGAAGCAAAAAAGAGTTGAGGTAAAAATGAAAAATAGAATCTTTCAGCGGTGCATATATACATATATATATATATATATATATATATATATATATATATATATATGAATCAGTGGTGACTGGAGGTTGAACGAGATCGCGCGCAATTTCATACGACGGAGTATTTCTTATTTGCTCGCGCTAATGGCCTTAAGACAAAGAGAAACCAGGAGTTTGGATCGGAAGGTTTTTGGTTCATAGAAGAAAAATAAAAGGAACGCGCGATCGTGCAAAAGCTATTGTCGAAATGACTTCGAAATGTGGAAAGATTTTCAATTTAGCTTTAGAAGATGTTCCCGACACGTGCGCTTATATATAAAATGTGTGTCTATTTTGTAAGACGCAAACTTTCTCCTCCCCCCCCCCCTCTCCATCTTTCTTTCTCCTTTGAAATAAGAAAACGGTTGTTGTTCTTCTTCTTATACTTGCACTGACGACATTTCATGAAAAGTAAAGTAAGTACGAACGACTGCCGTACCGATGTCCTGACTTTCAGCAAGAAAATTATATTGCATGAATGGTTGTGTAGCTGGATGGAACAGCGACCCCAGTCATTTTTTAAAAATGGCGGTAACTTTATAATTATTTTCACACAATATATTTTTTTGTTTTTTTTTCTTTTTATTCATATAATTAAGCATTATTAACTTTGAAAAGACATTATTTAGCAGAACGAAAATTTACTACATTAAATTATTATATAAATTACTTTTTTTTCCTTTAACTAAACGTTATAGCAAAAAACTGTTTTTTTGGTATTTTTAGATTACAATTATTTATAAATATACAAAAGATGTTAAATACGAGAAAAAAATATTTATGAGTTATATTAACACGAGCAAGGGAGGTGGCGAGATTATAATGATTGGCTCGAATTCTGTTAATCATCACGCTTGATCGTTTAAAGTTGTAGATTTCATACCGTGGTTCGTTGTTTTCGTTATAATAATATATAAAATACTTAATTCCTTTCTTTTTATCTAATTCAATAATTTTATTATTTCTGTTCTTTTTAGCTTTTGTCTTGAAGAATTGCAGTTTTTAGCTAACTGTTCTGCTCGTTCGTTCCCCTCGAATCCTATGTGTGGGTATCCGTACGACTTTGATTTTTCTTTTTTCGATCTTAATTAATACTTTTTTCAGTGAATTCTAAAACTATTTTTTATTTCAAATATACACTAATTGCAATTAATATTGAGTTTTGCGGTTTTTAATTTTAATAATACATTCAAGAAATTAGTGAGAATGATTACATTATTGTAAATATTTTTTAATGCGATGTGAAGTTCATCGCTTATCGCAATTTTTTTGACAATAAAAATTTGCAAAATTGTTCATTTTTTTTAATCGATATATTAAGAGTATCAAGACAACGACTTTTTTTGAGCAGTATTTACCATATCAATATATTAAATATATAAACGTTTAAATAGCACACATGTGTAATAGTTACACATTAACGATTTAGTTATAATATGTATAATAAGAAACGTTAATGCTATTGTTATAAACCTGAAATCATATCAAAATTTTAAATTAAAAAAAAAATGAAAATTTAAAAGGTTTAGACGTAGATTCTGCATCTTTTATTAAGAGAGATATTTAAAATTTTGATAAGTATATAAAATTACAAAAGAACTGCGAAATTTGAAAAAAAAATATTTTGATTTCGCCTTCGCGGAACTCATAACTGAATTATAGAAAATCGACAAGAAACTTTTAATTCTGCTCTTGATAACTCCGTTCTTTCCCTTCATTTCTAATCATTATTTAAAATTGCTACAAATTTAGCCATATAAGCGAGTACATCTTTTCTAGTTTTAAAATAAACAGCGCAAAACTTTAAGCACAAAACGAACGTCTAAATCTTTACGAGCTTAGCTGTTGGATATTCGCCTTTACGACTTTATCAAAGTTGAATGCACCAAGTTCGTCGGATCCTTTTGAGGTGAACGAAGATTATTGCCGATTATCTGTTGTGATCCGATTAGAACGATTTGAAACCGATCTCACTTGTCGTTGTAAAAATACCAACGGTGGCACAGATTTTTAAAATGTTTTTCAAAATTAAAAATAATTTTATCGTTACCGATATATTTATTTAGTTTTTATAGAATTAACAAATAACTAATAATTTTTTGTCTGATGAATTTTAATTAGTTTGAAACAGGATCCATTTATAAAAATATATTCGTAAAATAAAAATCTTTAAAAATTTAACAGCTTTAAATAATAAAAAATCACGGACGATTTTCAGCTTGAAAAAAATTGAAAGTTAAACGAATAATATGCGAATTTTTCTCGAAGCAAGGCAAATAACTTCCGTCTCGCATCGGTGAGTAAAGCCACGAAATATTAATATATTTCTTAGCCACCGTTGCTGCTACTATCCCTTCGATTTATAAATGGTTTTTTTAACCCTTTCCTACCTCGTGCTCCTCTTACTGTCTCTCACCCTCGTTTCCATCCTACGACCTTTTTTGGTGATATTGAATTTCGATTCGGCTTCGGCGACGTGCATCTATCTAAATCAGACTAACTCGAGTCGAACTCTGAAATAAGTGAAAGAGAGAGAGAGAGAGAGAGAGAGAGAGAGAGAGAGAGAGAGAGAGAAAGTGAGAAAGAGAGAGAGAGAGCGAGAGAGTGAGAGAGAGAGAGAGAGAGAGTAGGATTTAGCTTTCCACTTCTGCAAATGAAAGATGGACAGTCGCAATGGCCGATCTTTTCATGTAGTTGTAACCGTAACTTCTCGTCCCGCGGGAGCGAAGAGCTATAGAAGAGAAACGGAAAAATACACAGAGTGACAGGATGAAGAAGGAAAAGGGTTGGAAAATTGTGAACCGAAGGGAAAAACTAGCGAGAGAGCATGAAAGAGAGAAATAATGGCTGCGTTAAAAATGTATGCAATTACGCGGATTATTTTTCGACATGAGCGGAATTAGTACGATACTTAGATAAATTCTCAAGAATTTAACGGTAACGATTCCAAGCTAAATAAATATATTCCAATTTTTTTCACATCGTGGTTGTATGCTTTATTCATCCATTATTTTTCTTTTTTTTTTCAATTAACCAAGCATCTGAAAAAATTATTATTTTATCGAAGAAAACTTATTTTATTGTAAAATTCAAATATGTTCTACTTGTTTTAGATTTGTCATTCAACCACCTAGAAATAAAATAATTAATAAAAATTAACGGCGCTCAAGACTTTGCTTTTTTGTGAATTGATAGAAAAATCAACTATGCAAGGCATTTATCATACGAAATAAAATTTTTTCGTTAAAAAAATAATACTAGTAAATGCTAATCAATAACTTAACACGTTCCCTGCCGCGTGAGGCGTATGCGCCTCACGCTGAACTTTCCGTTCAAGCCATTTGGTATTATCATAGTAAAATGAAGAACTTTTTAAAAATTCATTATACAATCAATTATGGGTATCTTAATACTATAATGAATTTTTAAAGAGTTCTTCATTTTACAATGATAATATCAAATGGCTTGAACGGAAAGTTCAGCGTGGGGCGCATACGCCCCACGCGGCAAGGAACGTGTTAATTTAATTAAGTAAATAAAAATGTGTTTAATTTATTCGCAATTTTATTGAATTTATCATGTATTAATCAGTTTACATAAAACGTAACATTTGCATTATATTATTGTAAAAGTAAAAATTTCATATTTTATGCCGAATTTAAATATGAAATGGAAATATTGAAATTTACAATATTTTCTTTTCCCTTTTTCCAATTCATATATATTACAACCGATGATAAATCGAAGTTTTTGAAATGTTTTTATATTTTATAACTGACTTGTGAATTAAAACAAATAAAAAAAAGAAAGAAATAAAAAAGAAAAAGTAAATGTTCCAATCTCGGATAATTTTAAATTATGATTAATATTTTTATGCCCCCCCCCCCCCAGGCAATGAACTTTATAGTATCCTGCGCGATTAATTTGTGAATCGTATAAATATTAATAAATTCTTTTTCTCTTTACATTAAAGTAACAATCGAAAACAGAAAACGTAAAAATACTCGAGCGACTTTAAACGTAATCTGCACAAAAAAAAAATTGAGGAACCTAAATAACTGTGTAACAGGAAAAAAAGAAACTTTTCATATCACATTTCATACTCCGACTCACATGTTTGGATAACTACAAAAGCTAAAAGTACGAAGGAGAAACTCTGACACCTCGAAAGCGTGGATAATCGACAGTTTGCTCGCGCATAAATCATCTACTCATATAATTTCGGTCAGCTTACACACATTGAAAAAGTAGAAAAAAGGAAACTCGATGCCTCCATTATTTACGCTCATTTCATGGTCAGAGCTTTCAAACTTTTGCTCGTAGTTTTGGCGCGGAATAATATTGATGAGCCGTGTTGATGTTGAATAAAATTTTCTCTTATAAGGTAAATGCAGAATGGGCAAAGTTTTGTTCTGCACGTGGTCTTTTTACTATATATATTTTTAGTATATATATATTTTTTTTTTTATCTTTTTATTTTCGTCGAAAAAATTGCGAACGTTCGATTTAGCATAGAATTTTCGAGCGAGTTTCATTAATTAATTACATGCAACAATAATATTTCGTCACAATTTTAGCTTTTTTGAATGAATTTATATTATTTTCTATGCAAATTGTACATAATTTTCTTTTTTATTTTTTTGTTGGAGATTAATGATGTGTATACATTATATGGCTGCATTTATATGGTTGATTGCAATAACATTTCAATCGATTTCATAAAACTTTTATTTTGAAAGCACTAAATTTATACTATTTATGTGACATGTTATTATTTCATCTTGAAATAATTATTTAAGACTACTTCAATAATGAAGCCCAAATACTTATAATGTCGTTAATTTTCGAAATATTACTACTCATCGTATTTAAATATTTTAAATAATTAGAATGATATCTTATAATATAAATTTTTGTTCGTCTTTTTTAATTAAAAAAAAAAATTGAAAAATTTTTGGTCAAAAATGCGATTAATCTCATAAGACCCTCAAAATATGCTCGTAAATAAAGTTACATTATACATAAATATTATGATAAATTTAATAACGATTGTAAAATAGGTACTCTCAATAACATATGTATCGAATATTACTAATGATGGCCCGTTCGGTTTGTTTGGTTACAGCGGATAAATTGCCAACGGGTTTTCCGATGATCACTCAAGCTCCAACGATTAAGGCCGTGGAAAAGGGCCACAATGCATTGCTTTCCTGTTCAGCTGTGGGCTCGCCTCCACCCATTATATCTTGGATGAGAGACTTACTTCCAATAGACACGTCGAATCCACGGTACACCGTCCTTGAGAGCGGTAAGTCTTTTCGTTATATATATAACAAAAAACAAAACGCTATGGAATATTGTGTAAAAAATGAAAAATTTAAAACCTTAATTTTTTACCGTCGATTCTTTTTAAATTTTAGTTGATGAAATATATATAATTCTTAAACTAGAAAAATACTGACTAAACTTGCTAAGACCATTTAAATTCAAAATATCGCGAATTCATTTTATTAAATTTTCGATTTGCATTTATAAATTGGTGACAAAAAACCAAAGCGGTCCTTATGAAAACGAAATGAATAAATATCCGCTTTGAGTCTCCTTTTATTTAATTAAAAGAAGAGCCGTGAAGTTGCGGAGTATATTAAAATCGACGAAAATTTGGTCAAATAATCGCGATGAGTGCTAACTCCGCTCAAGTAAAACAGGGAAATGCATTTCTACTCCCGATAAAATCGACTAAGGTGAATTAAAGAAACATTAAATTTATACATGTCATTATACATCTACCCAAGTTGAAAGATGAAACGATAGAACGTATATCCGCGCACAAGAGAAGCATGCGAGGTAGAGCCGGTAAATCGAGATGCGTTTAGTAAGTCATTGTCAAGCCAACGATACAGTGCGAGTTGATCGAATGGTCATGCAATATACGCGATGAACGGAAGCGATCTGCTGAACGAAACGCCGAGTACTATTTGGATGGGTTAAAGAGATAGGAGCATCGCTGGGAGAAGTGTGTAGAATTGCAAAGAGACTATGTTGAGAAATAAAAAAAAAAATTAAGAAGAAATGTCTTGTATCTGTGTTAGGTCGGAAACTTTTCAGACCACCCTCGTAATAACCTCATAACCAAAATCCGAGATTACTTCCATACCAAAGCCGAACCCTCACAATTACACAAATACATCAGAAATAGACAATAACCTCACACCACTTAATCTAAACAATAGAATATGGACACCGACAATAACCACAAATCAAGAAAAATTCAATATGTAGTCACAAAAGTCGCTGCATAGAAGACACCTAGCGGACCTCGGCCAAGAACACGTAGACAAGCAAGCGTCGAACGGCTGGCTGAGTCGAAGGAAGCTTTTTCCTGAGATGGAGGCTTATGTGGCTGCTATTCAAGACCAAATAATAGATACCCGCAACTACCAAAAACATATCATTCGCCAACCAAACCTACAAACCGACCTTTGCAGAAGATGCAATAGAGCTACAGAAACAATCCAACATATCACCGGAGCCTGCACAGCTATAGCCCAAACCAACTACAAGCACAGACATGACCAAGTAGCAGCAATAGTACACCAAAATCTGGCCCACCGATATTCATTTATTCAAAACAAGTTAGCCTATTACCGAACAGGATATTGGAAAACAATCAATACAGGATCTACTGGGATAGGATCATAGTGACGGACAGGACAATACACCTTAATACACCGGACATAACCCTATCCCATAATCTATGTAAAATATGTATCCCTTATAACAACTGAGCTTAATCCCTTGGTATATAAATACTCGGGATAAGTGAATGATTCTAGCTTAAGCTGAGAAGTGCGATAAGTAGGTTATAATAAAAATAATAAAAATAATAAAAATAATAAAAATAATAAAAATAATAAAAATAATAAAAATAATAAAAATAATAAAAATAATAAAAATAATAATAATAATAATAATAATAATAATAATAATAATAATAATAATAATAATAATAATAATAATAATAATAATAATAATAATAATGATAATATTACTAATTATAATAAAAATAATAATAATAACAATAATAATAATAATAGGATATTAAGTATTCAATAAAAATAAAAATTGAATAGTCATTAATACGATCTGTAGGTAAGAAGGTTTCAAATAATTTATTATTTACGTTTTAGTGGAATTATATGAATAAATCAAGTCGGTTTTTTTTTTTTTTTTTGTTAAAAAGTTTTATTATATGGTTGATTTTCTAAGAAAGTATAGAAGAATGTGCGAAAACCTTAGAGTGATAGCCATAAAAAAATTAGTATTATTGTTATTCAGAGTTACTTCATTGTATTAGTACTACTATATACGACATAATAACGCGATTTAGTTAAAAAAATTAAGCAGAAAGAATTTAAAATCTTGTTAAAGACTCATGTAAAACTCGACTATCTTTAACGTACAATTTTTGTCTCATTTTTTATAACGCTTTTATGACCGCTCCTGTTCCAACTAAAGAAAATTGTTTCTCCATCGTAAGATCGTTTAATGGTATCCGAGTCATAGGGTTTTATGATTTCTAGAAAATCATCACTATTTTATCCATGTGTAGAACGTAAAGTATTCGTTCACGAAGGCAGCTTATACAAAGAGAGTAAAAACTTTCCCCTCTTCGCGTGTTTTTACAGTCGACAAAGTGAATCGAAAACGATCATGTATCGGAATCATCATAAAAACTCTCTCCCTATACCCACCCCCACGCTTCCCCTTCTCTCCCCCACTCCCACCTCTCTCCCTCTCTCTTCCCCTCTCCCCTCCCCCTCTATCACCCTTTCCCTCTCCCCTCTCTCTCTCCCACACCTCTCTCTCTCCACGCGTCATTACAATTTTCGGCTCATATTTTGTGGATAGATAGTAGGGCCGCAGTCGCGAGCGCAGTGAGCGACTAAGGCGCCTCTATCCATCCACAACGTATTTCACCTCAAGCTGTAATGACGCGAGGCTCGCTCAAGGTACATAAATAACTAATACGACTAAGCGCGCCCATACGTATTTGCGTCTAGGTAAAGCGTACTATGCGCGTTACATTTAGTAAACGACGTCAGTGCATCCCCCAGCTGTATGCGTCGACTAGCACGTGTGATAAACCCAATGACTCTCCCATGTACATGCGAACGCTTACAGTGCACACTTACCTTTACGCGTTTATCAGAATTTATGTACACGCTGTAGATTATATTACGTCATTTTTTTTCATATCGCTTATGATCTGTACGTCTTCATGTGAATCACTTAGAAAAAAATGTTTACACCTTGACTAGAATTTAACCTCGTCCTTTGCCCCTCTCTCTCTATCTTCCTTCAGCTTTCTATATCTCTTCTACTTTCTTTGTACCGTTTCCTTCTCTTCACGGGTAGTTTTTGGGATTGATATTTTGAGAGGTAGACAAATCGACAAGCGTAAAATGGATAAAAAACGAATCGAATCTCGTTCTATTGTTCTTGCTCCGTAGCTCTATGTGAGGTTTATCCTTTGTAAAGAGAGCTTGAATTATTAATGGAATTAAATGTATACCACTCCCAATTGTGATTGTTTCAAAAGAGAGCAAAGCTCCAGCGTGTTATCAATTTTGAAAAAAAAAAAAACAGTTGTTTGGCGGCTATTGAGACGATGTATTGTTCATTGGGCTAAATTTCATAACTATGTGAAAGACATTTAACCTTATATAACTGAACCTTCTTAGGTCAATATAGCTAAGAAAATTAATCGAATATAAAATTTTTGTTTTAAAATTAAAAGATTTATACTTCGTAAATAATGGAAAATATGTAGGAGAGATAAATTAAAATTTTGTTGATAATTGTTTTAAAGTCAATCGAGTCGAATCATGTTGCAAAATGGTTAAAAATCACTTGAACAATTATTTGTTAATATGACATTTTTCGTACGACTTGAAAATTGCAATGGTTGAGATTTAAAAAATGTTAAAATATTTTTCAGTGTAAGCTTTATATATTTCCGACGAAAATAGTTGATTTATCTTTCAAATTAAATATAATACGTTAAAACTTGTATTTTTTTTTTTTAATTTTAACTTCGTCAATCGAATTTTAATTTTCCGCATCTGTATAGGTTATGTAATATAAAATATACCTTTATATATACGATTTCGACAATAAAAATCAATTACTTTTAGTCACGTTATTCGATACACAAGTATATATTTATATACAAAATGTCGAAAGTTACAGAGGCACATAAAGAAACTGAAAGAAATCTTTCTTTGATCCGCGTCAAGCTTTAAGGGGTTACCCCCACTTGTAGCTCAACAAAAAGGCCTTTTTTCATGAATTTTTTTAAAGGAAACTACAAAACTTTTTTAAACGATTATTATATCATCTTAAAGAATACATCTTGAAGAACTTTCAGTAATTTTTTTATTGCAAAATATTACATTGTTAAGTGGCAAATGGCCGCCAATGAAATAGTGTTTTTATTTATACGGTTTGCGGTGACTAACATTGCGGCGAAGTGGATCATTTGAAACAAAAAATGTGGATAGATTTAGTTAAATATAAGTATAAACTAGTCTTTAATCGAAGGATTTAAAAAAATATTCATTTTTCACAAAATGGCGGACAGTCAAAGTTAATGGTTCGATTTTAACGAAAAATTGAACGATTAAAGACTACATTTTTATGTATTAAATAAGCCTGCAAAATTTTAAAAAGATCGGTTTATTAGTGTTTGAGTAATCTTGGTCACCGACTTTAGAAATGCAATTTCGAGAAAAACGCGTTTAAAGTTTTAATTGCCGGTTGTTTACACAACGGATTCTTCTCTTTCAACGCTCATGTCTCAGTCAATTTTGTTTGGATCGACTTGAAATTTCCAGGTCATATTCTCAGATACTTATACTTAAAAAAAATGCAATTAACAAAAAATCGATTTTTTCAAAGTCGCAAGTGGGGGTAACCCCTTAAAACTAGCTTAGACTAACTTAAACTTAGGAACGCAGATAAAAATCGAATCTCACAAAGTCAAAACGTGAACCGCATTTACTTACACATACGCGTACACGTGCATTCACACGTACATACACGAACACACATACACTCCCATGAATATGAACATAAAAAAAGCCGAGCCTAACGTTGACTCCCAGAACTCATCAGCTCCAAAAGCAACGTTTCACGCAAGGCTGTTGTCGTTTTTAAACGTCTTCCTTTCTCACTTATTTCGGTTTTTACCTCAACATCTCTTTCAATGCCAAGTAGAAAGGTGAACGGAAAAGGAGTAAGAAAAAGAAAAAGATGAAAAAGTTAAAGAAAGACATGCGAGGTCGCTGCGAATAATAAAGAAAAAGAAGGAGAGAAGCGGAAATGAACTGAAAGTAACTACAGTAAAAGGAGCGAAGTTTGGAAATTCGCACAGAGAACGCGCTCCAAGCGTCTGCTTTCAGCGATCTCTCCTTTCTCGCGGCGTTTCGCAATATGAAATTTTCTCTCTCTCTCTCTCTCTCTTTCTCTCTTTCTCTCTCCCCTTCTCTCGAAGATTTACAGAAATCTTGTGAAATTTTACACTATTCTAATTAAGTTACATCGAGTTATCAACTAAATTTCATTTGAAAGAAATTGAATTTACTTTTATGCCTTGTAGAAGTTGGCTTTTACGTTAGATTTTTTTTCAATCATTTAGATATTAGAGGAGGTTTATTTATATAATATTAGTTAAAAACTAAGATCATTTTCTTATCTTGCTTAAATCTTCAAAAATGATTCCAAAATCATTTTTAGTGAATTGTATTGTTATTATAGCTTCAAACATTGCACGAACTCTAAGTGTTACATCCTGAAAATATAAACAAAGAATGTATACAGTGGGAAAATTTTCGGTACTGTCTATAGCACTCATCCATATTACCTAGCACGACCGCTTTGCTCGGACTTCTCATAGTATTTGATGATTTTTTCAAATTTAATTATGATATTATATTAAAGTAATTATGCACACTTAATAGTAATTGATGTATAAAGCATCCACTATTTATTTCTTCGGCACGTATTGCAGCATTATTTATCTAAAAAATTTTTAGTGAAACATTATGAACATGTGTATGATTTTAATCGAAACAAATCGTTTAAAAATATATATACACACGAAGAACAATCGCGCGCGCACGTTCAAACAAGAAATTAATCGTTTTATTTCTGAAACGCACAAGCGAAGAAATTATGTGACGAAAGTCACATTTAAATATTCCCTTTCAAACTGTAATTATAGTTTTGAAAGAGAATTTGCTTCGAAACGACGAAGTGAAATACAAAGTCCATGCGTTTAGCTTACCCTCTAACATTTAAAGACAGCCGAGGAAATGCGCATGGAAAAAGGAAGGGGGAGAGGAGAGATCACCGGCATACCTTCTGCGAGAAACTTAATACATATTCTCGAATCATATTCGAATAAACTCGAAACTAAGGCGTTTCCTTTTCCCTTATTCGCCTCAGCTCGGTGTTAATGCCGAGGCGCGGAACTCTCACGTAATTCCACGCGACGACGCAAGCATTCGTCGAAATTTGCAAACGACTCGACAATTGAGCTAGATGAAAAGACACGAGACGCTACCTCTCTCTCTCTCTCTCTCTCTCTCGCTCTCTCTCTCGCTCTCCTCCTTTCTCATTTAGGCGCTGGTTGCTTTTTAAACGCCGGAAGAATTTTGTGAATTTGCCCCAGTGAATGAAGTTGTGAACATCGTATTCGTACTCCTTTCATCGGCCTGCGGAGTAGTCTTAATGCGATGGTTTCTCTCCCTCTCCTTGGCGCGTTTGTTCACTGTTTTTCCTCCCTTTTTTTATCGTTGTTATTTCGCTCGAGAGGTCCTTTTCTTACCCAGTTTTCAGATTCTTCAAATGTTTTTGTGATGAGAAAGAAATTGCTCCGAGGTGTTGTTATAATATGACAGCGGTGCTTCAGTGCAGTATAACTTCCGAATTTTATTAAAATCTTAATATCGTGAAAAAGGAACGGCTCAAAAGAATATGGGCAAGTAAAAAGGAATTGTAAGAATAAAAAGTACTCTGTTAAAAAAGTACTTACAATAATTTTATACATTTATGTTAAAAAAAACCACTTGTATAGGAAAAAAATTAATAACCCGCATAAAAATGTACATGCGGTTTTGTTATGGTAAACAAATTTACACCGTATTTTTTGCCGTGCAGATTATTATTACTAACGAATGCCAGACTTTTTAACATATTTGATGAACTTTTTCTAGACAAGTTGTGACTTTTTGCTTTTATTATCATAAAAAAAAATTTATTAGCATTAATAATTTTGAACATTTTAAAGAAAAATATTTGCTTCACTCAAAAATTTCATAATCATTATTATCATTATCTTGGTTTTTATATTGATAGATATACATTAATGTAAAACCAAAAGCAGAAATTTTTGAATCAAAAAAATATTTTTCTTTAAATTATTATAATTTTTTTGGTCCAAAATTATTTTCCTTAAGTCTAGCCAATTCTTCTATTTGTATACGGTATAGTGTCTAATGTCACATATTCATCCGCGATACCAGAGCCATACATAAATTTTCACTTGCTTATTTTTAAAAAATGTTGTTAGCTCAAACAAAACACGAAGAATAAAGATTAAGAAAGTTATTTATAAATTATGCATTAAATAGTATTTTTTGTAATATAAGCCAATTTGATTTTATAAATTTATATTATTCAAAAATAATTTTATCCTTATCAAAATTTAACTTGACAGAAAAAAAAATAAATGAAAACAATAGTAATTTATTGTTCCATAATTTTTTTTTTTTTCCCCGAAATAATAGACCAGTCTTCTTTTAATTATACTAAAAGTAAAGTCAAGCATCAGAACATTTTCAAATACAAAAAAGAGTCTCACCTTTAACCTTCTGAGCTACGTGTCGTATGTAAACGTCTGCTCACTCGCGCAACTTTCCAAATTGATTACGGAAATTTTTTATCTAAGTGGTTAAGTCCGGGTTATGTCAGACTACTGCTACCTCCTGCTACACCCGTGCTATACCGTATCAAGTTTTGTACATCTTAAGAGAATGAGGTCATTAAAACGCTTTTTTATCTCTCTCTCTCTCTCTCTCTCTCTCTCTCTCTCTCTCCCTCTCTTTCTCTCTCTCACTATTATTTTTGTACTTTTCAAGACAAGAAGGACGAGAGCTTAAGATTTTGGAAAAGGGTTTGCGCAAGTCTCTCGATACACCACTGAATCTTCTTGAATATTTTCAAAGCTCTTTTAACGCCATGCGTAATAATTATCTTTTCGACTTTTCGTGGGCTACGGCGGTCTTGCATTTTCCAGCGCACAGCCACAGCGGGCAATATTGGTATTGAAATCTAATCGACCTTGATAATTTTGGAGCAATAAAAACTCCTAGATACGGCCTACATACTCTGGCATCATAAAATGGATCACAGAAAACCACGACATGTTTAAAATTGTCATCACATGTGATGAAACATGGTTATTTTCTTTTCATTTATGCTTATTTGCAATAAATTAACTACATTTCTTCCGCCAATCATTTTATTTAAATTCCATATATGTTACAATATAATAGCTTCTAATACAACAAAAGAGATGAATATTTAGGCGTTGATTAATATATTTAGGCGTTGATTAATATATTTAAATTTGAATTGTTATAAGAAATTTTATATATATATATATGTTTTTGTAAAAAAGTATTTCTTCAATATTTATGTAAAACAAAGCGTTAAAAATAAAAATTTATTTGTCTTAATTTAAATTTGTATATAATTTTATTAGTTATCTATACTGATTTTTTAATGAAAAATGTAGCTTCTTTTTTGATAAAGTTATCATATATCACGACGAGATAAGTCATTTGTATATGTGATGGAGATGACGTGCAATGAGACGTTAACTATCAGTGCTACATACATACTTTTGATCAATATATGTTTAAGTTAATAATAAATCCCTAAATAAATATAAAATGTTGCTTTAAAATGTAAATGTTGAAAATTTATTAATCATTTAACCAATTGATACGGTAATATTTTCACCTTTCACATAAACATTACCGACCAATCAACAAATTCTTTACATTGCGATGGAAATCAAAGAGATGCAAACATAATAATCTAAAAAATTTTTGTATATTATTTATTTGCGCTTAATTTACTCTTCATATAACATCAAATAATAAATTTAAATTCTAATACATTGTATAGACATATGAGTTATTACCGAAAATGATACAAAGTTTAGATTATGTTACAATAAAAAATCTCGTCTTTTTCTCTTCCTCTATAAGTAGTCTTTTATTGACGCTATAAAAAGAAGATCGAAATAGTTAAAATTGTTGTTAAAAAAAAACGTATAATATTTCCTTGAGAAAAATTAAATGGATTCACTCGCGCGCGCACACACACACACACACACACGCGCGCACGCACACACACACACACACACACACACACACACACACACACACACACACACACACACACACACACACACACACAAAATACATTTTTTTAATATTTTTCTTTCTTTTTCTTTAAAAAATACACGTAGAGGCCAAATTTACAAACATTTTACGTCCGTGCGGATTTCCATGACAAGCAATGTTAACACATATTTCTTCTCTGTTTATCACTGCAAATTCGACTTTATCACTGTTAAGTTTAGTACAGTCGATTTCATCAAATTTATGAAGTTCCCTTTCTTGTCCATCCGGATAAATCTTTACAACGTAATAAAAGGCTTCTTTACAATTTTCATCGTTTAAAGCGGGCTTCTGAATCAACAACAACAACAAAAATCCACCAACGTCTAAACGATGCATTGCTATTAATTTATCAATTTTATATTCAAATTGAATAGGAATGTTTGTGGTATTGTAATCTTCTAAGTCGATTGTTGTACAGTTAACTTTCTCTTTTAATAAATTCGATATCGAACAATAGCTAAAATATTGATTATTATTTTCCCTTAAAAAATAAAACAAACAATGGTAGTGTTGAATTCAGTTTTATAAAATGAAATTAATTATAAAATTCTTACCTCGAAAATGAGAAAGTGTACACATCCGGCAAATAGTTCAACAGTCTGATAACTTTCCCATAATGTGAGCTAACCAATCGCACCTTATCAGAAATAATAACGTGTCCCATAAACAATGAGCGCAGTTGCACAGAATGTATCTCTGCAGGGTGATTTTCATTGAAAAAAAGTTCATTCGGTAAATAAGAGGAAACGGGTCCATTTATCAAATTACCCGCGAAATCATGACTCTGACCACACATGGCATTTCCACATTCGGTTTCGTTCTTAAAAAATAAATTGAAGGCTTCATCGCTCAGCGCAAAATATACGTTCGGCTGTAACGTATACCTTGAATTTTTGAAATTAATGCTCGTATCAATACTCTGGCGACAAGTTAACATGTTTATTATACGGAATTTTATTTCATTCGATTCAGTCTCTTTTTTTCTGTCCTTGTAGATCCATACAATGATAACTCGTTGGTTATCCAATTGTAACAACTGAAATCGCTGGCCGATTTGTTTTTTATTATTTTTGGTCAATAAGTTCACCTCGCACATTCTTTTAACGGTAATATTGCTGGAATTAAAACTTTCGAGCATTATTAAACATTGCATATCCCATCTGTATATACCGGTTCTGCAGACCGCATAAAGAATGGTATTGTTTTTTAAAGGTTTATCCATTATGACTTCTTTGTTGTAAAAAGTCTTCTTTTCACGGAAAATTCTAACTCGCGCAGATTGTATTTTTGCAACCAAGTGTAAAATTGCAAATATAAAAACAATATTCTTAAAAGTAGATATCTTATGGTTGATACCGGTGATCATTTTTCCTTACTTATAATTTACCGGAACGATAAAACTTACTAAAGTTGAGAAAATAATTTAAACAAAAAATATTATTAATTTATTCTAAAACATATTTTTACACTTAGCAAGTATACTTTTACAAGCAATTTTATGTTGTTACACCTTCAATGCTGCTAACATGTTACTTAGAAATAATTAAAAATAAATTTCACTTCACACTGCGCACCCAACAACAAGCAAATAATCAACGACAAACAAATTTTTAGTTACATTAACCATAGCTATTCTCAGCTATCGGTTATAAGTTAGATAATAGAGCAAGCATTTGTAAGTAACATCTTTATCTCGAGTTGAAGAAAAAAAATATATATATACCGTCATATATTACACCATCTTACATAATTAATAGGCGTCACTGATATATATCAGCGTCACTATAATCATCTCATTGAAATTTTGAAATTTCATAATTACACACACCGCATATATATATATATATATATATATATATGTACTGTTACTCCGCTTGAAAAATATACTTACGAGTATACACTAGAATTTACAAAACTCATGGGCGCACCCGCACGTTTATGCACGTATAACCGTACCATATAAATATTCTAATCCGATGTTTTGAAAATTTCGCCAGGAAAATATTTCTCCAGCATCGTCGGCCGCGTAAACATACATCGACGATGTTGACGCATTTCGGTAGGTCGAGTTCCTCCCAATGAAAAGAAATATAAGCTGAGAAGAGAAGAGAAGAAACAGAAAGAAAGAGAGAGATACTTCGTTAAAGTATGTAGAGCAGAAACAGAATTTACGATACCGTGCTATTCCTTCCTCTTTCTCTTTCCGCATTTACGCGTTTGCGCGTATTCGCTTGCTTATCTCCCTTTTTCTACCTCTCCATCTATATATCTATCTATATCTCTGTTTCTCTCCCCGCGTATGTAAAAAATATTTAAAATAAAGCGAGATGCACAAAGTAGATGTAAGTATGAGCAAGGAGAGAAGTTCGGATGAAAAATGCTACAATAGAAACGTTGGTGCAACCGCGGGTAACTTTTGAGTTTTAAATTAAATAGCCGCGAGTTTAAGAACCAAGGAAAAGAACTACACCTATATGTGTATTGTGTATGTGTATATTTCTCTACAGTGTAAATATATTTTCAGACAAGCGTTCGCATTCTGTTTGGATGAGAAACTAACCCTCTTCTCTTTCCAACTTCTTCGGCTCCATCATTACAACTATCTGTCTCTTATCTATCCATCTTTTTCTCCTCTCTCCCTCTCTCTCTCCCCCTTTCTCTCTCTCTCTCTCTCTCTCTCTCTCTCTCTCTATCTCTTTCTCTCTCTCTTTCTCTCTTCGTACAATGTCCATAAATTTTTGATAAGGAAAGAATGAGAACAGGTAAGCTCGGCAAAGTAATAGTCGCAAAAATTCAAAACTTTCCACTTCACCCTTTCTCCCTCGCGTTCGCTTCGAATTCATCTTCCGTGCATACATCAAGTACAGAGAGTACGACGAAAGCACGAGTCGAGCTAAACGTAAGAAAAGACTTTTCAATATGGCGGCGCAAACACGGCCGTAGAATATACGAAAAGATAGAATAAAGACTTGGTGTTGCATGTATGTGTTAGCTCATGCACGTGAGGATAAAGAAGTATGCAGAAGCTGCTTTCGTTCCGGCCTCCTTTTATTATATATTCCTCTTTTTGCTTCTGACTATTCTCTGTATTCGAACACCAGTTTACACTAACATTATTTTTTCTGCTTTTTTTTGCAATGATTGAGATAAAAATTATAAAAGAAGAAAAAAACTTGTCAATTCGCAAACAGATAATGAATTTTTTAAATCCAATACAATTTAATATTTAAAAAATTGAAGAAAAAATCAATTCAACTTAATGGTACTTAACGGAAAATATTTTTTTAAGATACGTTTGCTAAAAATTATTCAGTATTATTATATTAATATTTTATTGGCTGAATTATAAAATGCAGACAATTTGAAATAAAAGCATTTACACCGTTCAAGTTACAGATTGTCACCTTTACAAACAATAATTTTCATTATGCGTGCATAAATGAAAAAAATTATTTAAAAACTTATCCTGACAAATAATCAAAATAATTTTAATAAACGTAAAATGAGCCTTTATTTACTTATAAGAAGAACTGCGATATCATTTATCTGTAAAATTATGAACCTTTGAGTCTTATTTTTATTCGTCGCATTCGCACCCATATGTTATATTTTTTTGTTTTTCATTTTAACAAACTCATTCTCCTTCAAGTCTTCGTTTTGTATCTTGCTTCCTATTAATTTTGCCTTGATCCCTTTTAAAGCACTCGTAACTAAACCTACGAGTTTCATTAAATCCGGGTACGTTATGTAAAGACACATACCCACTCGTATAATTGCACTTTAGTGGCGCGATACGTACTCAAAGTAAAGAAAAAATAGAGGACGAAGTGAGTTGCCTCAGGAACTTTGATTAACTTTTTTTTTAATTAACTCGCTTCAGCTCGTACTTGATGTACACCGTCGAAAAAACTGCGAGATCACATAGGATTAACATTAAAATTCATATATATACACCTCTTATGGTTTTCTCCTTCGTGAAAATGGATATATTCTTTTTTTTTAATACAATATAATCTTTCGATTGAAAACAGTATTGAAATAATTTATTTCAACATAATTTTTAACGTAAACTACTTAAGCGTGAACCGCAACATATAACGTGTTAAAAGTTAAATTCAATTGAAATTTTGTATAATACATAAAATTTACTTAAACTTTGCTCTTAATTTAATAAAATTTCGAATTTATTTGTATAAAGCTGATGTCCGTCATAAAGAACAAAGTTCAAGTATAAACTTTGTTAGATAATAATAGCGGGGATCCTTTATTCCCATGGCTGTGAAACATTTCCGATGGTATGTACGATAAGACAAAAAGGTAATGTGGATTTATTATATATCGATACTTTTTTCTAGAGTAATATTAATTCTACCGCTTGTCGCGAGTTACGATTATTTTCTACCTCCACATCTCTGCGCTTATCCAATGTGAAATTAAAAATAGAATAATTTTGCTTTTTTAAACCTTGCGATTGAGTATTATGTAAAAGCTTTTTAAATTCAATTAATGTACATTCACACAATAAAATATTTGTCTCATACGAATTTTAAAATTTATTGTTATGTTTGACTTCTTTGTGATCCGTTTATTCAACTAAAAGATATTGTTTTTAAAAAAAAAATTTTTTTAATTTTAAAATAAATTTGTCAATTAATGAACTTTAGATATAAATCGCTTAGTGAATTCATTTTTTGTGAGAGGCAGGTAGAAATAGCACTTGGTTGTTGCAAGAGATAAAAATTTGACAAATCCGTCAAATATTTTGTTCGTAAATAAGTTATTTATAAATTAGTTATTAGATTCTTTTAACTTTTATAAAATTTAATAATAAAATAACATTTCTATTTTTAACTCAGTAATATTAAAATTTTACAATTTCAATTTTTACATTTTTACATTTTTAACAAAAATATTTCGTTTATCAGAAAGAGAAGAAGTACATCTCTAATGATGATAAGAGGTTGTAGTAATCAATAAAGACCATAAAGACCATACATTTACGTAACTAATCTATTTAACGCAATATTTTAGAACGATAGTACTCCTATATCAAAAGAAACTGTTTCAAAAGTTGCAAAATATTTTCAAGAAACGGGATCTGATCGAATCGTCCTATAGTTAATAGTCCGTCTCCATGGCAGTAACAAATGAAAAAAAGTCTTTAGATGTTTTACTGTTTTCTGTAAAAAATCCTCATGAAGCTATTCGATCTGCAACTTTACAGCACGACATCCATCACAAATCTGCTCAAACAATTTTTAAAAGAAACAAATTTCATCCCTGCAAAATGACACGTCTATAAGAATTAAATAATAATGATCCTGGTCGTCGTATTAAATTTTGTGAAACCTCTTTATCGAAGAAAATTTAAATGCATTCCAGCAAAACAAGCTGTAAAAGAAGACGATATTGAAAATGTATGGTTTCAGCAAGATGATGCTTCACCACATTATGAAGTTAATGTTAGACGAGTATTGGGTGAAACATTTTTCGAAAAATGGATAGGTAGACGGGGTACGATAGAGTGGCCTCTGAGGTCTCCACTTTTAACACCCTTGGAATATTTTCTATGGAATTATTAAAAAGATCGTGTTCATAAAACTAATCCAAAAAAAATCTTGATTAATTAAAGTAACACTATTAATAGTCAGCAATCAATTGAATACATTTATTAAAAACTGTTTTAGACACCTTTATTAATGTTTCTAAAATCAAATTTAATTTTTTAAGATAGTTCATTACAGTTTCGATTGCAAAATAATATTGTTTTACATAAATTATTTTATTTTGGTTATTAACATAATTCATGTGGTTATTTCAAGTTAACGTCACATCTCGCCACTCCAAGCATTTAACGTCATGTAACATTGTCACTTTTAAAAAAAAAACTATTTGAATCATATAACCAAGCATATTTTTATATTTTTAACAAAATATATCTTAAGAAATCATTTGGTTACGTATGTTTTGCTTAATGTCATTACAAAGTTTGAAACTTAAACTTTAATCATTACCTTTTTCATTTTTATCCGCAATACGACAACCGATACGTACACGCTGACGTTAAAGTATGCTTCTTTAGATATTTTTTTCTATAAGAAAAGTACGGAAACCTAGGTAGAAAAAATACTGAAAAATTTATCTAAGTCCACAGATTTACTTATATTTTTTTCATACGTGCTTGCAGTAAATCGACTTTTAATGAAGCCAACTTAAGACGTAGAATTGTTAAGAAAGCAGCTCTCATTCCAAAAGATATAATTCGGTATATAGTTCAGTCGTTTTAGAATAGAATTGGTTACTGTCAAGAAACGAATCGAGAACAATATAAGTATATGATCTAAATTTATGTATCTATTGAAGCACTTTATAAAAATACCCTAAAGTGAGAGGCAGGAGCAAATCATTCTAAAGATTTACCCTAAGTAAGAGTCAAGGGGAACTCACTCTAAAGAAACGCTCCAAAGGGAGCAAAATCCTTTTACGTTTATGCCATTGTTCCTAGGTTGCGCTAAAAGAAGGATTATGGCAATAAGAGTTTCATTAAAATAACCTTTAATTTTACCTTAACATCAATATTTAATATCTGAGCCTAATCAACCAAACGAACGTAAACTTAAAATGACCTTGAGAATGAATTTCAAGGTTAAATTTAAGGTCACCGTTGTATTCCTCGTTGAAAATTTTTAACAAAATTTTGACCTTGATTGTTTTCATTTTGTTCAAACCCCGCGGGATCACTAGGTGTTTCTGTAATTTTCGCATGATTCTTATCCCTAATACGTTTGATCTCTATTTGTCTGCTAAATATCACAGTGATCTCTTTTCAATTCCAATGTTAAAAATAGGTATACTCGTTAAAAAAAACATATCTGACTTCAGAATAACCTTAAAAATAAGATTTAAAATCAAATCCAAGGTTACCATTGAATTCCTCATTAAAAGTTACGTAAGGTTTAACTTTAGTTGTTTTTTTTTTTTTTATTCATCCTTACGCCACCCTGTATATATGATAAAAATTAAATATATTGTTGAAAAATTTGCTTTTTTTTTGAATTTCAAATTAAAATTTTTTTGTTTTTTAACAATATAAAATTATTTCTTACTATTAAAATATAATATTTATCGTACACATCATAATTTATTTTTATTAAAATTTAAAAAAAAAATCGGTTGTCTGTAAAGTCGGTTTACTGACGATAGTTGAACGTGACAACGTCATAAGAAAATACTGATGGAATGGTTGCATTTTTCAAAAGAAAATTTTAATTTTATTTGTTTGATAGATATTTTGTATGGATATAGAGAAGGAGGTAAATGGAAATCACAATTGAATTGATCAAGTTACATTTATTTGTACGCATAAATACAATTATGTCAATTTTTTTTTTTTTTTTTTAACAATGTACATAGTTTTTACAAGTATGAATGTGCTTTGAGCAATTGTTTTACAACTTTTATTTACAACTTTTAAACATGTGTGATATTTAACTTCTTACAATTTGTGTTATTCTGTTGAGAATAGGACGATGATAAGAAAAGTAGGAAATGAAAGGGAGTGTTTTGAGTGTAATGTGTCTTGAAAAAGTCAAATCGATGGTGGTGCCTCTTAGTGTTGTTGATTTATTAACATCTGATGCACAATCGAGATTGAACATGTCTTTCATGAATTTGAGAAATGTTTCTATTTTTTCGATCAAATAGTAAAGCAATTGATTTTTTACTCATCGTGAAATAGTTCTGTTAACTTATTGTTATAGTTTTGTCAATTATAGCATAACCTACAATCGCTGCACTAGCGGACCGATGCTATTTATTTTAATGATGAAAGCACGAATATTCGACAATATATCACTGAACATATATTTAATATCGAAAGAATCATTACCTTTATCGCCGCAATTATCGTTGCTATAAACAATTGACACCACATTCACTTTTCACTGCACTTCATACTTGACGAAAACATGTAAATGTATTATTGTATAGCAGCTGTCCACGCGGACGCATCGCTCACTCAAGTAGGAGAGAGACAGATGTCGAACGCTGCCAAAAGCGGAGGCCGATTGTGCCTCTTTGTCGCTCGTTCCGCGCTCTCGCTTGCACTTCAAGCCTTAAATGGAACGCCTCAGAGCGAGGTAACGCCGCATGAGTCATGTTTTTTCGTGCGTGCAGCCGGCTCCATCGAATTATGAGACGTTGTCATGTCAAAAAATCGTTAGAAAAATGAGAAGAAATAATGAGAAACAATAATCGCGCGCCATTTTCAAAGTTCGCATTCAAAGGATCGATAAAGCGGAAAAAGATCCAAGTGAATAATTATTTGTGCGAATAGTTGCATCTTTTCTTTCCCTTTTTCTCATTTTACATACTCATCGAGGGCGCAGATAAAACTTTTTGTAATCTTGAAAAAATCCACTCATGCTCCAAACGACGTCGCGACAATTTTCTCGATATGCTCCAGAACTCTTCTGTTTTTAATATCGCGAGCCTATTCCTATACAACAACGTCGCAAACATTTATCCTCTCATATGTACGTGTAAATAAATGAAGGCGCAAATACACGTACACACGATTTACCTCGTGGTGTGGTGTTTGCATGCCCCCTTATTAATAATTTATGAGTCGTGCTTACACAAGCGTTGTATCAAATGGCACTCAAGAGCAGGAGAGTGTATGCAGTAAACACGCATGCATACACGCGCGCATATTGTCGAGCCAAGGCATTAAGATCTAGTTTTTCATTCCTATACACGTCGTTCGGTCTCGCACCTTTTTTATTGTATTACCAATTATGAGCCGATACACGCGCTTCGATGACTCGTCCAGCTGCTGATTCATTACGAGTCCAAACCCTCATACCCTCTCAAGGATTAGAGAGCACATAGAAAAGGCGCGCAAGTTCTATTTTTCCTCCTCCACCTGATGATCTACTTTACTACATTTTTTACATTTTTTTTAATTTTTATTTTATACCCTCGTTTGTTTTACCGTTGTTAGCTCGTCTTTCGGAGAAGCGTATTTTTTTTTTTTTTTCAATAGCGGCGCTCGTTGTACAATTATAAGCGCGAACTACTTGATATTTTCCGTTATCGAATTTTGTAGCTCATTGTGGCATCGTACCATCCTACAATTGATGAAAAAAAAAATAAAAAATTTCACTTAATTTGATTTGAACATTAACGAAGAATTAATAATTGCTTAAAAATTTCTGCATTAATAAACTCTTAATTGTTTTAATTGGTTTTCAAACATGAATAATTTTGTTCACTTGTCAATCGTTTAGATTGTTCAATAGGCTTAGATTTAATTCATAAGATAATCTCTATTTATATTATAATAACGGCATTATTATTATTTCTTCCTTTTTTTTTGACGATACTTTTCTTTCAATGACCTCGCAATCCATCGTAAACTTCCCAAGTCAATAAATTCGTCCGACGAAAGCGAATAGAAAAGTAAGAGAACGGTGGACCTTCAAAAGCAAGCAAAACAAAAAAGCGAGCATTTCCCACGCGTTTCAGTCGCACATCGATAAAAGAGAATTCAATGTCCACATACATATGTATGTAACGTTGCATTCGTAACCCATTGGTTGTAGAGATGAGAGACGGCAATTATATATTCCGATCGGAGCTGATATATACCACGGCAACGCGGCCACAACTCAGTGATGGAGCGCTTTCCTTGAGCGACTTTGTTCCTTCCGTTCTAGCTTTCTTTCTCCCTTCTCTCATCCTTAACGTGTACGCGCTCCTTTCTTCGCTAGTACTTGAGTACTTTGCAAAGTTGCTTGTATGCGTGCGCGCACGCTTGATTGATTTAGCTTACCGTCGGTATTGCGAGTGAGTTTTTCCTCATTCTTTGCTTGAAAAATAATATTCGAAAAATTGTTGAACGGCTTTTTTCCGTACTATAACTTTTTTAATAAACTATATATAATAAAGATGATGATCGAGATTTTTTTTCCACGGTGCTAAATAAATTGGTTAATAGATAAAAACAACAATTCAACAAGGTCACCTCGAGATTATCAAAAACGAAAATTAATCAAGATAAAATAGTTGAGCGAAAAAAAAAAAACTAACTAAATAAATTATACACATATGCACACACTAATCAAAAACACGTAGGCTACTTAACAATCATGCGAGCGGGCACGTAAGACTCTTTTATCTCTCTTTGCTGAAAGCCGTCAACTCAAAGATACTCGTACAACCACGAGGCGGTTCTTCATGGTGCTATCACGCAAGCACTTTTATCGTCCGATGTCTTGTCGTTAGTCGATTCCCTTCTCTCCCTCGCTCTCTTTCCACTCGCTGGTCGTACATGTTTGTCTGTTTTACGCGGTCTGCCTTATCTCAATTTTACGCGTTTCTTTCTTTTTAAGAATTTCATTAGACATATCGCTGGTGATGAGTAATGTGGCCTTTCGAGCTAATACTGTCAAGTGCTGTTATGTTTATACACCCTTAAAAATTTATGCGTGCGCGTGTATGTATAATATAAATTAAATTATAGGTTAGACGTAAATTTTTCATGAAAAGTATGCTGTTTATGACATAAAAAGAAGTACGTTACAGAATTTTTACAGAATTTTTATCAAACTAGCATATTTGATAACACCTCATGAAAATTGGCATGATTCGGCTTTCGACACGAAAACTACATCACATTTAGATATTCACCGCGAAAACTAGCATATTTCAATTTTGATTGTACAGTCTGTCAAGTAAGAGCGTGGTCGACTTCACCGACAGATAATGAAAGATTTTGCTCTAATTCTTTCGCGAGCCGATAGAGGGAAGCTTTGTCCTTGATGCATTGTCAACAAAGATTCAGTTGTCGTTGATCTTTTGAAAGAGAATCACGTTAAACGCCATGAGTGCTAAGTACGCGTCGCGCTACGAGGCTGTGTTCCTTTGCATCCACCCGAAAGGTTCCAAAATGTCGCAATCAGCGGCTGCTAAATATATGAGAAAGTCGAAGGCATTTGTACAGAAGTGGATACAGCGATATAAAGTGGCTAAAAATGTCGATGATTTACCAGAACGTGGCTCGATAGGAAAAGTGAACAAAAAAGATGAAAAAAGAATAGTGAATCTGTTTTCGCGGAATCCTGCTTTAACACTGCGGCAAGGACAAGTAAAATTAATGGCAAAAGGTTTAGATATATCCTACGAAACTATCCGAACCCATCTTCGTACTCATCATCTGAAATGGCGCAACACAATGAAGAAGCCTCTGTTGACTGAAAAACATGTGACAAAGCGACTCGCTTGGGCGCATGAGAATATTGATAGAGATTTTGAAAATGTCATTTTTACTGATGAATGTTCTATATGGGCACTTTCTGTCCTCACGCGAGCCTGGTCAACTTCCACCAATAGGCTTGTTCAGCGGACCGTAAAACATGGAATAAAGGTGCATCTTTGGGGCTGCTTCTCAAAGCAGGGATTCGGCACTTTGCACCTCTTTACTGACAACCTAAATGCCGAGAAAATGATAAAAATCTACAAAAAGGCTTTACTGCCATCTGCCAAACGATGGTTCATCACAAAAAATGAAGATTGGATTCTGCAGGAGGACAACGATCCTAAAGACCGCAGCAAGCTCTGTACTCAGTGGAAGACTCAATCTGGCATCGTTACATTGGATTGGCCGTCGCAGTCGCCCGATGCAAACCCTATTGAAAATGTGTGGGCATATATTAAACGGAAGCTTCCTGGAAGACGCACATACACTTTGAAGCAGTTGTCTTACGAAATTCGTCGGATCTGGAGATCCTTGCCACTAGAATACGCCGTCAAATTAGTAGAAAGCATGCCTCGGAGATGCCAGGCAATTATCGACGCCGGTGGTGACTGGACACATTATTGACCGAATTGCATCATTGTTTGTAATGTGTACAACGTATATATAAATATGAAAGTTTCATCAAATAAATTTTTTTATAAATTAACACGACCACGCTCTTACTTGACAGACTGTATATATAAATATGAAAGTTTCATCAAATAAATTTTTTTATAAATTAACACGACCACGCTTTTACTTGACAGACTGTAAAAACTAGAATACTCAACAAACATTTTATATTAATTTATCTTTTACCTAAAAAATGTATATGTATTCTAAAAGAAATAAAAACTGTCGAAGAGGGTAGCTAACCAGGCTTCCGCAGTCATATTACGGGAAAAAATAGAATTTTCCATAATTCAAATGAAAAATCGAAATGAAATGAATTGTATATATAATATAAATTTTTATTAATAATTTCTGAATATTTAAAACTTTCTTTTTATATAAAATAAAAATTTAAGTTACGCTCTTATGCAAAAACGATTAAACACTCGTAGATCATTCGCTGCCCATGCTTCGCATAAAAAATCACAGATGACACTAGTAGTATTAAAAGTTGAAAGCTTTCCTCATAAAATAATTCAGTTCAATATATCTTTTTCATGCGTTTACCCAATTGCCAATTTGTCGCAATAATTTTGATTTAATGTATTTATCAATTAATATAAACTGTAATTTTTAGAAAATACAGTGTGGTGGAGAGGGAACGGAAGCGTATTTCTTTTCAACAGAACGGTTGCATAAAAAAACGATCTAAACAACTTCAACTTGCTTCTAGGACGTTTTCCAAATTTTCACTTTTCTTATTCACTTTTCTTATTTTCATGAAATAGAAAATATGCGTTCTTTATAGCCTATTTTATTCATAGGCATTTTGCAAAATAGCAATTGCGGACCTAAATTTTGGATTATCAAAATTAAAAATTGCGATTTTTAATACAAAATGCGTATAACTGTGCTACTTTTATGTAATACTTCTGAAGTTTTATGCTATAAGTTTTCTTAAAATTTTTTTAAAATTCTGTATGTCGCAGTAAAATGTGTACCGATTAAGGTAGTTCTATTAATACTCAACAATCAATTAAATACATTTATTAAAAACTGTGTTAGACATCTTTATTAACGTTTCTAAAATCAAATTTAATTTTTTAAGATAATTCATTACAGTTTCGATTGCAAAATAATATTGTTTTACATAAATTATTTTATTTTGGTTATTGACATAATTCATGTGGTTATTTCAAATTAACGTCACATCTCGTCACACCAAGCATTTAACGCCATACAACATTGTCACTTTTAAAAAAAAAACTATTCGAATCATATAACCAAGCATATTTTTATATTTTTAACAAAATATACCTTAAGAAATCATTTGGTTACGTATGTTTTGCTTAATGTCATTACAAAGTTTGAAACTTAAACTTTAATCATTACGTTTTTCATTTTTATCCGCAGTCTTCTTGTAAAAGAATCTAGAAAGCATTCATGCAATACAACAAGCCACGTGCGCGCGTGCGCGCGCGTGTGTGTGTGTGTACACGCATATTTCTCAGGAAAGTGACACTGATAGACTATTATTCCTATTTTCATTTAAAAAGCTGATAATTCCGGCTTTTACGGCTCAAGCGCACAAAAGAAAAGCAGAGAGATATGAAAACGTTGAAAAGTTCGTTCTGCTCGATTTTTAATACAGACAACCAGCTCTTCACTAGTCATCGTTACATTTATTTTCGTGTCATTGAGCTCGCGACTGGAAAAATATACAGAAAAAAAAGCCTTCCTGCATCTTGCACGCTCGCCAACCTTTGCGAATCTCACAAATGAGGGAAAAGAAAAATAATAAAAAAGAGGTAAACAGAAACTATGGAGCGGAGAGTTAAACGGATAAATGTGCGGCATTCGATTTATCTTTTCGGTGTTATGTTTAAATCAACGCATGAATAAGCTATGTATTTAAATTTATTTGTAAAAAATTAAAGAACAAAAAAAGTAGTTTTTTTTCTAATGGTTTCTGTCAAAGCTCAATTCAAACGCGAGTCGTTAAAATTGACCTTTAAAAAAAGTTTTTTAATTATAAATTATAACGCAACATATATAAATATCTCATGAAATGTAATGTTATGAGATAATTGAATGATAACTTTACTAAATTATCTTAATATAAATCGAAAGAAAATGAAATAATAATTAATATTAAGCATGATAAAAAAAATTGCCTTTTAAGCAACAAATTGTATCTTTTTATTTCAGCTTCTCCTTTCCTTTTAAAAGTTTACTTAAGACCTTTGCTATTCTAATACTGTATCTCGTCATTCGTTTATGTCCTCAGGATCGCTACAAATCACGGAGTCGGATCGCGCAGATCAAGGAAAATACGAGTGCGTGGCAAGTAATTCCGTTGGCACCGAGTATTCCAAGTCCACTATGCTTTACGTTAAAAGTAAGTCATTCCTTTCGTTTGAATACACACACGTAAACATGCACACGCACACATATATTTTTCTTATATCCTTATTACATTTTTAAATAAAAAATTTTTTTAATAATATTTAATTTTGTCTTAAACGGTGATGTACTTACTTTAATTTTTATAGAATATTTTTATTATGGTTTAATTTTTTAATAATTCACGTGACTATTATTGCAGCTAGAAGATAAAAGTGCTCTATATACATCCTACAAAAATTATTTGTTTTTTTACATAAATAAATCAGTATGAAAAAAAATAATAATAATGATAAATAAATTTAAAAATAACGAAAGAAATAATAAAAATTTTCAGTGCGTCGCGTAACACCGCAATTCTCAGTATTGCCTGCTCCAGTGTATGAGGTGATGCTAAATTCATCGCTGAACATAACTTGCGTTGCGGTCGGTTCACCGATGCCCTTCGTAAAGTGGCGCAAGGAACCTGCGACCGACTTTACACCGGACAACGAGCTGCCACCCATTGGCAAAAACATCCTCATGCTCAAGAACATACAGGAATCGGCCAACTACACCTGCATCGCTCAGAGCGAGCTCGGTATCATCAACGTCACCACACTCGTTAAAGTTCATTGTGAGTTTAAATAGTTGCTTTTATTCTTACTTCGTCTTCTCTTAACTCCCTTGCCGGCACTGAACAGATCGATCTTTACAACCTTTGCACGCTCTAGAACCGCAATCGTCATGATTTTATCGATTTTTAAAAAAAAAGTAATAAATGACAATTTTAACAACTCGACGACCTCTAGTTCCAAGAGACTTCTTTCATAAAAATGTATATGTAGGTATATGTACACATGCATATATTCTTATCACAAGAAAAGAAAAAGAAAAAAAAATAAGAGAGATGGGAGAGAGGAGGGGGGGTACTGTAAACAAGCAACGTTAAGATGTATTGATTTTTTATTCAGAAGATAAGAGTTTCTTTTGATGAATTACAGCGCTGCCGCTCGCCCCAGAGAACGTGCAAGTATCGGAGGTCACGGCTACCTCGGTGAAATTGACGTGGTCGTACAAGGGCTCGAACGATCTCGCTTACTACGTCATCCAGCACAAGCCAAAGCACGCGAATCAGGTGTATGCGGAGATATCGGGCATTACGACGATGTACTATCCAGTGCGCAACCTCAGTCCTTATACCGAGTACGAGTTCATTGTTACGGGCGTTAACAACGTTGGACGGGGACCTCCTAGCACTCCGGTCCTCGTAACCACTGGCGAAACTAGTCAGTATTACCTGCGTCTCATTTTCAATTTTTTTAATCTTTCTCTCATTCTTTGTACTCATTCTTTTTTCTCATTTTCATTGAGATAATATGCCCATTTCAAATTGAAAAAAAATAGTTTTGTCAAGGCCTTTTAAACTCTTTCATATATTTATTAACTGTCGATTTTTTAATACTTTAATACTACTTATAATGTTTAATAACTTGAATTATTATGAATTTATGTATAGCAGTTATAGATTAGCTGTAAGCTTGCTATTAAAAGACTTACAAAAAGTATATATGTATGTATATATATATATATATATATATATATATATATATATAGTACTGGGGTTTCTTTCGGATGCATGTGCGGGACTCTCACTCGTACGTGTGCACTGCTGCGGCCGCAGCTATCCCTCGGTGCGGCCTTGAGTGCCGACGGACGTTAGCCGTCATGCAATGGCACTCGCGAGCAGTGCCAATTCACTTACAACGTAGGATCCTCCTTGGATCCTACTTTCTTTGGCATGTGAGGGGCCTTATTTTAAGGCCCTGCTACCGGTGCTGCTCCCACCGGGCTCGGCTACTCAGTTTACGTGCCAACTATAGGCTGGCTCGCCCGCGGAGACGGCGGTATTCGGAATAGGAACGCTAGAAAGGGACAAAGGGTAAATAACGCACACTCGTGCTGCGCAATCAATTTTACTGCTATTCCTATATATTAAATCAATTACAAAGTTATTATTTATCCTTTTAAGGCCTTTTGCCGAGAGTCGCAATTAAATTTATAATAAGCGCAATAGCTTTACGCGAGACACGCACTGCGCATTTGTGCCGACCATTCGTCTTGCTGTATTCACGCAGCAAGGCGTGTGTACTAGCCCTAATGACTCGCAGGTTGGTTTCAGACGTGTGAGCCGGCCCTAACTTTTCGCAGCCAACCGGGAAACTACACACGTGCAGTCTCGCACACGCTTATGCACACACACGCGCACGCACATACACACACACAACTGTATATATATATATATATATATATATGTGTGTGTGTGTGTGTGTGTGTGTGTGTGTGTGTGTGTGTGTGTGTGTGTGTGTGTGTGTGTGTGTGTGTGTGTGTGTGCGTGCGTGTGCGTGTGCGTGTGCGTGTGCGTGTGCGTGTGCGTGTGCGTGTGCGTGTGCGTGTGCGTGCGCGTGCGCGTGCGCGTGTGCGTGTGCGTGTGCGTGTGCGTGTGCGTGTGCGTGTGGGTGTGGGTGTGGGTGTGCGTGTGCGTGTGCGTGTGTGTGTGTGTGAGTGTGGTAGTTAACCTCTCACTCACCGCTCGCACGAATAATATATAAATAAATAACAATTCGCGACCGCGCGCATATAATATCTCGGTAATATTAATTTAGCGAAGTGGCCACTTACTGTTCTCTACGTGAAGGTTCGTTCTCTCGAAATTTCGCTTGTACGTTGTGAAAAACAGTTCGACGGCAGCAGGTTACGTCGATGCACGTGGCTGCTGCTTGGCGGGCAAGAAGAGAAGAAGGATCCTCTCTTGCCTGTCTCGCGTCACGCCGCTCGCTTTTTCCCGCGCTGCGCCATTGATTGCTTAATCGATGGCGCCGCGTGTAGTCGCGCCGCGAACTCTAACTCGCACCACATGGCAGGTGGCCTAACCTCGATGGGCCACCTGTCACATCCGTCCCCCAGTCGCTGCTAGGCTCTGCTTAGCAGCTACTTTTACCCACTATCCAAGGGTTTAGGTTGGGGTGAGGATTACGAGTTCGCGCGTGTGCTTCGGGGCGAAGTCGGAGCATTTTCGCCCACGCTCTTCGCCTTCCTAGTGCCCGATGGCCTTCCCGAGCCTCGCCTTACGCTCGCACCTGCGTTGGGCCGCGCTGTCGCACTGCGAGGGTCCTCCGCAGGAGACTGGGCCTGCTCCTGGTTGGCTCGCCAGGAGGGGCCCCACCGCGTCGAGAGTACGGCTCGTCGTACTCTCGTCCTCTTTTGGTGATGAAGGTTCGGCAGCTACATACCTCTTGAGCTGGCTGACGTGTACGGGACAGATGACTACATAAGGCCCTGCGCACCTTATTTTGCTGCGCATCCAGCGCAGCCTCTTCCTGGAAATCGGCGGAAATCGGCTGCCGTATAATTTTCTAGCAGCCAATTGCTTAACCTAGCCAGCTTGACCATTCTCAGTACATCTGGCCTTAGCCTGAGGGCGTGGAGGGTCTCCTTTACTTCCTCCCTCCATGGCGAAGAGCCACTGATCTACTCTCGAGACCTGTTCAAACGCCATTCTTCTTTTGTATACTCTATATACCAGGCTGTTCAATAAATTTTGCGGTTCGATAAGAGAGGGTGTTGCTACTAGCCTAAATTTTTTTTTATGTTGATACACTCTTCATATGAACGTATGTGAAGTTTCATTTCAATCTGTCAATTCATTCTTTGTTTACAAGCCATTTAGTATCGACCTGTCACAGTATTTTTTCACACTGAAAAAAATCAAGTATCGTGCAGTGATTGAATTTTTATTTTTGGAAGGTTTAAAAACAAAGGAAATTTATGAACGAATGTTGAAAGTGTATAAAGACTCTTCGCCTTCAATTAGTACAGTAGAAAGATGGGTTGCTGAATTTAAACGTGGTCGTACAAGCCTTAAAGACGATCCACGTCAAGGACGTCCAAAAACAGCAAAAACACCCGAAATCGTAGAAAAAATACAGGATATTGTATTGGAAAATCGTCGAGTGACTGAAAGAGATTTAGTAGAAGCCCTAGGCATCTCATTTGGCAGTGTAAGCAATATTTTGACTGAATTATTGGGTTTCAGAAAGCTGTGTGCACAATGGGTGCCGCATTCGCTAACAATGGAACGACACGTTCGAATGCGACTTTCTCAGCAACGTTTAGAGCGTTTTCGAAAGGATAAAGTGGATTTTGTGTGTCGATTCATCACTATGGATGAGATTTGGGTCTATCACCATGATCCTGAATCAAAACAAGAGGCTAAAGAGTGGTGTGAACCTGGTTCTTTGGCTCCGAAACGAGTTCGTGTCCAGAAATCGGCCAAGAAGGTGTTAGCATCAGTTTTTTGGGATGTGAAAGGAATTTTGTTTGTGGATTACTTGCAAACTGGTAGAACAATAAATTCTAAATATTATTGTAACCTTTTAGACCAGCTGAAGCTGAAAAAATTCGTGAAAAAAAAACCCAGTTTGCAGAAGAAAAAAATCCTTTTTCATCAGGACAATGCATCGTGTCACAAGAGCATTTTGACAATGGCTAAAATCCATGAATTAAAGTTCGAATTGTTGGAGCATCCACCGTATTCACCAGATTTGGTCCCTAGCGACTTCCATCTGTTTCCAGTCCTAAAAAAATTCATGCGTGGAAAGCGTTTTTCATCAAATAATGAGGTCATAACAGATGTGGAGGCGTATTTTGCAGCCCTTTCAGATTCTCACTTCAGAGATGGAATTCATAAATTGGAATCTCGTTGGAACAAGTGTATTGATGTTCAGGGAGACTATACTGAATAATAAAGTGTATTTCAAACCATAAAATTGTGTTTTCTTATCGAACCGCAAAACTTATTGAACAGTCTGGTATTACGCACGTTATTTGTACAACAATATTTCAGTTGCGATATCATGGGTACCACACGTACTTACTATATGCTAAATAAATAAATAATTAAATAAATAAATAAATTAATAAATAAATATATATATATATATAAATTTGTAAGAGAGATTTACCTCGTCCCTCTACCCACAGTATCGCAACTCGCACTGGCGTGGCTGTTGGGAGGGAGAGGGTCAGTTTTCTCTGACCTTATGCTCGCTTGAGCCTCGGTACTACAAGGAAGCCACAAAAACTAAACAAGAAACGAGAAAAAAAAGAATAAAAAAAAGTTTTTTTAATTAAATTTTATTCCCGTCCCCTTTGCCACGCCAGAGAAAATTGTATTCCGCACCTACTAATTTTACGCACGTTTGTGTGTGTGGGCCTCGGCTGCGCCCTCTGCGCACGTTTTGGACCTCTATTCCTTTTCTGCGCACGCTATATGCTGTCGCGCGTTCCTGCGCCTCCCACACACGTCGGGCGCTAGTTGTAACGGAGTTTCTGATGCACGTGCGCACTACTGCGGCCGCAGCTATCCCTTAGTGCGGCTTCAAGTGCCGACGGACGTTAGCCGTCATACAATGGCACTCGCGTGCAGTGCCGATCCACTTACAACGTAGGATCCTCCTTGGATTCTACTATCTCTGGTATGTGAGGGGCCTTATTTTAAGGCCCTGCTACCGGTGCTGCTCCCACCGGGCTCGGCTACTCAGTTTACGTGCCAACTATAGGCTGGCTCGCCCTCGGAGACGGCGGTATTCGGAATAGGAACGCTAGAAAGGGGCAAAGGGTAAATAACGCACACTCGTGCTGCGCAATCAATTTTACTGTTATTCCTATATAATAAATCAATTACAAAGTTATTATTTATCTTTTTAAGGCCTTTTGCCGAGAGTCGCAATTAAATTTATAATAAGCGCAATAGCCTTACGCGAGACACGCTCTGCGCATGCGTGCCAACCACTTGCCTTGCTGTATTCACGCAGCAAGGCATGTGTATTAACCCTAATGACTCGCGGGCTGGTTTCAGGCGTGTGAGCTGGCCCTAACTTTTCGCGGGCTGGCTGGCGGTTGGACTCGACCTCTCGCTGCCAACTGGAAGACTACACGCGTGCAGTCTCGCATACGCTTATGCACACACACACAACTCTCTCTATATGTGTATGTGAGTGAGAGGTTAACTCTCACTCATCTCTCGCACGAATAATATATAACAATTCGCGACCGCACGCGTATAATATTTCAGAAATATTAAGTTAGCGAAGTGGCCACTTACTGTTCTCTATATGGAGGTTCGTCCTCTTGAAATTTCGCTCGTACGTCGTGAAAAATAGTTTGACGGTAGCAGGTTACGTCGATGCACGTGGCTGCTCCTTGGCGGGCAAGAAGAGAAGAAGGATCCCCTCTTACCCGTCTCGCGTCGTGCCTCTCGTTTTTTCCCGCGCTGCGCCATCGATTGCTTGATCGATGGCGCCACGTGTAGTCGCGCCGCGAACTCTTAACTTGTATCGCATGGCAGGTGGCCTAACCTCTACGGGCCACCTGTCACATTATATATATATATATATATATATATAGCTAAGCTACAAGATACTTTTATATTAATAAAACCGTCAGTGTTCAAGTATTTTGATAGATTAAATTTTTAACACAAAAACAAAAATTTGATCTGAATTTAATTAAAATCTTTGTTAATAAAATTGTTTTCTGCAAGTTATCATTCGGAGTAAAAATTAGATCGGTCCGTTTTTAAAATATGGCTCTGGCTATTATGAATATTTAATAGTAACAGCTGAAGTCGGTAGTTTCAGAGAGGTTAGACATCTGTCAATGATATTCAGTTTATATCGCTTCGAGTTTCATAAAAAAATCTTGTTAACTGTGTTAAATATGTTCAATTTTGTGTTAACTAAGCAGCATTTGCGGAAGGTTTTAGTTTCCTGTTTTAATTGGAAGAAAAGTGCAGCTGAAGCTCATCGAATGCTTGTTTATGGTGACAATGCTCCAACTGATAAATCTTCTAGGGAATGGTTTCGACGTTTCAAGAATGGAGATTTCAGCGTTGAAGACAAGCCTCGCTCTGGATAGCCAAAAAAATTTCAAGACAAAAAGTTGGAGGCATTACTCGATGAAGATCCGAGTCAAACGCAAGAGTAGCTTGCAGAATCATTAAAAGTGACTCAACAAGCAGTTTCTGTACGATTGAAATCCATAGAAATGATTCAAAAGAAAGGCAATTGGGTGCCTTATGAACTGAAACCGAGAGACATTGACAGGCGATTTTTCTGTTACGAGCAGCTGATTCAAAGGCAACAAAGAAAGGATTTTTTACATAGAATTGTTACTGGGGATGAAAAATGGATATTTTATGATAACCCCGAGAAGAAAAAATACTACGCTATGCCCGGTCAATCGTTGCCGTCGACCTCAACATCGACACCAAAGCCGAATATTTATGGTTCGAAGATCATGTTGTGTATCTGGTGGGACCAAAAGAGTTTTGTGTACTATGAGCTGCTATAACCTGGCGATACAATAATGGTCGATCGGTATAGGTTGCAATTGATTCGTTTGAGCCGTGCATTACGAGAAAAACGGCCAAAATACAAGTAAAGATATGACAAGTTATTTTTCTGCATGCCAACGCTCGGCCTCATGTCGCAAAAGTCGTGAAAAGATATTTGGAAACGTTCAAGTGAGATATTTTGCTGCACCCGCCGTATTCTCCGTACATTGCTCCTTCTGATTACTAGTTGTCCCGAGGGATACAGCACGATCTTGCAGGTCATCGGTTCACTTCTTTTGCAGAAATCGAAAATTAGCTCCTAACTTAGATCACCTCAAAAGACGAAACATTTTTTCGAGATGGAATTCGAAAATCGCCTGAGAAGTGGGAAAAAGTAGTAACTAGCGATGGGCGATAATTTGATTAATCTGATAATTCTTATTTTAAAATAAATGCATTTTTGACCACAAAAAAACGGACCGAATTAATTTGTACTCCCAATATGTTCCTCCGCTAAAACGCTTACATTCTCTCATTTATTACAATATTTTTTTATTACCTAGTATTAATGCATAAAATTAAAATTTTCAAATTGCAGCTTAATCATTTAATCAAGATGTTCATTCAAAATATTTTATTTAATTACAGCTATCCATACGTATGTAGAGTATATTTTTGTGTAATTTTCTTTGTACAATCAATATTATTCCCTTTTTTATTGAGTATTAATAATTCTGTTAAAAATATTATTTGCTAAACGTAATTGTTCTTGATTACATGAACAAACATGTAATTATGACTGGACATTTATTGATTGTTATGCTGATCAGAAAATTATCAGCAAAATCAAGAAAAAAAAAAGATCATTTACAATTTACCTCATAATTGAAAAATCGACGCGAAAATTGAAACGAGTCGTAAGGACGATTTAAATTTTGTTTTTGTACCTGCATAGATTTTTTTTCACATTAAAAAATAATATAAAAAAAAAGAGAGAGAGAAAGAAAAAATTATTTTTGAAACGGTTTTTGAGGGAAAAATTTTGTATTTTTTCATGCCGTCCATCGCGACCACGTTCGATACATGTAAGTGACAAAAAAAAAAGAAAAAAATAATAATAATAATAATTTTGTAGCCTACCAAAAGAGCACTTTTTTCACTTTTTTTCCCTTTTCACTAATTTTCTATCACTTTTTAACTGTCTTTAGATAATTTACTACTTTCTCAATTTTTTTGCCTCTATCTTTTGCACATGCGTATTTTTTATCAATCCATGAAAAAAAAAAAAAAAAAAAATTCGCGTCTTCGAATACTAAATAATTTATGATAATATACATATTCCAATTTGCACCATTCTCCTCGTTTTTTAGAGCACCTTTAATCACTGAACTGAGAGAAACACGTTTAAATTAATGGAACTTTATCAATCGCTTAAAAAGTTTAAAAACTTATACTTCATTTGCAATAATATTGCTAATTTAATAAAATAATTCGATTAATAACGATGACCATTAAAATAATAATTAAAAAATTTCAGTCGTTTTAACTAAAAAAATAAGAATAAAATATATAAAACTTCTCTCAGTAAGACGCATGTGTAAATACGAACGAATAAACAACATAAACGTAACGTTCGTTCCTGTTTTCACGAGCACTGAAAATGCACTGCCGTCAAGTGAACCATAAATAATCAGTTGACCTTTTCTATATAGCGGAATCAACAAATGGAGGCGCCAGTAAGTCAAAGTCACGTATTAAGAGTGCCGTAGTGATTTTGTTTATTTTTTTCACTACACGAAGCGAAAGGTCAGATAGGAACTTTATAAGAGATGATGCAAAAGCTTTAAAGAAAATTCACTTCAAAGCAAATTCCTATCAGACTTTTTTTAACAATTTTTTTGAAAAAATGATTTTTTAGATGAATTATATGTGTGGGTGAGTGTGCGTGTGTGTGTGCGCGCGCGCGTGCGTGTGTTTTTTTTTTTTTTTTTTTAATGTACGTGGAGGAAGCACGCTTCTCAGCCAGTGGTCCTATAAAACCAAAACCCCACCGGCACTGCGCGAGTATTCTTTCAGCGGGGCCCGTTCTGATCCACTGGATCCGCTGCAATCTATTCGGCCTTACTCCTCCCCTTCCCCTTTACTATTGATAAGGGATTAGGGGTTCGGGCTCGTTAATCTTCACTTTTGTTGCACCCTTCTGGTTGTTTTGTTCTTCTCCTTCTTCCTTGTTACAAGGAGCTCTAGATAGCTCGTGATTTTGTCCCATCCTTTTTGTCCAGCTAACTAGCAGAGACCATTGTCTCCGGTAGCAGAGTTGAGTTATAATTACACATAAGCGTTTCTCGTTGATTGGCATGTGCTGGGCATACAAAAATGGTATGCTTCGCGTCGTCCCATTCGGCGGCACAATCTTGGCAGGACGCAGCATCCCGCTTCCTGCGTTTGTACAAGTGGCGCTAAAACAACCATGACCGCTTAGTGCTTGGGTCACTCGGTAGTCGAGTCTTCCATGTTCCCGCTTTATCCTTTCTTGCACGCGATTTATGAGTTTGTACGTCCAACTTTCCTTAGGATACGCATCCCGCTCAGCCTGACACTCACGCAGCAGTAATTAATGGACTATATTTATAGACTACAATGGCCAGGTCGTCTGCATAATCTACGAGTTTCATTCCTTTGGGTACTTTGGCTTTCAATAAACCATCGTATTTAATGTTCCACATTGAAAGACCTTTCATTGAGCTTTGTGCCACTCCGGCTGAAATCACTACTTCTATTTCGCCTTCTTCTGTCTCGACCAAAAGTATTCGGTCCTCCAGGTAATTGCTTTCCATCCTTAGGACGTGCTCCGGGAATACCTTCTCCAGCGCCAGATATATTTGCTCCCAGCTAGCTGAGTTGAAAGCGTTCTTCACATCCAGTGTGACTACAAGGCAAAAACCTCCTGATCTAAGTCTCATACTGAGTGCTTCTCTCACTCCCTTTTGAACTTCTTGAGCTGCGTGCAATGTACTACGGCCTTTACGAAAGCCAAACTGTATTTGTGATAATCCTTCACACTCTGAATTCTCCAATATCTACTGCATTCGGCTCAGAATCATTCTCTCGTACAATTTGCCGGTGGTGTCGAGTATTTCCAGTGATCTGTACGATGATAGGTCTGCAGGGTTACGGCCTTTACCTTTTGGTATAAGCACTAACTTCTGTCGCTTCTACTATCTAGGGAAAGATCCATTCTTTAAGCACGCGTTAAATAAGTTGAGGATAAGTCCAGGCCTCTCTTGTATGACCAATTTCAGCACCTCATTAGGTATACCATCAGGTCTGGAAACTTTTCTGTTTTTCAGCCTCCTAGCTGCTGCTATGAGCTCACTTAGCTGGAATGAAGGAACAAGTATTTCGTTCTTTCAACTATTTTTAGCACTGTCTCCTTGTCTTTTGAGGCATTTTGTCCTTGATTCGACTTTAGTTTACGCATCATCAGTCTATAAGGAATGCCACTGATAAAAGTTTCATTTTGGTCTTTTGACTTGACCAAAACTGCATCAGGTTTAGTCCTTATTCTCGGCTGCCTTTTCTCGACTCGACTACCCTTTTCCTTTTTTTTTTGTCCTTGCTTGAACTACCTCCCAGTTGTCTTCAGCGTTCACCCCAGTGCCCGAGGTGTTTACGAGGGCTCTGTTTGATTCTCTTCAGTAATATCTCCCGCTGCTGTTTGAATGCTTTGTCCCTTCCCTTCCTTTTCTTTTTCTGCGTTTCCGCGACAGGAGGCGAACGTTCTTTTCTCTTAGCTGTCAAAAGGCTATCTGTCAGTTTGGTACGCGCAGGCACCACTGCAGTCTGGAGACTGCTAAGCATCAGCTCAAAAGTTGCATTGCTTCTCGCGATGTTCTCTCTCTTCTTTTCCAGATTTGTCATGAGCGTCTTGATTGTATCCATGCTCTTTTTGGACAACTTCATGAATATTGCTCGCATTGACTACAACCTCATTCATCTCCTTCAATTCTTTTTGGAGTTTTCCCAGGATATTTACTTCTTGTTTATCCAGTTGTTGAATCCATTTTCAAGTTTCAAGCACCATCGCTTTGTCTGAGACCGGGTGATCAACCAGATTTCTCTTTCCATTATTGTTAGCAACTTTTCGAGGGGTTTCGTTTCCGAAACCACTCACGTCGCCGGTTGTCTAACTGTTTTCATCACTTGTCGTATTTCCTGGTCCACAGCCCAAGTCGCCAAGCTAAGGTGTCCCACAGTAACTGGATGACGACGATAGTTCGCTTGCCTTCTGTCCTTTAACATGGTCAGAAAGCAGGTTAGAGCCTGCGGACACGCTCTCTATCGCCGGCCCTGAAGGGTACTCGTGTACCCATGTGAGCACAGCTGTATGGGTTTCCGATCCCTTCTGGACGGTAAACGGTGTGTTTTTCAACTACCCCGCCATGGTTGGTTTATTTTCGAGGTGCCTTCCCCTATTCAGTTTTTGTCCGCCCCGAGTATTTAATTTCTACGGTACCACCCATATCTGAGAGGCATTCCCTGATCCACAACTTGGGGAGGCGCCCGATGGGAGACTAGCAACACCGCACGAGGTGTATGTGTGTGTGTGTGTGTGTGCGCGCGCAGGAGCATTCTGGCGTGTATGGGACACAATGTAGTTTCATAAAACACAAAAAGAAAAAAAATTGATGTTTATAGTATTCACCCTTTAACGTAACACATTTATTTTGAATTTTGCATTTTCATTTTATATTTTGTAAACTAACTGTTTTATGTATTATCCTATAGTTAAATTATTATTAATTTCCACATTCATTAGCAAAATCGTTATTAGTGAAAACATTTTTACATGGCTAAGATGAAAAATTAAAAAAATTTCTTTTCTTATCTTTTTACAGAACCAGGTAGCGCACCACGTCAAGTACAAGTTCGACCACTGAGCTCGACTACAATGGTCATTCAGTGGAACGAACCTGATACGCCAAATGGTCAAGTAACAGTTAGTATTGTTATTATTTTAAATACGTTAAAAAGATATTGATTAAAATAATACCCAAAAGTAGCTTAAATTTTTCTCGTTACTTTCTCACTCTCAATTAATAAAATTTTAGCTTTAACATTTGATTTATTTTATTAATCATCGAGGTAAATCTGCTTGAAAATAATTTTTTCCAAAATCTTGAGCCAACGCTTTTTTTTGATGAAAGTTAATGTTAGTATTTTCCCTTACGATTAATAATAATTGATCTATTAATTTTTTAAAACCAACAGGGTTACAAAGTGTACTACACGATGGATCCAAGCCAGCCAATGTCGAATTGGCAGTTCCAAACGGTCGACAATAGTCAGTTAACGACCATTTCGGACCTGACAGCTCACGTTATATATACGATCCGGGTCCAAGCACTCACGAGCGTTGGTCCAGGACCTTTAAGCGCTCCTGTGCAGGTAAAAACGCAACAAGGGGTACCGAGTCAGCCAGAGATGTTGACCGCGGTTGACGTAGGTGAGACCAAGGTCACCCTCAAATGGAATAAACCGCTTCTCGGTGCGGAGAACATCCTAAGTTACGAGCTTTACTGGAATGATACTTATGCACAGGTGAGTGTAATATCCGCGAATTTTATTTTAAGTACAATCAATGAAAAATTTACACTATTCGCTATTTATAGGAAAAGCATCATCGAAAGATTCCGGTGACGGAGAACTATACTCTTACGAATCTGTACCCAAACACATTGTATTATGTATGGTTAGCAGCACGCAGTCAACGCGGCGAAGGCGCGACAACGATTCCTTTACCGGTCCGCACGAAGCAGTACGGTAAGCAAAACAACAACACGGTGTAAAAACCGGTTACATAAAGGGATTTGTGCCGATTGATGCACGATCGAACGACCCTCGTTTCCCTTATTCGAAAAAACAAATTCTCAGGGGAATGTCGGTCATATCGAACGTCGTTCACCGGCACAACAGGTGAGAAAAGGTTATCAGAAAAATTGCAGAGTAAACTTTTGCAATTAGGGAGACGCTAAATACTGCTTCTGCTAATTATTTACACATATTAAAGTATGCCATAATAAATCTCCCTGTAAGATAAATCAGCATTTTACTCTGTATAATTGGGAATAACGAAAGACGGCCACTATTGCTAGATTTACGTAGAATATTTTGTTGACAAAAAGGGAAAAATTAATGATACAAATCGAGCACAGTTTGTGAATTTTCAATTTTCAACGTGTGGGAGAGTGAGAATGATTGCATGCCTTGCAAACGAAAAAGCCGTTTTTGGATGCTACTTTATATATATATATCTATATATACGTACATATCATACATATAAATTGCACTAAGCACTGCATCAATATATATATATATACGTGTGTGCATTTTGGGCACCTGTTTTTTCATTCTTAATTAAAAGATACCTTTACCTTTTTTGTACTTTATTTAAAAATCAGTATTATTAGTTTGATTTTCAAATTTTCTTTTAAAATTTTTTTTAATTAATCATTTTATTTAAGAATTTATCTTGCGACAGTTTCCATATGCTTTGATTATTCATTGATTCTTAAAGCTGGTCTATAAGTATTAATGAAATTCACGACGTGTTACTACTGTCGCTATTTTTGTTACTTTAGGGGTGGATTTAAATCTGTTAAGTAATTAAATGTACACGTGAATTGATTTTTAAAAATTTTTCTATTCATCGTGTTTTGCTCAGTAAATAAGATGTTAATTTATAATTATATATTCGAAAATAACTTTTTTTTTTCATTAAATCTTTTAATTTATATTTTAATTATTATTAGATTGTATTTTTTAATACAAGTAATAATGTAAATTAATTTTATACAGTATTAGTTTTTTTTTTTTTTTTTTTTTTTTTATTATAAAAATTTTGCATTATTTATTATAAAAATCAATAGAAAGTTTTTTTTCTTTTTATTTCAACGCATTATACGATAGTAACTATCAACATCGAAGGGGATGTTAAAGTCATCTATGTATATAAATGCTTTCACCAATTGAAGTATAAAAATAAAATTTACGAGTTTTTTTTCTGTAAAACCTTTATCGACAACGTTTTAAAAGATTAATTTTGCATTTTTATAAAATAATTTGAAAAATTCTTATCAAAATATAGTTAATTTGGAAAAAAAAGAAAGATTCTCCTCGGGTTTATATTTAATTGCTTAAATGAAAAATAATGAAAATTGAAGAAAAGATAAGTGATTCAATCGGCAAAGCAAGACTTGTGCATCTTCTTCAGACCCGAAATAATCCGGAAATGATTGTCTCGCAAAGGGAAGATATACCGCGATATATCTGCGGGTGGGCTTTCTTTTTTCTCGTTTCTTCTACGAGCTATCCATCTATCACGCTTTTGGTTTCTGGCCCTACTTTGTTTCTTCTTTCCCCGACATTCCCCTATAATCGAGTGTTATACAGTCCCCGGGGCTCCGCCTCGCAATGTAACCGGCCATCCGATCAGTCCGACTTCAATACTGGTAAAGTGGGAGCCGCCACCAGCCGAACATTCCAACGGTCGAATCGCATACTACAAGCTGCATTACGTGGAGAATGGGCGCAGTGATTCCGAGTCGACGATCGTAAGGATTCTCAACAGCACGGAATTTGTGCTGGACGAGCTGAAAAAGTGGACAGAATACAGGATCTGGGTGGTAGCGGGCACGAGCGTGGGCGACGGGCCACCGAGCTACCCCATTACCGTCCGAACTCACGAAGACGGTATGTATCACATGTATATGAGCACACTTATTTAATTATTTTATCGGCTATACGAGGATCCGACATTCTTCTACTTCTTACTTAATTTATTACCAACTTATTTACTTACTTACTTACTTACTTACGTATTCACTTGAATGGCTCTCGTCTCGCGTGGAAATCGACCTTGGCACGGTTAACGCCTTCCTTTCTTCGCCAGCAATTCTCTTTTCACATTCCTGGCGCCATTTTGATTGCCTCAGCGAATTTATGAGGATTTTACAGCTGTTGTGCCAGTTTTTGTTTCATCCAACAAACTTTTTACTGTATATTATAATACTATATTTAAAAAAAAAAATGGAAAGCTAGCAATTATTTTTGGCAATCTCGTTGATTTGCCGAGAAACAATTACTTTTGAAATTTTGAACGTAAAAAATAGCGGGTGGTAAATTAATTTAATCATAATGAAGAGAAAACGAAAAAATATTTTATTTTAATTATCTTTAGGAAAAGACATTTTTATACGAGATAATTTTAATTAATTTGATATCATTGTTTTTAAATGTACTTTAATAAAAAATAATGTAAATGCTTTAATTGAATTATAAAATATTAATCGAAATAATTAAATATACTCTCTATTTAAAAATAGCTTTATATTTTTGGTTTTTTCTAGTGTAAATAATTAATTAACAGTAATATAGTTATTTCAGAATATTATTTAATAATTGATTTTTTTTTTCTACTACTTACATTTTCAATTAACGAAATATATAAAAAAATTTTACTTTCTATGCTTCATTTGCTTTAAAAACATTAATATTAAAAAAATTAAAGGTTTACTTTATTAAAATTTTGTGCGCGATAACCAAGTTTCAGATTTCCAGACGAGAAGAAGTCACTAATGTTGAACAATATTCAATTTAAATGAAATAATAAAAGAGCCAAAAATATAAAAGCCCGCCAAAAGATCCGAGTTTTGCTGTTAAGCGCGTGATTTTTCCAGTACGAGAAATTATAGTTCGAAGGGACGATATTTGACTTTAAACCGGTAACAAGACATATATACATATATATATATATATATATATGCACATACATACATATATATGTATATATTTCTGTACTTTCGATTTCAGATATCAAATAAATGACTATTCAATACGTTTCTTCCTTCTATCTTTATAGATCTCAAATGACCAAATTTTCTCCTAGTTTTAACTTTTGATTCCTAAACTTTTTCTACTTTATTCATCTTTAAGTTCTTTAGTTTTTCAATGTTTTCAGTTGCGTTATTTTAGTATAACATACATTGTTCATTTTGCTACTTAACACTGTTATTAAAAAAAATTATACTAAATAAATAAAGTTAAAAAAAGATCATAAATGCCAAATTGTTTAAAGAAATTTTTTTATCTTATGACTTTTTTTTGTCACCTGCGCATATATTTTTGAGCGCAAATTTTTCAAGTCTTTTTGATAACCTACGTGAGAAAAGAGTTAACCAATTTAAAAGCAAGCCTATCGACGTTTTTTTTTTGGCTGGCAAAATTTTATATTTTTGGAATTTTTGATCCCCTAAACATTTTTATCTTTCCCAAAAAAGATTTTTTGCAGGTTTCATGCAGCCACGGATTTTTTAGTCGCTGATAATAATTTTTTGAATTCAGCAGAATACGATAATATAAAGAATAAAATATTTTTTGGTACTTTTTTTCAGAGATTTTCAAAAACAATTTTTTTTTTAACGCTTAAGATTTGTACAAATGATTATAGTAATAATAATAATCATAATAATGATGATAATAATAATAACAATAACGATAATGATGATAATGATGACATTAATAATAACAATAATAATAATAATAATAATAATAATAATAATAATAATGATAATAATAATAATAATAACAATAACAACAATAATAATAATGATAATAATGATAATAATGATAATAATGATAATAATGATGATAATAATAACCGACTCTCTCTCTTTTTAATCGGTGGCGGAAAATTTTTATCATAACAATAAAAAAAACTATTTTTCTTTTACACAGTTACTAATTAATAACGTTTTATGTAAAACTTACAAACTATTTTCTTCCCTTTTTTTAATGCATTTACAGGAGGATGATCCAGGTTTTGAATATATAAAAAACAATTAGTACTTAAGTCTTAATACCTACACTATTTACTAACCTACAACGTAATAAACGTATTTATTATGTACTCTATGTTTTTATTTCTCATCTCATGGTTCACGTGGTTTGAGAAAAATAATCTGCTTTTATTCTCTACAATCTTTTTATTAATTTTTATTTACTTCTTTGTCATTTGTAATGAAATTTTAGAAATTTTAAAAACGAACTGTCTTACTTTGTCATTCAACCTTACATTCTACTTTTTTTTCATTTGTTATTAATCCTTTTTCTTCTTCCGTAAATTGTGAAAAAGAAAAACGCATTTAAATTGTTATCGATTTTCTTGAGTAATGATTAAATAATACATCGACTTTATATTTGAATACTTTTGAATAAAAATAAGACAGCTCGAAATTATAAATATAAATTTAAATCTCTCATTTGCTTACATTTACAAAGCATATTACACGCAAATGTTAATAAAACACTTACACATATATGAATATATATATATATAAAACATCTCAAAGCACTTGAATCACTTTTTTCTTACTATATATATTTATATATATATATATATATATATATTACTTATAATATTATATACATGTATATATAAATGTTTCTATATTTTTGAAATAAGGCTCTTCTGTCTTTAGTTGAAATTTAGTTTCTATCGTTTGCACATGTTTAGAGCATGCTAACTTCGTTTGTTTACTTATATCCCTCGGTCCACCTTGATCCACCAAGTTACGGATAAATTTAAAAATTCGAACGTCCCTTCATACTATTTTTTCTTTCCCCACATATATCCTTCGAATCCTTTCGACGATATTCGTCACCAAAGCTCTGTCGAGTCTACACTTGGACCATCTTCTCATTTATATCCTTTTGTTTTTGCTCAATCCGACAACTTTCTCAGACTTTTAAGTTATTATGATATAAAATTAAATTAATTCCAATGCGCAATAAATATCATGTGAATATTATTAGATAATTATTTTTGATAAATTTTTTTTAAATTGCTTATGGAAATAAATATTTTTTTCCTTTTTTAAATTTAACAATGATTCGCGTATGATGATAAATTCTGAACAATTTGCAGTTTTTCAAGACTCACAATTTCTTCGTTTTTTTTTAATTCAATGAGAATATGCATTTTTGAAAAAAATTATAAATTTGAAAAATTCTTTTATTTAGAAAATAATAAAGCAATTGTTTTTAAAATTAAATTCACATTAATTATTGGCTTAGATTTTTTAAGTTTATCATTAAAGTTTATTCAGAAAATGAAAAAATTTGACATTACTTTTTAGATTAACTTTAAAATATGTTATCCTATCCACTGACATATTTTAATAAGTTTTTCGCTACGTTAATACCTACTATGCAATAGTATACCGATGGAAGAATTACCTTGATTAAAGAAAAATAATTTTGAACTAAGAAAATAATTTTGTAGAAAAATGTTTTTCTTACCTCAAAAAATTCTGTTCTTGTTTTTAATATTCTTGCTTTTAGATACATCCATTAGGATGTTATAGGCTTTCTTTTTCTACATGTTATATATATATATATATATAAGGGTATGAAATTTCGTTCTAATAAATTATTTTTTATTTAATAATTTAATTATTAAGTTATCAAATAACTTTATTTAACTTATCTTGAACTCAAATGGCAAGAGCATATCTTCTTTAGACAAATATATATTTATCGCGGTTGAAAAGTATGACATACTCAATTCAAGAAAAAAAATGTTTCGTTGAAGAGTTAAGTTCTTAAACTAAAAAAACTAAAGTTATTAAAATAAGAAAGCCATTCCTGATTCAAATAATTTTTTCTATCGGTGTATACTATAATTAATACATTTTTAAACATTACGTGGGCTAAATTATTACCCAAATGCAAATTTACCCTTCAAACTTTTTCCCTCGTTCGTTGTACTACCTTTTTGAACTCTCTCTCTCTCTCTCTCTCTCTCCTTTTCCTCTTCTATATTATGACATCTTATCTAAAGGTAATCCAATCCATTTACAATTCACGTCCTTTTGTCCTATACCACCTCTGGAAAATTGTGGACTCGATTCAAAGCTACATGGCACATACACACGCACATTACTACTGCACATAAATTGTATATGCGCGTGTGTACGTATATCTATATACATTGATATATAGATATGAATATAGATGCAGCCGGCTCACACTTACGAGTGGAAGCACCGCTAAAAGCACTCTCACATTACTAATATCGTGTAAGCTCGCACTTTGTAAAGCACCAAGCCCATTGCCGCTACGACTTATTATCGCGTATATTCTGACGCATTTTGATTTGACGTATATATATCAACACGTGTCAATGTCAGTGGTTTTGTATTTAGAGATCGTGGCCACGTTATCGTCCTCGTCGTTGTCTTTGTATTAAAATTTTTTTATATACTATTTTACATATATAAAGTACATACATATTTTACGTTTTCGGGCACTTTCGCACCGCACGCGTATACGCGAGCTCTAGTTCATAGCAGAAAAAATTCGTTCATTCTTTTCCTTTTTTTACCTTTTTTTATTTTTGTTTTTTATAAGAAAATTTGAAGTAGAATCGTATTACATAATTATATGCAATTTGAAAGTTTCCTGCTTCGAACTTGGCTCTTACGCTGCACAAATATATACTTATAAAGTCACGAGCACAATTATTTATATGTAAGAGCACCTGTTTCTCGATTTATAAATAATCTTCACCAGTATTCACGTTCTTTTGTCTATACATACATTATATATAAATAACACATTGCACCGCCTCGTGCCGAGCACTAAAATGTAACAGCACATATTTTATATATATATAAGAAAAAGAAAAAAGCTAAAAGAAAAATTAAATAAAAGAAACGCAGCACAACAATTAGCACCTATCGTGATTAATGCACCCGTGTGCGCACCCATTTTTGCAAGAGAGGAAGTACGAGTGATTGTGTGTATATGTGTCGAGGAATGGTGGTGGGTGGCCGGTGGGGGGCTGGGCTGGGAGAGCTGGAAGAAACCGCGCGCATCCGTTCCGGTATCTTGAAGAAAGGCCATTCAGCGATAAGGATAAAATTATAACATCGAGATTGAAGAACGGACGCGCAAGCGAACAATCAGGCAGAAAAAAAATGTCATCGGTATAAAATGCGTGTGTATGTGTGGACACGCAGGAGGATACGTGTATATGGACCATAACAATATATGAAAGCCTATTAAAAGAAATTCAATTAATAAGGTTTGATAAAACGGGCATTTTTATCTTCCTACATATATACATGTATAAAAATGTATGTAATACATGTGGCGTACGTATATTTTATACCTCGTCGTCGGTTAAAGCTTATTTACTATTATTTTTATAATTTTATTTTTATTTATTAATTTAGAGATTTTGATACTTGTGAAGGTGGACTCAATGAAAGGTGGGTAATCGTGTACACTGAAAATAAGTGTGGTATGCAAAATCTCAAGTCGAACAAAAAATATTGTAAAATAAATTGTGAACATAAGCCGTCATTTTTTTTTTCTTTTTCTATTTATTTTATTAAATTAAATTATCAAAAAATTTCTGATTTAAAATTTATAAAATCAATGTGTATTTGCCACAACAAATTAACATAGCATAGTATTTAATTAAAAATTTTTTTAAATAATGCAATTTATTAGTTAATTTATTAGTTATGTTATAGCAAACACAAATTATCCTACGCATTGTACCTTATATCGTTTAAAATGTATAATTTCTATAAGTAATTGCATTAATTATTTTTAACAAGCGATCAAGGTAAAATCATATCGTTATGATTTACGTAGGGATAAAAATTCGCCGTTAGTTTTTTCTCAAGCGAATAAGATATGACTTAGGAGGAGGCACTAAAAGAGATTAAATTTACGAGTTGAGGAGCGAAAAATCGGTGACGAGGCATCGGGTTTGAAAAAAGAACAAGGAATATTTATTTATACATAACTTCGTGCCAAGGAGGCGCGATCGCATTCTCATTTGAATACCAATAGCAGTGCAGGATCGAGACATTTTCTCCGTAATCGTCGCGAGTCGATTAATTCCGCATGTGAATTATTATTTTTTTTGTTTTTTTTTCCACTGTTTGCATCCCTTTGCGAGTTTCGGCATTGAAAATACGAACTTTGCGATAGAAGAAAGGATTTTTTTTAACTAAATACTTCATATTCATTTTTGACAAATAATTGATAAATTCTTATAAATTTACACTTTATCAAAGTCCTTGCCGCTAATAATATTTATATTTTAATAGCGTGTTTTTTATATACTCGTATTTCTTGCATGATTAACGTAAAATTCCTAGGTCCGTTAATCATCTGTTTTAAGTATTTAATTTATAAATCAATTATATATGTAAATAATAAATCACATTATTTAAAAAATAAATAAACATTAACCAGTTATTTTGGGATTAATTATCAAATGAAAAATTTTTTTTTTTTTTTCTTCTTTTCATTCGTTTGAATTATCGATTATTTCCCAAACGATAAAACGCAATCCTCTAACTTATATCTACTGCTTATCCCGTAATATTCGACTTTCGTCAAAACGCGCCCGTTTTGCGTGTATTGAACGTACATTAATCAAATGACTTATATGTTCTTCGTAATCACGAACCACGGATAGTTTTTTTTTCCGCGAGAAAAATTTTCCATCATTTTTGCCTAGATCGAGAAATAACTATAGAGTGCACACATGCATACTTTTCGCGAGTGCGAGCGTGCGAGAGTGAGCGAAACCAAATTCATTTTTTGGAGAAGCTTATTTTTTCTTTTCATTCATCGTGACGCGCTTTTTTCATTGCCACTCGTTTTGCGGCCTATTTTTTCTCTGGCATATTTTTTATAAGCAAATGACCTTCACAATTTTTTTTTTTTTTTTTTTCATACAGTAATAAAGAAAAGAAAAACAAGAACAAAAACAAAAAAAAAACAGAACAAATAAAACACGATTATTTTTTCGAAAAAAAAATAAATAAAAATAAAAATAATAGCAAGCAAACAAAAGCGCGAGTTTTTCCACGAATTGAGGAAAACAATATTTCCTGGAACCAGATTCTGAAAACAGTTCCCAGTTTTATTTGTCCTTTGTCAATTTTTTTAATATTATTTTTATGTTTTCCTTCCTGTAAGTCATTTCGTTAGGATGTCTCGTATGGCTAAGGCAATAGTTTTCCGTTGACTTGATTTTTTCTCGTAAAAGTATTGAATTTTTTCGCATTATATCTGCATAATTGTTGCCACCGGTATTTTTCCATTGCTCGTTTATATATTAAATCGCGTCCATATGCATCGAAGAATTAAAAGTATTCCTTCGCGATGCGAGACAGGTGGACATGAGCCTTTAGTTATATTTTCATACTTGGAGTAGTGATTGCGCATGCCAAAATAAATAATTAAAAGAAAAATAATAATAATTCTCACGTCTCCCGCCTCAATGCAACCGCAACCGAGGATCAAGCAATTTTATTATAATAATAATAATTATAATAATAATTATTGCATTTAATCAGAATATTATAAGTTCTTGTCGTCCATCTCGGCGAGATTTTCGTCTGTACGTGTGATTGCGAGTGCAAGTGAATTTTCTAATTTTTTTTAATATTTATATTTATATAATGTATACTTGTGTGTGTATATATATATATATATATATATATATATATATATATACACATATTTTTTAATGTATTTACATGTATGCAAAACTACGAATGTTTGAATGAATGCAGCTACGGCGAAAATAAGTCTTGACGGGGCGGTTATGATAATAAATATCTTTAATGAAGCATATAATAAAAGAGAGATTAGAGGGTCAGTTTAATTGTATAAATAGAGACAAAGTCATATTTATGTAAAAGTAATGGCCAGATTGTTATCTGCATACAGTAGATGCCAGAATAAACATTATCTTTATATTTATAAAATTGAAAATGCCACACCTATAAGATTGAAAAAAGAAAAAACAAAAGACAAATAAAATGAATAATTTTTAATACACCAACCCACTAACACTCACATACCCAAACCCACCTATACACACACTACGTGAAAGAATTTAAATACAAATTTTGACGAGAAATTTTTTTTTTCCAAATTTTTTGGCGACTTTTGCCGGCCCAGATAAACTAAGTGAGTATTTACTTCCAAACCTCGAGAAATTTTTGCCAAAATTTTTTTCGTCTCTATATATCTGTTCGTCTGTGAATTTTTTTGTTTTTTTTCTGAATTTGATATTTTTGTGATGTATTTAATTTTTTTTTTTTTTTTTTTTTTTTTTTTTGACGACGAATTCAGAGAATTTTTTGTGTGAGACGAATGTATATTTTTGCATCTTAGAAATATATAAATTTATTGTTTTGATTTTTGAAGCTCATCATTACGTCTTGAGGAAAAGAGGAAGTGCGCAATTTTTTATTTTTTTATCTTTTTTTTTTTGTTTTTTATAATGAAATGAACAATTTTTGTAAATTTACTTTGTTGAGATTCATACAAGCAAAGGAGCTTTTTTATTCGCCCAAATTTCGTTGTGTTCACTTGTCTGATATCTTTTTGTTTTCCACTGCGCTAGCAAACTCATATTTTTCGCGTATTCGCCCCACCGAAAGTGATTCATATGCTACAGCGTCGCACGCAAGTGTCGAATAATAACTTTTCGTTTGCGCCTCCTGCTTTTTTTATACGCAACATAAACAAATATACGCGCAAATCTCGCGACTATTAAGTATACATGTGAGGTTTGGACGGTAATTAATGATTTAAAAAATATGTGCCTTCGATTTATCGCAGTACGCGATCATTATTAAAAAAAATCCAACTTACTTTTTTTCGTAACTATATTGGTAATGTTTATAAATACATTGCAAGTTTAGTTGCAGTTTTTAAATTTGAACGACTTTCTTAGTAAAAGCAATTTTGTTTTATACAATAATTTCAAATGTATCTTCTAAATCGTTACCTACATCCGTATTTAAATAGCGTAGTGTTTACTTTATTAAAAAATAAAAAAAGAAAAAAAATAGAGTTATAATCATGCGAATTTTTATACATCGTGAATCGAATAACTCTTGGAATTTTGCTTTATATGTTTATATATAAAGCTCTTAGAATTTTATTTTTTTCGCTTCCAAGTATGCGAAGCAGTTTATTTTCTTACGCTATTGTACGTCATAAATCCTAAGGAATGAACGCGAGATAATTTATCATTATTAATTGTAACCGCGCATTAAATGGATTGTCCATGAGAAAAAAGAGGACGGAATGTAAATTTTTTCCAAGTAATTAATAAGGCCGATTACGTTGAATAGCGCTTCTGTATAAAAATTAAAAGCACACTGCGCGTCAATGCTTTATCACAAGCGCACTTACCATTGAATTACTTTCCGACGAGCTATATGTTGATTTTCGAGAACGAGCTGCGACAATTATTTTCCGCTAGAACGCAAGTTCTATCTACGCGGTGAATTGATTCAATGAATTATTTTTTATCCAAAATTCTCTTTAATCTATGATGAGGAATAGGTTATAACTTTATATATATACCTTTCTCGGATAATTAATTAATCAACCGATTGATCATGAACTCTTCAATAAATTGCCACCATTAACGCGCAATGTAAAAATTATATACATATGCATATAAACATTTACTATATCTAACTACTTATACGTGAAACACCTCTGATAATCCGCGCAGCCTCGCGAGCTTTTTAAAATGCATTCTTAATGTATATGTATATATGTATCATAATTTTAACGAAAAGGAAAAAGTTTATTATTGGTATTCAAATGGAAAAACACAAGTGCACTGCCGTGGTATTGTATTAGGTTCGCATAGTTTTAAGAGAGTCGCGAACCGTATTATAAATTTAACAACGTATCTTTTACATGTGATATTATTTTCGTGAATGAATGGTTGCTCTTATAGTTATGTTCATTGCTTTCTTTTCATTTCTTTACTATTACTAACATATAGACATTTATGCTTTAGTTTTAAAGCCTTGGTAGAATTATTTGATTTAATTCCGAATTTATTGTATAAATATTTAAATTTTAATTTTTATTTATTATCACAGAAATCTCGTAGAAATATACAAAGGCTGCGTTAAGAAGCAAATAGATCGAGAAAACTATTTCTTTTCTTTTTTTTTTTTTTTTTTTTTTTTTTCATATTTTACAAAAATTCTATGATGATTATGAAAAACATTTTATTTTTAAAAATAAATTTGCTTTCGCCTCGCAGTTATAATTCTACGAGATAAAATTGTTTACTAATTTAATTATTTTATTTTCAGCCTTAAATAGACTTATATATTTAGGCCAAATAACATAATTTTATAATTTGTACCCCATTGAGTTATTTATTATTGTTAAGCATTTTGCGTTGCTTATAATTTTGCCGCGCGGCGCCATTTATGTCGTTTTTTTTATTTTTTTTGTTTTGTTTTTTTTTTTTTTTTTTCTTTCTTTATAGTTTTATTCATACAATTTGCTAAGTAAAATAACGCGTGACTGAATAGCGATGTACGAATGTGCGTGAGAACAGGGAAGGGTTAAGATAAAGGGATGCGCGTGATGATGAGCTTAGTCGAGCTTGGATCACGTGTGGAGCAGTCGGTGCGCAACTAACGTCTGATTAACCGTACGTTGCAGTACCGGGAAATCCTCAGAACGTGAAAGCCAGGCCGATAAACTCGACCGCGATATATGTTGAGTGGGAGCCTCCCCAGGACAAAGATCGCAACGGTGTCATACGAGGCTATCACATCCATGTACAGGAAGTTCACGAAGAGGTCGGTATATCAAAATTTTGATCAATTCTTTACTTTATCTTTACCATCGGTTGTCGATTGTAAAACGGTCTACCATTCTTCACCTCAACTCTAAACAGTCTAAACTCGCACTAATTTCTCTTTTATAAATATCTTACGTTTGAAATATCCCATCTTCCTTTTTTGATAAAAATAATGTAATAATGATAATGATGATGATGATAACGATAATAATAAACGTTAAATTTTTTCTATTTATTTACACAACAATAATTTTATACTTTTATTGATATTTTTTACATATAAAAATCGTTATAATTTTAAAAGTATTAATGTTAATTTTTAAAAGTATATCCGAAGACAGTCTTTTATATATAAATATATTTTTTTTAAAATAAATCATTAGAGTGCCATACATATTTCAATCAATTTTTTCTGTCAAAAATGTCGCTTCAAATTTTTCGATAAGTCTACACATCGTATATTGCATTTGAATTGTTTGATGAGAAAGAAAAAGAAAAAAAAAAAATAATATATATATAATATACATATATGTTTATGAGCGACTGTTTGTGCGTATGTTATGCTATCATCAGAACAAGAGCCAATTGAACGAGCCTATCCGTACTACTAGTCTCGAGGCGAATCTACTGCACGCTAATATAACCGGACTTCAGCCGGACACGCGTTACGAAGTACAAGTTGCCGGCGTAACGAGGAAAGGCGACGGCGCGCGTTCGAAGCCGGTAGAAGTCAGAACTCCCGGTGGTGTGCCAAACAGGCCTGAGGTTACGATAAAGTAAGTCAACGATAACTATATCGAGTGCGAGTTACGTTCTCGCTAATAAGTTTTAGTTAATATCGAGTTATTTTTTATGGGGCTTGTGTTAGACTATTTTAAAGTTTATACGAAATATTTGACTTTAGATATTTGTATCAGTTTTAAATAAAATATTTTTTTATCTTCTTTTGCACAGAGTTATCAGCCGTGAAGACCCTATCGAGATAGAATTGGAATGGAAAAGACCAACTGAAACATTTGGTTCGATTTTAGGCTATAGAATTTTATATGGAATAAAAAATCAAACGATGAAAGAACATTTTATCGAGGGCGATGATCAGTTCACCTACAAAATTGTTGATCTTAGTAAGGCTTACTTTATGGTTAAAAACCAAATTATATATTATAATATCTTAAAGCAAGAGCAAAAATTCTCAAATCAAGTAAATTTTTTTCTTTAATATAATCACAATCAAGCTAATTCTACTATCAGTTTATTAATAATTATTTTATTATTTTATAGCAATTTAATGAATGTTGAAAATTTACCTTTCAATCATTAAATTTAAACTTCGCTTTAGATTTATCTTTTAATACTTGAAAAATAGAAAGTCGAGTTTCTTCGCTAAACAAATTTTATTATTTTAAGCTCAACGCTTACGCCTTGATGTATAAGTTTTATAAACTGTAAATTTTTAATTCACAACACCAAATGTTTAATTTTCCTATAAACTAGAAGAGACAATGAAATTAACAAAAGACAAAAATTAAAAGAAAAATGAAAATTTAATGAAAAATTAAAAATAAAATGACCCATCATTGAATAAACGTGTATAAAGATGAAAAACAAAACGAAATTAAAAAAAAACTTTTTATCGCAGAGGAACGTGGCGTCGATTACGAATTTCGTGTGGCCGGCAAGAATGCAATGGGTTACGGTCAAGAGCAAGTGCGCAATTGGTTTAGCCAAGAGAGCGCGCCTACCGGTGCCCCGACCAATCTCTCTTACACTTTCCAAACCCCCGACACCGTCTGCGTCACCTGGGACCCTCCGAAGCCGCAACTCAGGAACGGAAAAATTGTCTCCTACAACGTGCAGTTTCACAAAAAGAACGATCATACCAACGAGGTAAAAATATTATTTCTTTCTTGCTCATCGAATGCACTTTAAACAAAAAAACAATTAATTATTATGCCCAGAGTGTCTAAGACTCTTACGTTTTAATTATTTAAATAATGTCCACTATAAACAAATGTGATGATTCCAAAATAATTGTTTCTAATTATCGTTACACGTACTTAATAATAAATAAACATCGTCAACATAATTATTAAAACTTAAAAAATTTTTCATTCATTGCCTTGTTATGTGCTTCTTTTATTTTATAAGTTGAATTATGAAATAAATGCTGCTGAGTATACAATAAACTAAATCTTGATTTTCTTTTTAAACATTTAAAATTATCTCGTCAATATCTATTGTTACATATATTTTTAAACAACTTCTCATTTTCTTATAACAGAACTAATAGACGATAGCCTTCTGATATTGCAGACTGTAAGAGTTTTGGAGAATTCCATAAAAATGAATAAATTTAAAAATAAATTTAACCCTTCAAACTTGATTTATTTTCAAAGCTAATGCTGTATTGTTATCTCCGGGATCATAATACACAAGTTCAAAGGGTTAAACATGTATTTGCATGTAAAAAGAGAAGAAGAAAAGAAAATTATTGATATAATTTAATTATTAATAGAAAACCCGGAATACAACAGAAAATCGAGCAGTCTTCACAGAGTTGGAAGAAAATACGGAATACGTGTTTCACGTTAAAGCTTATACGATGCGCGGGGGTGGCCCATATTCTGAAAAAATTACCATTCTCACGGATAAAGATATAGGTAGAGCTCCGTTGTCTGTAAAAGCTGTGGCTACGTCGGAATCCAGCGTTGAGGTGTGTTGCGTTTATCATTTACGAGTATACTATTTTTAATTTAATCAATCGACTTCTCTTGTTGTAACGGTATCAATCACTATATTCATAAGGATTATTTTTTTTATGACCACAGGTTTGGTGGGAACCGGTACCGAATCGAGGAAAAATAATTGGATACCAGATTTTTTATACGACTACAGCAGTAGAAGATCTTGACGAATGGAAAAAGAAAACCGTCGGCCTCACCGAATCGGCCGACCTTTTAAATCTCGAAAAATATGCACAGTACGCTGTAGCCGTAGCTGCGCGTTACAAGCATAGCCTCGGTCGTCTCAGCCAAAAAGCCACGGTTAAGGTGTCGCCCGAAGACGTACCTCTGAACCTACGTGCTTCCGAGGTTTCGACGCACTCGATGACCTTGTCTTGGTCGCCACCTATTAAACTTAATCCTATTAAATATAAAGTTTCGTTCGACGCCATTAAAGAGTTTGTCGATTCGCAGGGGGTAACGCAAATGCAAACCGTACCGAAGCGAACGATTATGCTTGACGCTCAAACGTTGACCACGGATATAAAAGAACTGCAGCCTTTTACTACGTACAACGTTAACGTGAGTGCTGTACCACCCGATGAACAATATAGACCACCATCGAAAATCACGGTTACGACACAAATGGCCGCTCCGAAACCCATGGTTGGGCCTGCATTTTATGGCGTCGTCAATGGAGAGGAAATTCAGGTATAAATTTGAAGTTAATTTTTCAATTGATAAATAGTATATTGCAAATATGAAAATTATTATTTTAATAGTTTTTGATCATTTTTAATTATTTTTAAAAATTATTTCTATTTTCATTATTTTTCATAAAATTTATTTATATAAATCATTGCATAAAAAATTGCATAAAAAATTGCATAAAAAATTGCATAAAAAATTGCATAAAAAATTGCATAAAAAATTGCATAAAAAATTGCATAAAAAATTGCATTAAATCTACGTCAATATTTTCAGGTGATTTTACCACAAGCCTCAGAAGAGTATGGGCCGATATCACATTATTACTTAATTGTGGTACCCGAATCTCTGGAATATGCAAATAAAAATCCAGATGAATTTACAGAAGATATGATAATGGGAAAAAATTCGAAGGAGGAAGTCGATAATTCACTAAAGCCTTATATTACTGCTAAATTTCCGCACAGAGATATACCATACACTTTTCATTTAGGCGACGGGGGCACTTACGAAGGATATGTTAATAACAAATTAGAAAAAGGAAAAAGATATAGAATTTTTGTACGAGCAATTGTTGACACTCCAAGGAAGGTAATAAATCTTATTTAACAAATTTTTCTTTTATTATTTACATTCAATTCTTCTTATATTTAAATTAATTTACACGTGATAAAAATAATTTCTTATTTTTTTCTTAAAAAAATTACTTAATCACAGTAACATTTTTAAGGCAAATTTTTTTTAATTGCAAAACAATAGCTTTTTTAAGAGGCAACATTATTAAAGTGGATTCTAGAAACTTTATAATTTTTTACCTTTTTAGCATTTATATACGTCGTCTCCATTTTCGGAATATTTGTCGTTGGATATGAGGGAACCTCCCCCAGGCGATCCTCCTCGACGCCCAAATCCTGATGCTCCAATTGACGGAAATCCTGAAGTATCGGTAGACATTAGTGGTCAAGAACCTGGCATGGTTTGGGTTGTTGGACCAATAATTGCAGCACTCATGGTCAGCGTTTGTTTAGTTCTATTATTTGTTATCAAAAAGTAAGTAAATTTTATAAATATTAAAAATAAGGATAAGTATTTATTAATTATAAATAATTGTAGACGTAGACAACCGTGTAAAGCACCAGACCAAACAGCAGTTACGCGTCCTTTAATGTCCGCCGACATAAGTTCAAATCACGCTCCGTCCGATCCTGTGGAGATGCGACGCCTTAATTTTCAAACCCCGGGCATGATCTCTCACCCACCGATTCCCATAAGTGAGTTGGGCAATCATATCGAACGACTGAAAGCGAACGACAATCTTAAGTTCAGCCAGGAATATGAATCCATAGAACCTGGACAACAATTTACCTGGGATCATTCGAATATGGAGGTTAGAATATTAAAGTTTTGTCGACGAAGATAAATTATATTATATTATAAATAATTTTAAATAGCAATTAAATTTTTTTTTCCTACACACTCTTATCCAAGTCTGTTATTTAATAAAGTCGATTAATTTTCATTTATTTTAATTAGGTAAATACTTCGAAAAATCGGTATGCCAATGTCATAGCCTATGATCATTCACGAGTAATACTACAAACAATTGATGGAATTCCTGGATCAGACTATATTAATGCTAATTATTGCGATGGGTATAGAAAACAAAATGCTTATGTAGCAACGCAAGGACCACTTCAAGAAACATTTGCTGACTTTTGGCGAATGTGTTGGGAGCTGAGATCAAGTACTATTGTTATGATGACTAAACTCGAAGAAAGAACAAGAATTAAGTGTGATCAGTACTGGCCTACTAGAGGAACTGAAAATTATGGACAAATGCAAGTTTCAATCAGCGATGTGCAAGAACTCGCTACTTATTGTATTCGGACTTTCCAAGTATGCTTTTAAAACCTCTGTTTTAAATTTTCGTTCAATTAACCGGTTAATTTATTAAAGCCGATTTAAATTCGATCGATTTTAAAACATTTTTATCGGTTTTAATAATTTTTAACCGATTATTTTTTGTAGGATACTTTTAATTTTATAAATAATGTTGAAATAATTCTTTTTAATGCCTCTTTTACAGATCGGTAGGCACGGTTATTCGGAACGCCGTGAGATAAAACAATTGCAATTTACGGCTTGGCCGGATCACGGAGTTCCTGAGCATCCCGCGCCATTCTTACAATTTTTACGACGTGTTCGCAGTCTTAATCCGTCGGACAGCGGTCCATTGATAGTTCATTGCAGTGCCGGTGTGGGCCGTACTGGATGTTTTATTGTAATCGATTCGATGCTCGAGCGAATTAAACACGAGAAGACAATCGACATTTACGGTCACGTTACTTGTCTGCGAGCTCAGCGAAATTATATGGTTCAAACTGAAGACCAATACATTTTCATACACGATGCACTTTTAGAAGCAGTAATTTGCGGTATGAGTAGAATACAAAATCTTATTTTTATAAAATTTTTATAGAGCCATAAAACTAGATTGTTAATTATGAATACATCCACATTATGAAATTCAATAAATATTTTAGGTAATACGGAGGTTCCAGCGAGGAATTTACATTCACATATACAAAAATTGATGCAGCCAGAAATCGATAATATTACGGGAATGGAATTGGAGTTTAAAAAATTATCAAATATCAAAGCCGACTCTACGAGATTCATATCGGCTAATTTGCCATGCAACAAGCACAAAAATCGGCTGGTCCACATTTTGCCTTACGAATGTACTAGGGTGTGTCTACAACCTCAAAGAAACATTGAAGGTTCGGATTATATTAATGCGAGTCTCATTGATGGATATCGGTATCGAAGTGCTTACATCGCCACTCAAGGTATATATTTTTTATCAATTTTAAATATAAAAAAATTTGTTTATTCGTCATAGCTAGTTATATTCTATAATTAAATTTTATCAATTTCAAACTATTATTTAAATTTAAATTTTTTTAATTTTTAAAAACATTTTAAATTAAAAATCAAAAGTAAAGTAAAATTAATTTTTCAGGCCCTTTGAGCGATACAACCGATGATTTCTGGCGGATGCTCTGGGAGCATAATTCGACAATTGTTGTAATGCTCACAAAGCTAAAAGAAATGGGTCGTGAAAAATGTCACCAATACTGGCCGTCCGATCGCTCAATTCGTTATCAATGCTTTGTTGTCGATCCAATCGCTGAGTATAATATGCCACAGTATATTCTGCGCGAGTTCAAAGTGACAGACGCTCGAGACGGCGCGAGCCGCACAGTTCGTCAGTTCCAATTCATCGACTGGCCCGAACAGGGTGTCCCCAAGTCCGTGGACGGATTTATCGATTTCATCGGTCAGGTTCATAAAACAAAAGAACAATTCGGACAAGATGGACCGATCACGGTGCATTGTAGTGCTGGAGTAGGAAGGACAGGTGTTTTCATAACACTTAGTATCGTATTGGAGCGCATGCAATATGAAGGTGTAGTAGATATTTTCCAAACCGTCAGAATTCTACGTACACAACGCCCAGCTATGGTTCAGACGGAGGTAAATGGTGCATTCTTCTATATCATTTTTTGTTAACAAATTTCGATTCTTAATAAAATATAGAATTAAGACTTACCTTTAAATAAATTAAATTTACACATGTATTAATATATGTGTAAAATAGCAACAAAAATTTTTTTTAAATTCTTTAATCTTTCAGGACCAATATCAGTTCTGCTACCGTGCAAGTTTGGAGTATTTAGGCTCATTCGATCATTATGCCAACTGACAGCCAGAAAGTCGCGAGCTGAGGGAACCTGCAAGGGATCGCAGCGATCGTCCAAGAAGTCGCGATCACACGATCGAGCGGGCGGCCAAAGTACGCAAGGTCTAGTGGTACGATGAATCGTCGCCGCCGCCATCACGTCGTCGTTTTCGTCGTACACCGCCATCATCGGGTTTTTCTGCGAGCGAATTCGACGACTCTTAATCGAATTTTTAGATATTTCGGTAAATTTCGAAAAAAAAAAAAAAAAAACATGGCGATTAACGTGCGAAAATAAACGACAGTGTAAAGTTAAAAAGGGATTCAGATAATCTCTTGAAAAAGAGGCGCGCGAACGATTGTGAATTTGATAATGTAAACCAGAGCTTTACTGTTTCACATACATTCACGAATTCTCAAAATTTTAAGGTTCCTTCGTCTTTGAATCTTTAGAAACAAAAACTTTAGAAATTAAGTAGAACAGTGGACTCTTTAAAACATCGGTACATATCTCAAATTTAGAAAGAAGCATTTGAAAATATTTTACAGCTTTTTTTTGGAATGAACACGAATTTTTTTTTAAACACTTTTATAAACATTTTTAACTTACAGAAGTAGTTTTGTAGGCAAATAGCTAAATTACGAATATATCTGTTTTTTGCTATAAAATCAAGTAGTGAATTTGACCATAGCAGTAATACTAAAATTTATTTTTGTTTGAATTGTCAGATAAGTTAATAAATTATTCTTTGTATTATTTTCAGTTAATAGAGTGATAAATTATCACAAAAAAACTTCTAAGTATTAAATTATAAATTAAAAAATTTTCTTACAATAATATCTTAAAATATAATGATAATAAATGATATTTTTAAAATCGAATACTTATTAAATATTTGGTACTACATACCTGCATTGGTAATTTATTTTTAGGTTACAAAGGCATCAGAACACTTTGTTTTTAATGAATACTCACAAAATGTCATCAATGCCATTAAAATGACAAAATTCTAAAAATTGCTGTTAACATCCACTGATACAACGTTAAAAAAATTTACAATCCACGTAGTACTACATAATGTTTAAACGAAAATAGAAAGAAAAATTAAATAAAAGACATTTTGTATTCGTGGATAAAAAAAAAACAAAAGCAAAAAAAAACATTAAAAAAAAAAAATAAATAAAAAAAATAAAATAAACACACACACGCACGCACACACACACACACACACACACACACACACACACACACACACACACACACACACACACACACACACACACATATATATATATAATACTGCCAAATTGACAATTATTAAAAAAAGAAAGGAAAACGCTATACCCATTATTTATGATAGAGAACTTCTCAATACTTAACGTAACATGATTTTTAGTGTATAAGTAATTATAGTAATTTTAGCCAGTTCAGAAAAGAGCCATTAGGAATGTAAACAAAAAAGAAAAAAAATTTGTGCGACTGTGCAGAAAAATATCGCTGTTGCGATCGCTCGATTATTTACTTAAAGAGCGGTCCGTGAGCGCGAATACATCCGTGTGAATAATCAATAAAATTTAACGGATAGTGGCACTGAATGTTGAAATCACCAATTATTGTTGTCCCGTAGCTCTTGTTGTCCATCGTCACATTGTACAAAGAAAGCTTCTTCATTAACACGTTGTTTCCCACTGTCTATATTAAATCAACTCTCAACCGACTTAAATTGTTAAGGCATAAACTTGCAAAGAAAGATACACATGTGTAAATTTAAAAAAGAAACCTTAAAAATTCTTTCGCATTTTTAAAATTAGTTATAGGCACAATCATTTTTTTTTTTTTTTTTAAATTATCACATGTACTTATAAATCAATTCTATCACCCTTAAGTAATTATGTTACTTAAATTATACTTTCCTCTAAGACTGTGGACGTTTAAAAAATTTTAAAATAATTATTTAGAAATCGATAAAACATAGTATTAGAGGTAAAATATTGATAATGTTTTGATACGCAAAATACTTAAAATTAATTATTAATACTGTCTTTGGAGACAATAAGCATAAACAAAAACATCATTTTCAAAGATCCATCAAAATAACTTAAATAACTCTGAATGTGATTGAGCGTAATACATGTAATACAATGAGCAATAAAAGTAAAACATCATTTAAAGTATTACATTAAAACAATTTTAAATTGCAAATTTTACATTTCACAAAATAATGATTAATAAAGATAGCAGTAACAATTAAAATAATAAAACGATAATGTAATAGGCGACGTTTTTTTTTTTTTTTTTTTTTTTTTTATTTTTACAAAGCTCGTGTGTAATTTCAAAATGATTCTTTAAGATATAATTTATTTTGAAAAACGCGTTCGATCGCGCTACCGTGCTTTTAAAACGTGAAATGAATACAAAGAAGCGGACGCGAGAACACGGGAATTCACATTTTGTACATAAAAGCACCTTCTCACCATGAATGACATTAATATACATATTAAAATAATGAAAAATGTATACATAGATATATATTATTATAAATGCTATTCTAAAACACCGAAAAAAAACAAAAAAAAAAAAACAAAAAAAAAAAAAAAAAAAAAAAAAAAACAAAAACATGACTAGTACGATCTGAATGTTCTTTTTTCTCGAGGCTGTCAAGCGATCTGAAATGTCCAATCAGGGCAATTTCAATCTGAAAACTCGAGCAAAATGTACCCCAAATCTACTCGCGGCATTTAGCTTGTTTCATACTTTTTTTATATTTTTTGTATATGTATGATGTTGCGTCTTTTATACATTTTTACAAATCACCTTGTGCATGTATATTTCCTTAGGTTTAGTTTGTAGAAATCTACTCGAATTTTTGCATAGAAAAACTGAGAAAGTTAAAATCGCTTGATTTTCGTTTTCGAGTATAAATGCGTTATCGAAGGCCAGTAATATCGCCAGTAAGCGATATCAATCGTTAACGAATTACAGTTCTTGTATGAATATTAAAATATCGTATACCGATGATCTCGTTTCTTTAAATCATTAAATTTTGTTGATTATCTAAATTATTTTATTTTTGAGTAATTTATTAAATACTATCGTCTTACTATTTGAATTGTAAATATAAATATTTCAAATAATGAAAGTTGTATTAGGTAATATTACCCGATGTATTGTTCATGAAATAAAAAATTATCCATATTATAAAATGCCGCGATCTCTGTAAAATATTTTTGTCTTTCATGTAAACTTTGTAATTAAGAATATTGCCAACCACAAAAATTAAAATTATTATGATTTTTATTGCACGCTAACTTTGTAACTTTTTTTTAAATAATTAAAGATGTAAAAAGATAATTATTTTTTAAGATTCTAAAAAAATAAAAATAAAAAAAAATATCGTACAATAGATATTAGACTTTCAATATTATAGTTTTCTAACCATTATATTTTTAACTGTTATAAATTAGCAAAATGGTTAGGCTCAATTGTATAAAACATAGATGAATGTTAATAGTAAATATCTAAATCAGAAATTATGGAGAAAAAATAAAAAAAAAAGTAGTTAAAGACAATAACTTAAAAATTTCGTGTCATGCAAAGTCGTCTGCATAAAAATTTAGATTGACCGTTGTTATGTGTATTTTTGAAAGCAACTTAATTTTCTTGTATTTTTAAATAAACAAAAAGTTAAAAAATCAAGTTTAAGAAACAGATACATTGTCGTCACATACGAATTTTTTTTTCTTTGATAAAACTATTAAATCTTCGCCTTCGATGCGCATTTTACACATGGTTCAGCAATTGCTTTTTATAACTATTATTTATATTTATCAAATAATAAATTATTTATCGTGTTGTTGAGTCCTAATGATTTCATGTTATTTTCAACATCTTTACATTTTATTTTAATAAGCAGTTGTGACTAAGTTGTAAAAGAAATTTACAATAAAAGTCATTTAAAAATAATTTAATAGCTTTTTGTAAATTGTTTTTTTTTTTTTTTTCATGCAAAAAAATCTAATATTTTTTAATTTTATTAAGTATATTGTCTTTAAATCAATTTATATTAAAAAAATTTTTTTAATACAATGATTTTATACTGTAAGTTTCTTGAAAATAGAAATTATGAATTATAAATTTTTAAGTACATATAAAAATTAGCAGTAAAGCGGCAATCCTATGCATATTATATAAAAACAATTTTTATTACTTTTCAGTGTAACATTCGATAAACAATTCAATTCAATACCGTTAAATAAAACGATCTATTTAAATATCTTTCAAATATACAATTAAATATCTTTCGTGGTACTTAATCACGAAAAATCAAAGACTTATTCCATAATGTATACGAAAAATATCGTGCGCATCTGCATCTTCAACAACGATGTTTTCTTGCTCTTTTTAATGTTGAAAGAAAAATTATTTTTTCTAGTTTCCAATAAATCATTTAATTAATTAAATTCTTTTATAAAAAATTGAACTTTCTATTTAAGTATTATTGGAAAGTAATTAATAATAATTATTCATCGATTTAAAAAAGATAATTAAAAATAAACGATGTTTTTACGCAAACTATGCAGTTAATCTAACATTCAAATATTTTTTAATTCCGTTACTTTCAATTGTAACTAAAAATATCAAGTTGATTGCATTCTTTAAATATATATATATAAAAAAAAAAATAAAAAAAAAAAAAAAAAAAAAAAAAATAATAAAAAGAAAGAATATTAAAAATGTCATGTAAGCCGAAAGCTAAAATTTTAAAGCTGTGAAATAATGGGTAAATTACTGAATTAAATGAAATACTAAATACCGTTGAGAGTATGGGAAATTATTTTGTGATACTTTCTTGTCAGAAAGAATACAACAGGTTGAGGCGAAAATAATAAATACAATGTTACTGATTAATAATAAAAAAAAGATGATGAAAAACAAATACTGTGTAATAGAAGTCTGTTAACAAGGAGAAATACCATGTACATTATGTATTGCCCAAAGGCATTAATAAATTAGTAACTAATGTGTAACAAATCATTCATTTTTTTCCTTTTCCATATTAAAATACCATTATACTTAAATCATTAATACTAATTAAAATATATTTTAAAATAATTAATTTGAATTATAAGTTTTTATATTTAAAAAAGATTAATGATTAATTAATTTGTACAAATAATTAATGTAATATTATAAAGATTATAAAGATTTCTCACATTTATCATTAAATTTATATTACATTATTTAATATATTATATAACGTTTGTTAATTGATTGAAATTTCCAGTTGGTGGACTTCTAGTCATAATTGTAGCCATCTAAAATTAAAAAAACTAATTAAAAACACTTTACTTTGAATATTTAAATTGTTTCAACTTTTAAAATTTAAAATGTAATCCCCGTTTAAATTTAATTAAATTATTTGACAAATTTAAGAACACTTTTTTAAACTTACATTTTGAATGACTTGCTTTCTGAAAAAATCACTTGTGGCTGAAGAAATGTTTTTATCACCTCCCATTTTACACTTTACATATCCATAAAGGTTAGCTCCACTGAGAATTATTGCTATACAAGTTGGAAGTGTCCATTTGGGTTTAAATCCAAAAAGCGCAAATAAAAACAAAATAACCCACATGAGAGGCGTTAGGATTAAAGCAAGCCAAAATATTCTTGCCTCTGAAGAATTCACTCGATTCTGTTGTGCGCCCTGAAACACAGGGCATCTATCAGATAAGAAATTTTATTTTTAAATAATAGTAAAGTATATGTAAATGAAAAAATTAAAATAATGATTTAATCCTATAATTACTAGATATATTATTACAAAATAAAAATCCTTATGTAATAAAATGAAATATATTTATACTATTAAAATTAAAGAAATAAAATAAGTAATCAACTAAACTTTTCTTGATTCAAATACCCAGTGACTGACTCCATTATCATCTACATAATTCCACCACCTAAGGCCCACCATCAGTCTTCCAGTAATATTTTTAACTGTCCAAAAATCCATTGACAATAAAAGAACAACAGACACAAAACTAGCTATGAAACTATCTGAAAATGTTCCACAAAATATGTAGACAAATACTGCAGATACTCGAAATATTAGATGAAACATTGTAACATATGGATGCCTGAAATAATAACATGTTTAAATTAATTTTATAACCTAACATATTTTAACATATTTAAATTTATAATGAATAATTTAATCATACCATTGTAATAAAGTTAAATAAGTCTTAAAACATAAAAATTTATTGAAAAAAATTATTGAACAAAAACTATAAAACATTTATAAACTAATGGTATAAAATTAATGAAATAAAGTAATTCAATTAAAAATGTTCGAATGCTTATAATGTTTTTTAATTCTAATTTTTTAAAAATTTGTAACCTAATACAACGTTTAAAGCAAATTATAAATTAACCCTCTAATAAAAATAATTTACCTAAGTTTTCCTTTTTGCATCTCATCTTCTTCTCCAAAAGCAATTGTATCGTCATCCATGAGCAAAGGGACCTGCAAAAATCAACAGATTTTGAAGGTACAAAAACAGTACTTATTAACAGTAAATAAAATAAAAAAATACCGGTACAATTAAAAAAACATACAATTAAATAAAAAATCTGTTATTAAACTCTTGAATATTTTAATAATTGTTTATTGTTATTATAATAATTACAAACATGTATCATCAATATCTCAAGAAATTATTATAATTATTGAATAATATATTTTAAGTAAAATATTAATATTAAATATAATTTGAATCATGAAAATAGATGTAATAATAAATGAAAAACAACAAAATTTATAAAACACTCGAAAAAAAATGTTTGGAGAAAATTTTTAAAATCAAAAGCATTATACAAATAACAAAAAGATGCATAAATTATGGAGAAAAATAAGATAATCAAAATTTTACTATATCTAAAAAATAAAATTGATAAGCTGAAGAAGAATAGTATGTTATATTGATTTAAATCAATCTAGAAGTATTATAAAATAGTAATATAATTATAAAAAATTGTTGATCTCCAAGTGACATACAAGAAACAAAAAAAAACACGTAAATAAATGTGCGTATCGCAGCCGACAATACATAAAAAGCGAACTTATTAACTTAAAAAAATCTCTTATGGATTGAAAAATATATTTGCAAACACAAATATCCTGTTTAGGCAATCATGCTCCATTTCATACATACACGTCACTAAACAAGTGTAGAATTTGATAAAGCGCAGCAGCTTTCCAAAATTTGTATAGCAAAATTGCTTCTTTGCTACATAAAAAAGTCAGTTTCTTTTTATCGCCCTTGTATTCTTAAATAAGCACAATTAAAAATCGTAAATAGTTGCAAAAGTGAAAGAAATAAATAAAACTGTATAATTTATGAAAGTAAAATCCAAGCCAGTAGTCTCCAATGCATTCAAGACACCTACCGAAGCAGACGCCATGTTTACTTTAATGAGAATGTATATATGTACAATGTATAGCACATATATCGTACGCGTTTGATCATTTGTAAGCCACGAATGACTTACGACGTGCGTGCGCATAATATACCTGCTCGTTGCGCGAGTATGCCCTCATGTATCGTATGCCCACCTCTACCGTTTCTTCCTTTCTATCACACGAGCTCTTCACCTATCACTTTTTGACACCTGCACCAAGAGTTTCACGTGCGTGACTTTTAAAACGCGCCGAAAATCATCGCAATAACACAGGGTCGAGCGTCCGGTGCCGGTGTGCGTACAAGTGTGCGAGGCGGCAGAAAATCGTGTGAGAAGGAGAAGGAGAAAATAGCGAGAATTCCGTATTCGCGCTGTAAAATAAAAATAATGAAAATAAACTTATTATAAATAAATTTATTATTCAAAATTGAAATACACTTTATAAAAAATCTGAATTCTATATATTATTATTAAAACAAATGAAATTATTTACATATGTTAATTATTAATTAATTATAAATTTGTCAAGCCCGAATTACGCAATTAGCTATTTAACTGAAAATCAAAATCAAAGGTTCTTATTAATTCAGTACCGATGCACCGCTCACCGAATGGCTTTAAAGGTTTTCCCGCGAAAATAAGCTAATCGCGCCATCTAACGCTCACCTATGAACTAACGATTTTCGGTACATGTCGTCCATATGAAAAGATTCTTCCATTAAGCGTCTATATTCGTTGCTATTACTTTGTTTCGCTTGCTAGGCAATCTTTATTATATTGACACTGCTCGTCGCAATTGTGCTCGTGCTGGTTTGCAATCGATAAGATAACCCCTCGGTGTAAGTAAAAGGTGGTTATTTTAATGGAAGGAAGCACAAATTTTACTCACACAGCTAGAGTCCAACCATTTTAATAGCGAGACGTGGAAAACTTTATAACCATTAAAATTGTAAAAAAGATATTGTTGAATTTAAGAAAGTGGGTGGTAACCGGTCGGAAATAAAACGTGTTAAAATTTGAAAATGAACATTTTACAAGTGTTTAACCCTTAGAGGACCGGAATTTTAGACATTTTCAAAACTCATTTGTATAAAAAAAGTGATTAAGGTGTAAATAAGTGATTAAAGGTTCCCAACTTAGACCCAAACGAAGACTGAATGTTTACAAGACCTGGATGTGTATATTATATACGTGTATCCTTCCGGCCCGGTAGTGTCATGTTCTGTGTTAATTTTTTAAAATTGAAAAAAAATATTGCACATGCATGGAAAGGTACATATAGTGGTTTTTTGGGTCTCCGATTATAATTCCGGGGTCGAAATTGTAAAATTGAAACTGTTTGATCCTCAAAATATTAAAAATTCTGAGTATTTTAAATGATGAAAGCATTCCCCCTTAGAATTTAAAAAATGTAAATTTATGTAAATATGTAATAATTATTAATGATAATTATTATATATTTTTTATAATTGTTTAAAAAATGTGTTTTTCAATAGTTTATTTTCTGACGCATACATGCATCATTCCGACCCTCTAAAGGTTAATGATTGTTGGCGACAATTTTGTGTTATAAATTACATTAATTCCAAAATCATAGTATAAATAAAAGTTTCGAAAAGTATTAAAATAAACTTTGAATGTTATTAATTAAAATGCAAGGAACAGTAAAATACTGCGCATCTTAATTGAAAGTCGTTAAACACGCAAGAAATTAAAAAATTAAGACAAAAAAACGGAAGCTTAAATGACGTAAAAGCGGCCGCCAAGTGATCTTTGCTCGAGATAATAATTTTGAACACCCAACGGTAAAAAGAAAAAAACGAAAGACACTTTCATACGAGAGAAAAGACGTAATCCATGATAATTACGAATTAATACCCAGACACGCGAGCAAAATACCATAACGAAAAGACAACCAGCAGTGAAAGAGAACAGAGGAAGCAAGAGACATGCGACATTGCTCAATGAGGCTTAAAAAAATGAATATTGGGCCCGTACTCCTGCGGATACAACACCACTGCTACAACACTCGTGGTGGGGTTGCTGGAAGATAAGGGGGCCGCTTGCATCGCACTCTCGTCACATCAGCCCAATCGCTCTTACAAACGTACACACTTTTATGCCTCTCTTCTTTTTTCTCTCCCACTTCTTCTCTTTCTCACCGACACATTGTTTTCGACCAGAGAAAGAAAAGGAAACATACTGTACGAGAGAGGTGTATATTGTGTACAGTGAGAGTGCGGGCGCGTGTAGTATACACGAGAGCCAAAGATCCGCAAAGATGCTGAAGGGATACTCACCTGTGATACAAGCCCTCCTGGGTACCCTGCTTACTTGGAAGTTAACGGCAGTGGGAGCTGCCGTTGTCGTTCTCATTCGCGGCAAACAGGTTGGTTTTCCTATGCTCTTTTGTTTTATTTATTTTTTTATTTTCAATACCAATGTCCGAAAAAAATTCGAGAGGACAACGATGTCTTTTTTTTTTTTTTTTTTTTTTAAATTGCACATAATATTAAGTAAATCGTGTCTGAACGATTGTGGAATTTTTTTCTTTAATTTATAAATTAAGGAATAGTAAAACGAAAATTATCGACGAAAAATTATGAATTTATAAAATTCATTAAATTCTGACAAGTATTAGAGTTTGTTAAATTCATGGATATATTTTAATGTGTTGTGCTAGGTTATTTTTTGTTATTTTACTTCAAGGCTGTTTTAAGAATATTAAATATTAATAGTATTTTAAAAATTATATTTCTTTTGAAATTTAAATAATTTTAACAATTTTAATTGTATAATTATTAAATTTTTGTTTTGTGGCAAGTGTCTTAGTTATGAATTATATCGAAATTAATAATGCATTGGTTAGATTTGAAATTTGTATAACTGTTTGTTAACAATTAATTTAGTTAATTCACGGTTATAATTTACTTTATCAAATTTTTTAAAATCTATATTTTACATAACAATGTGCTTAAAATAATCAATAATCCAATAACATTTTATATTTATGTAAATAATTTAAGTGTAATTTAAAATACTTATGTTTTGTAAAAATAAAAATGTAAAATAAATTTAAATGACACTGATTAAATTTTATACCATTCATGGTTAAATTATGCCTGTACTTGATTTTTTTAGACGTTGCCTATTCTGTTATTGCAGTAAATTAACTCGTGATGCAATCGTAAATGAATTGAAACACATAAGGATGAATCGTGGCATTTATAAAACAAGTTCCTAAGCACAATAGTTATATTTCATTCTTATTTCTCGTTTATATTAACATATGAAAATGGCGCCGCTAAAACAATAAAATACAAATAAAAAAATTAAAGTGAATAAAATTTAATTGTCTTAAGTCAATCAAGTATTGCACAACAATTATAACATGCATTGACGTTGAATCGATAACAATCTCTTATTATGAAAAATATTAATAATAAATGTAAAAAATTGAATTAAAATAATTCATTTAATAAAATAATTCAAAAAAATTCAAAAAGTTTTTTTTGAGAAAAAATATTGTAACATTCATGTGGAAAAAATATAATTATAAAAAAGCGCGTTATATTTTTTGTAATACGATACTTTTATTAAAATACTTTCGATTATGCAAAGTCTCGAAATCTATAAAAACATTAATTAATATAATTGCAAATATCAATGCAAGGCCTACATGTATTTATTACGATATTTTTTTTAATTTACTTGATAATTTACAACTGCGTTTTAGTAGATTATGAGATTAGTTTCTAATATTTTTTTCAATGCTACATGCGCGTGCTAAATTCATTGTGCAAAGTCAATCTAACTTGATCTTCGATTTTGTTTTACATATTGTTACTTTGTAATTATGTGACGAGAGGAATTTTAAATATTTAACAAATTTATCGTTTATGATATATCTTCATCGAAATAAATGATATGCTTAAAAAAACACTCAAAAAAACCTTAAATAATTTAGAATTAAATTTTCTCTTAACTCGTTATTAAAATATAAGAGTTTCAGATAACCTTCAATATAAGTGAAACTTTAATGAAATGTTATTGAATTATTGATTAATATAGAGAGCATATCGGATAAATAAAACAAGGTATTAGTTTCTTATTATATACATATATATATATATTGAATTAAGAAAGGCACTAATTTCTTATTCAAAATACTTATGTGTAAATATATATATAAGAATAATTTTTTTAATAATTTAACAGTTAAAAAGAAAAAGATACATTAATCAGAAGAATTTATAGTTCAAACAATTTCTTTGAAAATAATTCAATTTTTTTAAAACCATTGTAGAAAACTATTCATTCGTCAATTTACTCGATTAAAATTTAACATGCTTCTAATATAAAAATCTGCACTACAATTTTTTCTTAATTCTAATCTTACACGAAGCGAAAACTGATATGCCGCAATTTCTTATAAATTAACAAAAGTATAAGATAAAATAATGTTAAATCTATTGTAACTCTACGATATACAAAACATTACCAATATTTCAATTTCTTCAATTTCTGGTAATCTGTCTTAGAAAAAAATAGTTTATCTTTCAGTTATTGACATTACCAAGAATTAAACTCACGCATTCGCAGGTGTGACGTTCGATGATCTGCGCATACAGAATATAAAAAAAAAAACCAAAACAAAGACGTGTTTTCAAACGTTCATTTTTTTTTTTTAAATAAAAATACTTGTGATAATATAAAAAAAACCTTTTCAAAAAGGTAAATGTTGGTAAGTAGGAGTTTTTTTCATTATCTTATTTCATATTTGCATACTTATTGCATATTTGTATAATTTCATTTTTTATTAATTAATTTTACATTTGCATACTTTTTGCATGTTTGTATGATTTCATTTTTTATTAATTAATTGTATATTTACACACTTTATGTCATAACACTCCTTATAAAAGTTTCATTTAATAAAATCTCAATAATAAAGTTGTTGTTCTTTTGACAGATGGAGTGTCACGGGTTATTCAAATTTTAAAAAACTTACTTATATCTTACTTTTTTCTTCCTTGTTTCTAAAGCTATGGCTGTTTAGTTATATTATTTTCATAGCTTTACGTATTATCTAAATGAACTTACAGAAACTTGTTAAATAAAAAAATATTGTCAAGTATTTCTTTTCTTGATGAGTTTCACATTTTAAGCATTGAATCGTATTATATAATAATAATAATTAATTAATAATAAAGCTATGGCTGCTTAGCGCAATTATTTTCAGAGCTTTATGTATAATTTGACCTACAGAAAGTTGTGAAATCAAAAAAATTGTCAAATATTTATTTTATTTATGAGTTTCACATTTTCAACATTGTATCGCATTACGTTACTTTATTTCAGTTATCCGACTTCCGAATTTTCATTATAATTAATAAAATTATCTACTTACTATTTATATGCAATAATTTGTAATGTAAGTGAAACTAAATAATAACATTTTTCATTACCAACAGTCTAACTTCAGCTAAAGAAGGTTGTAAAATCTGTAAAACTATTGTCAAGTATTTTTATCAATTCGCTTTTACTTCGGATAGAAAAATTAACGAGTTTAATCAATTTACTAGATAAGCTATATTTCATTTACTAAAAACATATTTAGACAAAAAGTATATGCAACTTATCAATAATTATATCAATAGCTGATAAATAAATAATAGATACATGTAGGTATTGCCTTTGCATAAAAAAATACTATTAAGAATTTATGGTAGAATTCAAAAATTAATGTCGGACAAAATAAATTTTAACAAAGTAAATATATTTGATAAAATTAATTTTCATAACATTTTGAATATTTGAACTATATAACATTTTATTAATCAACTAACACTTAGTTTATAAATAAAAAAGAAAATTATAATTACGTTCTTGCACCAATAAATTACACAACTACGGGTCCGTCAAGTATATATTTAAATAATAATGTATATAAAACGGAAACTAATGTTAGGTTAATTATTTTAGTACCCACTACCTATTCTGAGTAATTTGTTTCTTGATATTTGTCCGACATTAATTTTTGAATTCTACCATTAAATTCTTAATAGTATTTTTTTATGCAAAGGCAATACCTACATGTATCTATTATTTATTTATCAGCTATTGATATAATTATTTATAAGTTGCATATACTTTTTGTCTAAATACGTTTTTAGTAAATGAAATATAGCTTATCTAGTAAATTGATTAAACTCGTTAATTTTTCTGTCCGAAGTAAAAGCGAATTGATAAAAATACTTGACAATAGTTTTACAGATTTTACAACCTTCTTTAGCTAAAGTTAGACTGTTGGTAATGAAAAATGTTATTATTTTGTTTCACTTACATTACAAATTATTGCATATAAATAGTAAGTGGATAATTTTATTAATTATAATGAAAATTCGGAAGTCGGATAACTGAAATAAAGTAACGTAATGCGATATAATTTTGAAAATGTGAAACTCATAAAGAAAATGAATACTAGACAATTTTTTTGATTTCACAACTTTCTGTAGGTCAAATTATACATAAAGCTCTGAAAATAATTGCGCTAAGCAGCCATAGCTTTATTATTAATTAATTATTATTATTATGTAATACGATTCAATGCTTAAAATGTGAAACTCATCAAGAAAAGAAATACTTGACAATATTTTTTTATTTAACAAGTTTCTGTAAGTTCATTTAGATAATACGTAAAGCTATGAAAATAATATAACTAAACAGCCATAGCTTTAGAAACAAGGAAGAAAAAAGTAAGATATAAGTAAGTTTTTTAAAATTTGAATAACCCGTGACACTCCATCTGTCAAAAGAACAACAACTTTATTATTAAGATTTTATTAAATGAAACTTTTATAAGGAGTGTTATGACATAAAGTGTGTAAATATACAATTAATTAATAAAAAATGAAATCATACAAACATGCAAAAAGTATGCAAATGTAAAATTAATTAATAAAAAATGAAATTATACAAATATGCAATAAGTATGCAAATATGAAATAAGATAATGAAAAAAACTCCTACTTACCAACATTTACCTTTTAGAAAAGGTTTTTTTTTTGAGGAGATTTCATAACTTTTGAAGAGCCTGCAATGCATAATTAAAATATTATATCTGTATAATTGTTTTTGGAAAAATTGAATAATGTTTTTTGTTTGAACAAATAATATTTTTGAATAAATATAAAAATTCTCTTGTAAACTTAAACAACCTTATTATTATAAAAACGTGGTGTTCTACAATATGATAGTATAAAAGTTTTAAAATTTATATATCACAGAGAAGTTTGTAAAAGACGAATGTTGAAGAATAAGAAAAAATTGAAAAAATATAAATTAAATATTTTGATAAACCTAGATATTTTGAGATAATGTTCAATAAGGTAAATTGATATTTAAAAACATGTAAAAATATATATCTTAACTAAAATGTCACATGTTAAGAAATATTTGATTTTAAGGTCTTAGAAATATATTTTCCGAAACCTTACCGAAACAGAAAAATTGAATTAATTCCGGCCTTAGTCTCAACTAGACGAAGAAATTTAAAAGAAATGGTCAAAAAGAAATAATTAATCAGTAAAAATATAAATTAATAGTTAAATTTTAAAAATTTTTGTAAGATTGACTTGAAATTTGTAGTCTTATTCTAATTTTTTACATAATTAAGTTATGCATCCATTTATGTTATTATATATTCAAGCTAAATATAAATTTATTTATATAAAACTATTTCAGTAATAAAGAAAATTATATTTTATTATACAAAGTGAATTTATACGCAGTACTTATAAATATATACCTTAAATAGTATATACATACGTTACATAGAAAACTGAATTACATAAGTTTTATGATACATATATATTTGAATGATATATATATATATATATATATATATATATATATATATATATATTTTATCATACATATATACTGAATTACATAAGTTTTATGATACATTTATACTTCTTATATTTAACATTCAGCAATAATGTGATAGGTGTAATTATTAAAATTGTAATATAATTATGTATCCATTTATGTTGTAACTATAAATATAAATTTATATGAAACTATGTCAATATTTTATTATATAAAGTGACTTTATTCGCATTTTTTTCAAATATACTTTACATAGTAAACTTAATTACATAAATTTTATGCGAATACATGTGTAGTCCATCTAATTGGTAATGCATTATGCAAATAAAAATAAATGGGACAGATTGCTATATTTTATTATCTAGTATAAAGAAACAAAAGGAAATGTAAAATCAAACTAAAACTACTTCTATTATTTTTTCTGAATTCTTCCTAACACATTCACTTATCTTTGATATTTTATTAAATATCTATTATTCACATTCACTTATGGTTGATGCCTTTTAACTAATTTTATTTTATTATCGTTTTAAAAAATATTAAAATTGAATTATTATTAAAAAAACAAGTTTTATTGCAATAATCACATTCACTTATGGTTTATGCCTTTAAACTAATTTTATTTTATTATTGTTTTAAAAATTATTAAAATTGAATTATTAAATATTTCATTGTTTAAATCTTCTTTATTCATATCTTTTGGAATCGATGATGGAAATTAATAACTATTAATACTGCAAGCCAACAAGATTTTTAAATTCCATTAAATAATTTTTTGATTTTCAATTTTATTCATAAATTCATATTTTGTAAAGTTTGGTACTTTATTTCTAATTCTTGTGATTCATTTTGATTTTCTTTTATCATATTGTGTTTGTGTTTCTTCTTCAGTTTCACTTAATCGACATTTCAAAAGTTATACCTTTCCAATAATTTCTCACTTGTCTTGCACATTTGTTGTAATAACTCTTTTGTAATATTTTGGTATTGTGCCGTATCTTCTAATAAATTAATTCAATTCTCAATTTAACTTTTCCAAAATTTTTAGTATATGCTGTTGACTTTTCAACATTTCTAAATAATAAATATTCTTCTAAAATCAAAGCCTTCTAAGATTGATTAACGGCATCTCTTGTATGTTCTAATAATAATTAATAATTGCTGCATATATTCCAATTTAGATCCTAGTACATTGTTCCTGTGACCAACTTAAATAAATTGATTTAATTTATTATATAAATCTTCGAATGTAACATTTACATATGCAACAAAATTCCAGTTGCAGACTATTCTTGCTGTTTATTCTTTAGTAGAATCCGAAGCATTTTAAATCCAACCTCCACTAGCTATTACCATATCCACAAAACATACTTTTTTACAATTTCCTTTGCAAATTTAGTAGAATCCGCAACATTTTCTATCCAAACTTCACTAGCTTTTACCATATCCACAAAATTAATAGTTTTTTACAATTTCACTTAGAAATAATAAATATTATATTTATCGTTTTAAGCACAATTGATTTCATTTTAATTTATTCTTCAGATAAATAATAACAACACTTCCAAGTAAAAATATAAAATTATTATTAATAGTACATTTAGTATATTTATATAAATTATAGTCATTAAATGTTATATTAAATCTTATGATTGAAATTAATACTTATTACTAGTAGTGTTCTTAAAAAGTTTAGAATAATAACATTACTTATTTTACCAACTACTAAATTAATGTCTTCTTTATTAAAAGATTAATCAATTTTATATATGAATTAGAATATTTAACATTACAAATTTTTATTAAAAACGAGAAACGACGAGGTTATGAAAAAGTAAACTAGCAGTATGCTATACTCATAGACTTATCTATGGCTATACTTGATGCTATAGCAGTATACAAGGCGCGTGCGTTACGCGCAGGCGCGCTCGCCTTAACGCACTTATTAACACACATTATATGTACATAACGGATATGACGTCGTTAGGAAACAAACAGGAAGGAGAAGACGAAAAAATTAAAGAAATTAGATATATATATACACACATAGTATGAAAAAAGTCATGATTTATCGTAAAAAAACACGTTTTTCATGGAACTTTTTGTATTCATTAAATATATAGATATATAAAGATTCGAACATAAATGCTATTAAAATATTTTAGCTTATATATTAAAAAAAAAAAGCGATTTTATAAAAAGGTAAATGAGCTGTATATGTATAAGGCGCACGCGCCCGTGCCGCGTATCATACTCCTACTTGCCAGCGGGGACGCTATCGCGCCCCTTGATGTAATAAAAGCAGATATATTTGAATATTGTTGAACCTTAAATAAGCGCATCAAAATCCTTGTTTTTAAAATAAAAGATATATCTCTCATTGTTCGCTCTGAAAATTATATAAAAATGAACGAGAGAAAAAAATATTGAGCGAAGGTCAATTGTTACAGAGAAAGCTGCTGGACGCGAGTCTGGGTTTCGCAGCCGGAGTGATGGTCGCCGCGAGCTATTGGTCGCTGCTCGCCCCTGCGATCGAGATGGCGAGCGAGAACAAATTATACGGCGCAAATGGTGAATTCGCTTTCGTTCCCGTTGGCCTGGGCTTTCTACTCGGCGCGGGCTTCGTTTACGCCACAGACGCCCTGATCTCGAGCTTAGGGATACAATCGCCTAACGTTCTACTAGCAATGCAGTCTGTCGGTACGAAAAAAGAACAAGAGCAAAGACTAGCGCTACTACTGCTAGCGGGCAAACAACAACCGCTTGGCAAATTAAAGAGTGACAAAGAGGACTTTGACGACGATAGCAGTCAGTCTCGTAACATACGATCTTATTCCGGAGTTAATCACAAATTTTACTCCCAAGTCCAGTCGACCACTATCGATGGTACAACTTTTCAACACCCTTGAAATGTTTTTTTTCTTTTTTTTTTCTTTCCTTTTCTTTCCTTTTCTTTCAATGAAATATGCTGTAACAAGTTCGACACAACACATTGGCTGCCTCATACTTTTTTCTTTCTTTTTATTGTTTCTTTTTTATTTCTTAACATCATATATCCTCCAATTTTCCAAATATATTTTTTTCTTTACGTACTATTCTATGATTATAAATATATATATATATATATATATATATATATATATATATATATATATCCTAGTTGATAGAAAAGAATTTATTTTTCTGAGAATTTAATTTAATTTTTAATATTTTTTGCAACTTTAATTTCAATAGCTGTAAAAATATCTAGTTTATTTAAAATTTGACTAGTTTTGTGAAAAGAAAAAGTTGAAAATGTCATAAATTTATTAAATTTGAGTAAATTACAAATGTATTAAAATTGAATCCGAATACTTTAAACATTGAGTTGTATAAGCGAGCGTAATTTATTCAATAATGGTCTTTAATATTAAAATTTTTCTTAAATAATTTTTATTTTATCATAAAATCGCTTAGTGACATTTATTTTTATCTAATTCAATAAAATATAAGACTAATTACTATGAACTTACTGTTTTTAACCTTAAAACAAATTTTTGTACAATGCTAGTTTCAAAATAAAATAATCAACAACAATAACATGTTATTTTAATTCTTTTTATTAACTAGTTTTTTTACGTACGTCGTTATCATAAAGCTCAGCTTTTGCATTCTGCTTCGTGGTGTCTTTTTCGCTCTTACGCTGCGTAGTTTTTGGAATGTCCAAAAATAAACTTCGTTTCGCTCTAAACTTTGTCAATATCTGGCAATTTAATATAACGTACGCGCATATTAACTCATTGTACGCCGGTGGCATCTGAGACATTTAAAGACTGAGCGCCGGCACCGTATCGACCGCTTAAAACCTGGGCGCCGGCATGATTCGCTTGTTTACAATCAATGAGTACGTGAAGAAAATATTTAAAATTTTTTACATTTTCGTAAAACACTATATTTTGTTTCCATATTCGTCATATACAATTTAACGATAACGAAAAATAGAAGCAAAATCAAAAATTTTTATTTATTCGAATCCCGCGTTTTTGCGGGGCCGGCGCTCGAGCGATGACTTCGAAACCCGCGTTTTCGCGGGGCTGGCGTACAATGTGTTAATTTTGTTGAAATTACTACTTTGAATAATAATTAATTTCTTTTATTAAACGTCGATTTAAAACTCCCGGCATTTGTTAACTGCACTTATCAATGCAATTATTTGTATAAGTTGAAGAATTTTAATTAATAATAATATGCAACGAAAGTGAATTTTTGCATAAATACGTTGAATTATCACATTTCATCAAATATTAAAATTTTTTATTAGAGCACAATAATAATTAAAATACAAATAAATTTGGTCTATTCATTTGAAAATTAAAGTTCATTATGAAAGCAAAGTAAGTTTTAATGCACAAGAATATCCATTTATTAAAAAATCCTTTAAAAATTACGTTAGATTAAAGATTTCTTAAAATTTGCGTTATTCTTCAATGAGAAAAAAAATTGATCTCATACTTGTCCGGCTATTAAATCTTCATAAAAATAACGATAAAGTGCATTCGTGTAAAATATATCCTAAATATGTAAATATAACTCTTTGCTTTTGCTTATTCCAGAAAGCCCGTAATCTATACTCTTGAATGTTTGTGGCTGAATGTCTTCGTTAAAAATTATTAATTGCCATCGGTAGTTAACAAATCACTAAAATTTTAATTATTTCGCATGACTGGGATTATCGTCGATTTGGAGCGCTTGTATATGCTATAGATCGCGTGAACCTTTCGTGTAACTTCTCAATTATTTTTGAAGAACCTTTTAATTGATAAATTAGTGTTGCGGCTACTAAAATTTTACAACTATTTTATGAAAAATTTAAAAGCAGGTGCAGTACAAATCCGTTGAAGAAAATCGAAACAAGAAAAGAAAAAAAAATAAAACGGAATAACAAAGTGCAGTTTTGTAAAAAAATAAATTAACAAAACGATGCGAAATAATCGAGAGGGTAGGTAGAGAGGATATTTGCATTTATCGTTAAGACAGTTTACCAAAACTGGTCTGACTGCTCGAACCCTGTAAAAAAATATAATCTTAATAGGAAGAAAAGAACGGACGGGAGGGACAAAAGAAGCTAAACGACGATTAGAAAGAAAACATTATAATTACAATGTACACTATGTAGTATAACCATAATATAATAGCAAACCAAAAAGCATGCACAATATTGTGTCATTTGACAACTGTATATAATTGTCGATTGTCTAAGTTATCCAAATATTGCGTAGATGTATATTTATGTGTGCGCGCGCGCGTGTGTGTACATATACATACATATACATATGTGCGCGCGTGCGAGTGTGTGCGTGTGTTTGTGTGTACATACTCGTCTCAATAAACCACGTATATTTTTCTTTAATTCGTGTCGGTTTTTTCGCCGAACGATGATGATTTCAGGCTTTTACGAACAGAACACGAGAAGACGACAACAATCTGGTGTACAAAGAAACAATGAATCTGACGAAGTTGGCTCTGTATACGTGGATCCTGGTAACGAGGCTAAAAACGCCCAATGGAAGAGGATTTTACTTCTGGTTGTTGCCATAACCGTAAGTGTGTGTAGCTTAGTAACTTTCGATACGGCCTTATGTGCGATACTTTTAAGAAACCTTGAAAAATACGTATATGAAAACGTATTTTTATTTATATAAATTAACCAAGCATTTAACATTCAAAGTACGTTTTTGAAAGATCTTAATTTTATCTTACATAAAGCAACTTTATTTCTTCATTTAGTATATTTGATTCCAATATTAGGTTGATTCTTATATTGTAAACTATGAATAGATTTTTCTTAACACATTGTACGCCGGCCCCGCGAAAACGCGGGATTCGAATAAATAAAAATTTTTGATTTTGCTTCTATTTTTCGTTATCGTTAAATTGTATATGACGAATATGGAAACAAAATATAGTGTTTTACGAAAATGTAAAAAATTATAAATATTTTCTTCACGTACTCATTGATTGTAAACAAGCGAATCATGCCGGCGCCCAGGTTTTAAGCGGTCGATACGGTGCCGGCGCTCAGTCTTTAAATGTCTCAGATGCCACTGGCGTACAATGTGTTAATGAACTATAGATATATGATAGATTTTTCTTAATGAACTATATATATAGAATCTCTGTGTAAAACTTTATTTTTTAAAGTTTTTTTCTGTTTAGAAAATTTATAAAACTTTTATGTATACACAGAACGGGCGGTCAATAAAGATAGGTTAAGGTTTGGTATAAAAAAAGGATAAAAATTAGCTTTTCTAATCAAACTTATTTAGGAATTACAATTATTAAAGTTTTAGACATTTATGAAAACAACTCAAAAAGGAAATCTTCGATATAAAATTCTCATTTTTTTTTTAAAGCGTATGATAATTCGTTTTGCACGACCTAGGCAGGCAAAAAATACAACCTATAAATCACAATTAATCAAAACAATCGTCACAAAAATAAGATTTTATAAATCTATATAAAAGGATTATGCTTCGTGGGTCAGCATATGTCGCATTCGATCCAGTCTTCCACTGGAGATGAAACATATTTCTTTTTACATGTAATACAGAAATAGTGTTCATAAATAATGTTCATTTTCTTTGAATTTTTTTTCTTAGTCAGAGGTGTTTTAGATAGTCCAAGCGTGGTATCAAATTCAAAAACCACATAATTTTAATTGACTGTGATAAAGCCTAAAATTATTTGTTACATTAACAGACTTTTTAATTATTCGTTTTGCCCGCTCATACATTTTTAAACAAAATAATCATTTACAATAACTCGAATATAGTGATAAAATAAAAATTTTTAATAATAATAATCTAAAATGATTCAGAAACTGATCAAAGCATCAAAGCAATTAAATGGTAAACGTTTAAAAAAATATCGACGTATAATTATATTGAAAAGTGAATCTTTTGGTTGTATCAAATGGAATTTTCGTTGCATTGCAATCATTTAACTCTAATCGTAACTGACAGGTTTCTACTTGTACGTGACTGGGTTGAGTCTATCATATGATCTTATATTAGTTTCTTTCCAAGAATTACATGAAAGACTAAACGGATTTTTCTTTTTGCTCGACCTCTCCGGCTTGCACGTACCTTCTCTTCATATATACATAACACATCGTTCAATAAGTCCCGAGACTAACAACGAAAACAACATTTTTTTTCAAAAATCATTTTTATTCATCAATATAATCTCCTTTTAGAGTGATACAATCTTTCCAACGCCTTTCCAACATTTCTATACCATGTTTATAGAAGGATTTATCCTTTGCTTCAAAATAGACTTCAGTTTCGGCAATGACCTCCTCATTCGAGCCAAATTTTTTCCCCTGGAGCATTTTTTTGAGATCAGCAAAGAGCCAGTAGTCGCTGGGGGCTAAATCTGGCGAATACGAGGGGTGAGGAAGCAAATCAAAGCCCAATTCATTCAATTTTACCATTGTTTTCATGGACTTGTGGCATGGTGCATTGCCTTGGTGAAAAAAGATTTTTTTCTTCTTCATGTGCGGTCGTTTTGCTGCGATCTCCTCCTTCAAACGTACCAACAAGTCAATATAATAATTACTGTTGATCGATTTACCTTTTTCCAGGTAGTCAATGAAAATCACGCCATGTGTATCCCAAAAAACAGACGCCATGACTTTGCCAGCAGACTGCTGCGTTTTTGGACGCTTTGGGCGGCTTTCGCCAGCCATGCGCCACTCAGATGATTGCCGATTCGACTCCGAAGTGAAATAATGTATCCATGTTTCATCCATGGTCACGTATCGACGCAGGAAATCCTTTTTATTGCGAGTAAATAGCGATAAACAGCTCTCTGAATCGTCGACTCGTTGCTGTTTTTGTTCCACTGAAAGCAATCGTGGCACCCACTTGGAAAAAACCTTTTTCATGCTCAATTTTTCATGAAGGATTGTAAATACGCTTCCAGATGATATCTGTGTCATTTCTGCAATCTCACGGACCTTCACTTTGCGATTTTTCATTACAATTTTTAACACTTCACTCACATTTTCCTGTGTAATGGCTTCCAATGACCTACCCGAACGTTCCGCATCGTTTGTGTCCGTACGACCACGTTTAAACTCAGCATACCAACGACAAATCGTTGGTTTGGATGGAGAGGAGTCCGGGTAATGTTTTTCAAGCCATTGCTGGGCTTCTACGGTGTTTTTACTCATTAAAAAACAATGTTTTATCAACACGCGAAACTCGCTTTTTTCCATTTTTCAAACAAATTACAAAGTGACTTTACTCTAACCTCGATAACTCTGCTGTCTGTGATCCAATCAACGTGAAATATTTACACGTTTCATGTAAAGGTTCGCACTCTATGGAAACGCGGCCAGTTTGGTACTACTAGCACCATCTCTGGGTTAGTCTCGGGACTTATTGTACGATGTGTTATATCTTTTTTTTTTCTTCGCTTATTGAACTCTTTACTATCCAGAATGATAAGGTAAAACATTCGAATAGCCAAATTTAATCCTCACAGATAAACTGACGTGATAACTTATCTTTTGAAACATAATTAATTTTATTTAGTTATGTATGTGTATGAAATCTAGATAATATGTATATCATAAGCGAAGTAATTATTTTAATGGTATTCGATATTGGGTTATTGGGTTATTCGAACTTCATAAATTGTATATATGTATACAGTAAAGTAAAGTTATTAGATCAACACCTATCTTAAAATAACAAAGAGAAAATAATATAATAAAATTAGCATTACAAAAATGCCCTTGTGGATTAAGACACGGAAGTCGCAAAAGCACACATTAAAATTAAAAGCAGATTATATGATATAACCTGGGTATTTTAAAGTAAATTTATCTATAGTAAGTCTTACGACTTGTTATATACATTTTATAATCGATACCAAAGTGGTTATTAGTAAATAACAATGACGGTTTTCCATTGTTTTCACACTTCCTTAATATGTTTTTAACTTTTTTATACAAAAATACTTTAGGTTTTATTCGCACACATATTATTTTATTATTAAGTAAAAAAATATTTTTAAAAACAGTCTCTATCGATTGTAATTGCTTGAGTATAGGTTTAAAATCTTATTTTTAGCTAATACATAATAGAATTTTAATAATCGAAAACAAAGCTTTAAGCCCACATTAAAATGACTAAAATTCTTTCAACTTTTATACCATTTAATACATTAAATACATCTTTTAAAATTAAATATTAAGTATATTTATTTTTAGTGTTAGAAATGTATAAATACAATTAATAATACTTATACTTGTAATATAAAAATGCGCATAAATTGTAAATATAAATTTGATGAGTGTTGTATTTATGCATTTAAAAATTTTACAGAAAATAATTGATGATTAATAAGGTGAATGTACTGGAGTAACAAATTTTACTCGTACACTTTTTACTTTTATCGTTTTAATAAAGTTTTGTTTAAAAATATCGTTATAGATACTTATATTAAAAATTTTATTAATTATTGTTATTGAGTTGACAATTACTATTAATATTATCATTAATATTATTTTACCCGTACATTGCGAAATTTACAGATTTTAATATTGAAAAAAAAAAAATATATTCAAAATATCTTCATAATTTAAAATTTTACTATTTAACTTTTAATTTTAATACAGGTACACAATATTCCCGAAGGTTTAGCAGTAGGTGTCGCTTTCGGTGCGATAGGAAGCAGCACATCATCGACCTTCGAAAAAGCAAGGTAAGCACTGTTTCTCCTTTTTTACGACGCTTGTACTTTTTTTGTTTGCTGCGTTTCTCAAAGACACGATATTTATGTATATTTGTGCGAGTTTGCGATGTGACTATGAATTCGAATCATTCGAATTATTGGTTGAGTAGATACATTTTACTTCTTTTGTCACCGTTGTTCTGTACATTATTTGAAAAATGATCAAATGATTCATTTTTTGTACTACCCTGTAGCTTATCAGAACATGCAATATTCAATATTTATTTTGCAATTTTAATGAAGCTATTTTTCGATTAATCTACACCAATAAACCAACTGCGTGTACGGTATAAATAGTCTTTTATTAAATCAAAAGAACAATAATTAATAAAAATATTTACGCATATCTGTTTCTGCGTAATTGTAGTGTGTCATCATATTAAGTACGATGCTTACTTTTTTTTTACATTTTTCGTGTCAATTTTCCAATTAAATTAATGGGTACTTTCAAATTTTTTTTATTTAGTATATTTCGAAGTCGAGTAATCATTTTTTTTTTTTTTTTTTTAATTTAATAATTTCTAGCGTATTTTGAAAGATTTCATGTCAAATGCAAGTTTACAATATTAATTAACAAAAAAGTTTTTTTCAACTACTCTAATAATATTAAACTTTCAAAATATATTGACAATTAGTATAACATTTTATAATAAAAAAAGTTTTTACAATAATTATTTTATTAATTAAGTTTTTTAATCGAGAGCCTTGACATGCTCGGGAGTGAATGCAAAAGGTAGGAGTTCAAGCGTGGCGATATTCGACAAAAGTGCACGTTTCTATATGATATACATACGTTTATATATGTTTCTCTGCATGTGTACGTGCGTGCGCTTGTATGAGTAACACATCGTTCAATGAGTCCCGAGACTAACAACGAAAACAACATTTTTTTTCAAAAATCATTTTTATTCATCAATATAATCTCTTTTTAGAGTGATACAATCTTTCCAACGCCTTTCCAACATTTCTATACCATGTTTATAGAAGGATTTATCCTTTGCTTCAAAATAGGCTTCAGTTTCGGCAATGACCTCCTCATTCGAGCCAAATTTTTTCCCCTGGAGCATTTTTTTGAGATCAGCAAAGAGCCAGTAGTCGCTGGGGGCTAAATCTGGCGAATACGAGGGGTGAGGAAGCAAATCAAAGCCCAATTCATTCAATTTTACCATTGTTTTCATGGACTTGTGGCATGGTGCATTGCCTTGGTGAAAAAAGATTTTTTTCTTCTTCATGTGCGGTCGTTTTGCTGCGATCTCCTCCTTCAAACGTACCAACAAGTCAATATAATAATTACTGTTGATCGATTTACCTTTTTCCAGGTAGTCAATGAAAATCACGCCATGTGTATCCCAAAAAACAGACGCCATGACTTTGCCAGCAGACTGCTGCGTTTTTGGACGCTTTGGGCGGCTTTCGCCAGCCATGCGCCACTCAGATGATTGCCGATTCGACTCCGAAGTGAAATAATGTATCCATGTTTCATCCATGGTCACGTATCGACGCAGGAAATCCTTTTTATTGCGAGTAAATAGCGATAAACAGCTCTCTGAATCGTCGACTCGTTGCTGTTTTTGTTCCACTGAAAGCAATCGTGGCACCCACTTGGAAAAAACCTTTTTCATGCTCAATTTTTCATGAAGGATTGTAAATACGCTTCCAGATGATATCTGTGTCATTTCTGCAATCTCACGGACCTTCACTTTGCGATTTTTCATTACAATTTTTAACACTTCACTCACATTTTCCTGTGTAATGGCTTCCAATGACCTACCCGAACGTTCCGCATCGTTTGTGTCCGTACGACCACGTTTAAACTCAGCATACCAACGACAAATCGTTGGTTTGGATGGAGAGGAGTCCGGGTAATGTTTTTCAAGCCATTGCTGGGCTTCTACGGTGTTTTTACTCATTAAAAAACAATGTTTTATCAACACGCGAAACTCGCTTTTTTCCATTTTTCAAACAAATTACAAAGTGACTTTACTCTAACCTCGATAACTCTGCTGTCTGTGATCCAATCAACGTGAAATATTTACACGTTTCATGTAAAGGTTCGCACTCTATGGAAACGCGGCCAGTTTGGTACTACTAGCACCATCTCTGGGTTAGTCTCGGGACTTATTGAACGATGTGTTAGGTAGCGCTTATCTCTCTACTGCGCTTTACTATGGGTAGAGAGGGTACAACGCTATGTTTTTGGGTGTATTTGCCATATGCCTCTGTGTACAAAAATATAACACTGTTAACGCAGTGATAATGAAATGAATTAACATTTTCAGAAACATTATTATTTAATTCTATAATAGTTATACATACTATAGTGGATCCCCGGTAATCCGGCCCCCGTCTAATCCGGCACCCCCTGTATTCCGACATGTCTATGTATTATTATTGAATATTTTTTTGACAGTCTTCGCAAATGTAGATAATGCATGATTGAGCAGGTTACAACTTGCACTATTGTGCTCGACGCGTAGGTATTGTTTTGATTCTGATTGCTTAGTTTGAATTTGACTACATGTGATAGCGATGCGGCCTAGCGTGCGTTCATTGTTTATTGTTTATTCATTGTGTATTACGTATACGTACCTAGTAATGTCGTCACAAGCCCAAAAGCGAAAGCACAAAACACTGACAATTAAAGAAAAATGTGATATTTTAGACCGCCTAAATCGTAATGAATCTTTCAGTAGTTAAGCAAGTGAATACGGCGTAGGCCGATCTACAATTTATGACATTAAAAAAAACCACGAGAAGATTAAAAACTTCGTGTCAACTACTGACTGTGGGCCAGGCAAGAGACAGACACTTAAGAAAACTGAACATCCAGAAGTGGAAGAAGCTTTATACATGTGGTTTCTTCAGGAAAGAAATAGGCATGCGCCCATTTCGGGACCCATGTTGGCCATGAAAGCTAAGTTTTTTTATAAGGAAATAATAAAAAAAGATGATTTTGTGGCTAGCAAGGGATGGCTAGAACGTTTCAAAAGTCGTCATGGCATACGTTTAATGACTATTACAGGAGAGAAACTTTCTAATAATGCCACCTGCATAGAGCCATTTAAATTAAGATTTTTGCAAAAGGCGAAAGATTTAAATCTTAACCCGTCACAGGTGTACAATGCAGACGAATCAGGGCTTTTTTGGCGTGTGATACCTAACAAAACTTTCGTTTCCTATAACGAAAAATCCGCACCTGGACGAAAAGTAAATAAAGAACGTGTAACCATACTACCATGTGCTAACGCTGCGGGTACACACGCGCTAAAGATGGTGGTCGTTGGAAAATCTAATAAACCACGTGCATTCAAAAACATTGATTTACCTGTACACTGTTATGGACAAAAAAGTGTGTGGATGACAAAAGACCTTTTCAAAAAGTGGTTTGATGAATGCTTCGTACCAGAAGTTAGAAAATGGTTGAAAGATCATAATTTTCCTCAAAAAGCGTTATTGCTTTTTGATAACGCTCCCGGTCATCCGTCTGAAGAAGAACTGACAACTGAGGATAAATGTATCACTGTGATGTTTCTTCCGCCAAACTGCACTGCACTGATTCAACCCATGGATCAGCATATCATTCAATTTGTCAAGCAAGATTATAAGAAAAACCTACTTCTGAAAGCCGTATCAAAAGACCAACCAATAGAAAAATTGTTAAAAGAATTTAATATGAAAGACTTGGTTTTTGCTCTTTGTGAATCGTGGAATGCAATACCTTTATCAACTATTACATCGTCTTGGAAAAAGTTATGGGCAGATATAGTCGCCACTCCTAGCAACGATCCACAAATTAGTGTAACTTCGGAAGTAATAGAGCAAGTTGCTGTTGAAACACATATAAGTCCGGAAGATTTGGAAATCTGGTGCCGTGGAATGGATAAAGAGGCAAATATTTTTCATGAAATGTCTGACGAAGAGATTATAAAAGAGATTTTTAGTTATACAACAATAAATCAGGAAGATGACGACGAAGTAATTGCAACTACTCCGCAAGTGACAGCACAAGATGCAATTAACGTCTTTGAGCTGGGTTTGCAATGGGCTGAAGAGAATAGTGCATCCTACAACGAACTTTTACTTTTGAGAAGACTGAGAGACAAAACTTTGGTTTCGCGTTTCAATAATGTTAAACAAAAAAAAAATTGATGAATATTTTCATGCTTCATAAATTAATTGATTCATATTATGATTTTTATTCATAATTTTTGATTATTTTAGTATGTACATTTGTTTGTACACAATTATTTCCTAATGTAAAGTTATTATTTTTTGTAAGTTGTATAGCATTAATGACGTTAATTTTATAATAAAACGTAAGCTCTCTATTGTGTTGTTTAATTTACTAAATTTGACATACATAATGAAGTATGATTTGTACTTCAGAGTATAACATACAGAATCTTATCATTAGATCTGTAATTTGTCGGATTACAAGGTACTCTTTTGTAAAAAATTCCGGACTATAGGGGGTCTTAGGCAGTACTCTATAATCCGACAAATTCGATAGTTCGACACTGCCCTGCAAAACGTTTGTCGGATTACCGGCGGTCCACTGTATATAATTATTCTTTTCATAATCTAAGTAAATATATTATGAATAAAATTTAATTTATGAAGAACAAAATAATAGTTTCGATGCCTTACATTTTCTTTTTATTATATGTGATTTATAATTATAATATACATAAACCATAAATACTTTATTTGTCTAATTTTCAAATAGAAACAATTAATCAACTTAATTAATTGTTTAATAGTTTGAATTTTACAATAATTGTATTGTAAAAGTGCATGTCTATATAATCTTATATTTATCATATTCTAATTATATTTTGATACATAATCAGTTAAGATAATAATTTATAATAATTCTTAATAAAAATATATAATAAAAAATTAATTGGATATATAAGGATATTCTGCAAGTAGTTAAATTGTTTTCGGTATTATTCAAAACTTATGATATCAACATAAAAAGTATTACAATTATTTAATTCATATATAATTATCGGTATATAATAAATATGATTTGTAAAAATTTTTTCTTAAAATATTCATATACAATTTAACCAAATTATTTTTTTGGAAAACATTTGATATTTTGTCCACTAAAGTACTCATATAGACTAGCTAAAGGATAATATAACTTAATAGCCAATTTACACCTTGTACATGTAAGAAAACTCAAATTAGCGGTCATTGCGTACCGATTTGTAGAAAAGATCAATTTGTGCTACTTTCATACAATATATACATAACAAAAACTTGTGTCTTCGTTACTATGTTAATAGAAGTATTTTTTATTTTATCGTTCATTGAATCGAAACTGTATAATTTTTATATTTGTGATATTACGATGTATCATATTTATATTATATTTATATGTATCTTCTTGAAGTTCGTATCATATAAGTAACATTAAAATTAGGTATTGTTTTCTTTTACATATTTTTATTTCATTTATTTCATTTTTTTTTTTTTTTTTTTTTTTTTAATTTATTTTATTGAAAGTTTGTTTATCAATTTATAATTATAATAATTTTTAAGAAATAAGAAAACCTAGATAAAAAACATTCTATTTTAAATTTTTAATTTTTCTAACATCTAATTGTTATTAAATCAATTATAAAATTGAATAATATTTCAATTTTTTGCAAAATATTAACAATGTGAATTAATTTTATAATTATCATATTAAATTGCAACGTCACATTTACACTTTGCAAAAGTGTAACTTATTTTTTTCTCTTGTAAATAAGTGATTTAGAGTCTCAAAAATTATGTTTAATAGAAATACCAAAATTATCCACAACACTGAAATACTTGGAACATTAGAATCAAAAGCCCACGTCATTTTAACAATTTTTAACCAATAAAGAGAACCAATAAAAATGAGTCTTCTTTCAAACTAAAAAGTACTAAATATCTAGTTAAGTACTTACAATTTTTCAAATTAGTGAAACTTTTTTTTTAATTTTATTTTATAATGATAATAGTTTCTTTACGAAAAATCGAATTTCATTTTTAATGTTTGCAAATAATCTTGGGTACTTCGTGTTGCAACATTATATACTTTAAACATTTTTTTAATATTAGGTGTAGTAAAAAGAAATCCATTATTTTTGCATTAAATTGAAGGTTTTATTTAGCATAGATAGAATGATACGATTTAGGTCAAATATGCACCGTTTTGTTCGATAACTTGTTGCAATTTTGGAGGTAATTTCATAATGCCTCTCTCGTAGAAACCCTTGTCCCTATTGTCAAAAAACTGGGACAGTCGATTTTCACAATCTTCTCTTGAGGCGAATTTTTCACCTGCAAAATCATTCGTCATAGATAGGAACAGGTGGTAATCACTTGGTGCCAGGTCCGGACTATAAGGTGGATGCATAAGAACTTCCCAACCAAGCTCCCGGAGCTTCTGGGCAATCGAAACAGTGCTTACGTGACGGTCGGACTCGACGATTTCCATTATTTTATCGACATTTTCGACAATTGGCCTTCCAGAGCGTAGTGCATCTTTGACGTCAAAATTACTGGAACGGAATCGATGAAACCAAAATTGCGCGTGATTGGCTGTTACAGTATCAGGACCATAAACACTATTCACATTTTCAGCTGCCTGGCTTGCGTTTTCGCCTTTATCGAAGAAAAACTGTAAAATATGGCGTATTTTCTCTTTGTTGGTGTCCATCTTTGACGCGTGCTAAAAAAATACTGAGTCAAGCAATCACAAAACTGTATCAGAAGCTTTTTTAGTACGAAATCTTATCTTTCTAACGCCATCTAGTGTAACCTGATCGCACTTTTACAACGGGAGATACAGACTACTAAAGCCATCTATTGGCAAAATAATGGATTATTTTTTACTACACCTAATATGTCGTCTATGCTGTTCTCTAGAACACTGCGATAATTTCGATGAGCTGTACTACCGTCATATCGAGGGATTTGATTATAATTAATAACATTTATTTTTTGTATCTTTAAATCATATTTAATAAAAGCTTTTTTGTTTCAATTATATAACGTATTCTACCTTTTAATACATTTATATTTTTGTAACACTTATGTATACATAAAATTATATATTTTCAGAAATTATTGATCTTTGTTTTAATTTCATAGAAATCAATAATAAATTATGTTTCATATCTCTCAGGCATCCTGCGATGACTTCATTTTTTTTTTTTTTTTTTTTAAATAAACTTTAGCTCATTAAAAGCTGAGAAGAAACTGTCAATGGTGTAGCTTTAGATAGTATTTCAAACGTGGCGTAGGATTGAAAATAGCAAAAAACTGCTATTGGTACTTTCAATTTTTTTCAATATTCAAAATGGCGGCCCAATATGGTGGACCAGGTATTTTAAATTAACTTAGTTTTCTATTGGGTGTACAACTTTGCTTCCGCCGTTTTTTTCCGAAATTCGAGGCTTTATTGTAAAAAACTGGTTATACATTTATGATTCGAAGTATTGTCCATCGCTGGCCACTACTTTCTCCCATCTTTCGGGCAGCATACGAATCCCGCGTTGAAAAAACTGGTCATCTTTTGAATCGATCCACGAATCGATCAAATTTTTTACTTCTTCATAAGACCGGAAGTGCTGGTAAGCCAGGCCGTGAGCCATTGATCGAAACAAGTGATAGTCCGAGGAAGCAACGTCTAGAGAATACGGCGGGTGGGGTAGGACTTCCCATTTCAAAGTTTCCAAGTATGTCTTGACCACTTTCGCAACATGGGGTCGAGCATTGTCATGCTGTAAAATCACTTTATCATGTCTCTCGTTGTATTGCGGCCGTTTGTCTTTTAATGCTCGGCTCAAACGCATTAATTGCGTTTGATAACGATGGCCTGTGATTGTTTCAGTCGGTTTTAACAACTCATAATACACTACGCCGAGCTGGTCCCACCAAATACTGAGCATGACCTTGGAACCGTGAATATTTGGTTTGGCCGTCGACGTGGAAGCATGGCCGGGATATCCCCATAATTTTCTGCGCTTGAGATTATCGTAGTAAACCCATTTTTCGTCCCTAGTCACAATGCGATGCAGAAATCCCGCCGGTCTTTGCCTTGCAAGCAGCTGTTCACAAACACACAAACGCCGTTCAACATCTCTTGGCTTCAACTCGTACGGCACCCAATTTCCTTGTTTCTGAATCATTCCCATGACTCTCAGGCGTTTGGAAATGGCTTGTTGCGTCACTCCTAATGATCCTGCCAATTCTTGTTGCGTTTGACACGAGTCTTGATCAAGTAATGCCTCCAATTCTGCATCTTCGAAAACCTTCTTTCTTCCACCGCCATGCTGCTCTTCGACGTTAAAATCGCCGTTCTTAAAGCATTGAAACCACTCTCGGCACGTTCTTTCACTAATAGCGGCCTCACTATAGGTATTTGAGAGCATTCGATGAGCCTCAGTCGCAGATTTCTTCATATTAAAGCAGAAAATTAAAACCTCCCGCAAATGAAGAGAATTTGGCTCGTAAGCTGACATGTTTAATCGAGAATAACTTTATGATGCAGACACAAATCGACTAATATTTTGATGGCGTTATGTTTACAAATACCTAAGCTTATTGTATGACATCTATGATCTATTTATTTTAACTATCACTTACCGCTACAGCCATCTATTGCAAAACGGCGGAAGCAAAGTTGTACACCTAATAGTAAAATTTATTTTTTAGGGTGTTTTTGGCTCGCTAATGCCGAATCCGTGGTTAGAATTGCGAAATTTCACATAGCTGATCCAATATGGCCACTCATTTTTTGGATAAAATTTGGTTGCCATAAATAACTGCATCCTATTTGTTCCAATCATGTATTAGATGATCCGTTTTAGTTCAGATCGTGGCGTGACAATATTATGTGAACAAAAAAATGATAATTACCCGCACACAAGTTCCGATTCAAAGATGGTGGACCAATATGGTGGATAAAAATTTTAAAATTAAATTCTTTTTCACAATAAATATTACATGGGATTTTCTGAGATGCTGATGAAGATTTTTGTGTTGAAATCACAGAATTCAAGATTTTACCGATGATTCCGCCGACTTTCACATTAGCCAATATACACCACGTGGAGGTAGCTTGGTCGGATTTATGTATATAGATATTGTTGAAAACTTAGATAAAAAGTTAATGAATACACGCATCAATCTTTTATATGATGAAAAATAAATTTTATTTACAACAAAAAAATTAATAAAAATAAAATTTCATTGTATGTTTGAGGTGTGTTCAATAAATAAAGTCAATTTTAATATGTTTTAAAAAATATTTATTTATTCATCAATATTTATGTTATCCCCTTCAAAGTAATATCCATCAGATATTATACACTTATGTCGGCGATTTTTCCAATCCTTGAAGCACTTTTTATTGGCGGTTTTTGGTATAGCTTTCAATTTCTTCAGCGACTTGGTTTTTATCTGCTTAATCGTAAAAAACCTTTGCCATTTGAGGGTATTCTTCAGTTTTGGAAATAAAAAGTCGCACGGGGCTAAATCTGGTAAATATGGAGGCTGGGACATGAATGTGAAGTTGTTTTTAGCCAAAATATTACGAATCAGCAACGGTGTATGAGTTTTGCTCCATTTTTTTAAATGAAAAAAAAATCGCCACGCACGTGTAAAGACAGTTGCTTTTTGTCTGCTGTAAACAACACGAACATGCGAGATGGCTGATATCTTCAATATGTGTTAGGGGCATGTGTACCAATAGATTTAAAAAAAAAAAAAAAAAAAAAAAAAATTCGAATGTATGTAGTCCGCGTAATTTGAAAATTGGCTTTATTTATTGAACACACCTCGTTCAGTGCCGTCCAGTGAGCATTGAAAATTTTTTACAAAATGAAAAAAAATATGTATTAAAGTTGAAATATATATTAAAATATTTCTAGCGAAAGTATATTTTTCCATATAAAAATAAAAAATATTCATTTAAAATAAAAAAATTCAATGGATAAAAAATTAAAATTTTTTTTCTACAATATTATTTTTTCTTTATAGATACTTATTCTAGCGTAGAAACAAATATTTTTCTCTTTAAAGTTTTCATTTTTATTCATTTTCATTTTTATTCAACGATAAAAATAAGTGACTGTTTTACATAAATTTTTATAACATGAACATAGCTTGATAAAAAATTTTTTTTACTGTATTTATTTTAAAGAAGAGATCAATACTTTTTTCTTTATTATGATTTTTTCAAAACTGATTACTCCTTTAAAATTTATACACGGTTTCATGTGGACGTAAGAAATTAAAAAAAAAAAATAAAAATATATCAGCTGTAAATAATTGAATTTATAGTTTTTTTTCAACAAAACAAAATGGATTTAAAGAATATTGCCTTAAACTTTAAAATGATGTTTGATTCATTTAATTATGTTTATTTTCCTTAGAGAAGTAAAATTTTTTAACTTGACCAATTTTCGTTTGAAGTGAACAACTCTGACTGAAGGGTACTAAATATTATACTACAAAATTGCTGTCTACATGCACTAATACGTTGACTCTAAATTACCTCATAAGTTGAGGTTAACTTTGCGTCAATATTTGATAAACAAAACATATCGGCAATCTACTTGAAGTGAAATATTGAACATTTCTTTGTTGCAACAGTTGTTATTAGGTTTAATACTTTGATCTGGCACTTGACATAAAATCTTCTTTGAATGTAAACTGAAAGTTACCAAATTTAGAAAAAAAAAATCGGTTGTCTGTAAAGTCGGTTTACTGACGATAGTTGAACGTGACAACGTCATAAGAAAATACTGATGGAATGGTTGCATTTTTCAAAAGAAAATTTTAATTTTATTTGTTTGATAGATATTTTGTATGGATATAGAGAAGGAGGTAAATGGAAATCACAATTGAATTGATCAAGTTACATTTATTTGTACGCATAAATACAATTATGTCAATTTTTTTTTTTTTTTTTTTTAACAATGTACATAGTTTTTACAAGTATGAATGTGCTTTGAGCAATTGTTTTACAACTTTTAAACATGTGTGATATTTAACTTCCTACAATTTGTGTTATTCTCTTGAGAATAGGACGATGATAAGAAAAGTAGGAAATGAAAGGGAGTGTTTCGAGTGTAATGTGTCTTGAAAAAGTCAAATCGATGGTGGTGCCTCTTAGTGTTGTTGATTTATTAACGTCTGATGCACAATCGAGATTGAACATGTCTTTCATGAATTTGAGAAATGTTTCTATTTTTTCGATCGAATAGTAAATCAATTGATTTTTTACTCATCGTGAAATAGTTCTGTTAACTTATTGTTATAGTTTTGTCAATTATAGCATAACCTACAATCGCTGCACTAGCGGACCGATGCTATTTATTTTAATGATGAAAGCACGAATATTCGACAATATATCACTGAACATATATTTAATATCGAAAGAATCATTACCTTTATCGCCGCAATTATCGTTACTATAAACAATTGACACCACATTCACTTTTCACTGCACTTCATACTTGACGAAAACATGTAAATGTATTATTGTATAGCAGCTGTCCACGCGGACGCATCGCTCACTCAAGTAGGAGAGAGACAGATGTCGAACGCTGCCGAACGCGGAGGCCGATTGTGCCTCTTTGTCGCTCGTTCCGCGCTCTCGCTTGCACTTCAAGCCTTAAATGGAACGCCTCAGAGCGAGGTAACGCCGCATGAGTCATGTTTTTTCGTGCGTGCAGCCGGCTCCATGGAATTATAAGACGTTGTCACGTCAAAAAAATCCCGTTCCGTTCTATAAGACAGCTTTAGTACGTTTTCGTTATAGACACTAAAATCTCTCTACTTCTAATGATTCATTTAGTGGAACAATTGTTTATATAATGTTTCATATGCAGTTTTAATTTGGATCTAATTTTTTTTATTCGCTTTCTCTTCATTTCTTTTATGAAAGTTTTTATGATTACAATGAAAAGGCAATTTTCGAAAAACGCATAATTGTTTAAATTATATAAATCATAAACAAGTTAAACTGAAACTTTTGTTAAATAACATATCTAGTAACATTTATTTAAAATTATTTTTTAACATATTGCAAATAAGTTACTAAGGACTTTTATATTTTTTATCCATATATTATTTTTGACGAATTAAACTTAAACTTATGTAAATATATTGCTCTTGATAGTTTTTGAAGTAATAAAATAAAATAAAAAAACGAATATTAACATTTGTGAAAATGTTTATGATATTAAAATTATGACATATTTTTTAAATAAAATCATTTATGTTAATATATAAACAGTAATTATTACTGCATTAAATGATTTACTTTCTCTTTAATTTGTAAATATGTAATTATTGAAATCGTTACCATTATATTGTATAAAACTGTACCCAACAAACACAGTGGACGGCGCGTTGCCGGCAACGTGGCGGCACGCGCACTTATCCGTGGCGGCAACGCGCCTCCTCGTTGCATCCGCAATTTGCCACCAAATTGTCGCCACGCGCGTGGTGGCACGCCGTGCCGGCAACGTGCGGGCATTCTGCCTTACCAAATGGTTGCAATTTGCGATCCCGATAAGCGCGAATATAACCTTAAAATATTTTTAATAATTTTTAAAAAATAAAATTAAAATAAATAAAACAATGTTTTAAAATAAATATTAATTTATTAATTTAAAAATATATTATAAATTATAATAAATAATACATAAATTAAAAATACATTATTCAATATGCTGCTAAATCTTCTTCATGATCTTCTGCAGCAAAATGCATCAGGAAAAGTACACTGAAACCAAATAATGAATATTATTTTTAATAATTATAGCATATAATTATTAAATATTTGTTAATTTAAAAAGAAATTACAAATTACTCGATTTTACTATTTGCCTCATCTTTATCAATCATATTTTTCTTTTTTTTTTCTTTTGATTTCTCGATTACATGTTCGAACAATTTTTTCTTCGTTATCTATTTCCTTAAGAGATACCTTATCCTTTTTTGATTTTTCCTTCTTCTTACCTTCTTCTGGAATATAGTCTTTACTAACTACCCAACAAACACAGTGGACGGCGCGTTGCCGGCAACGTGGCGGCACGCGCACTTATCCGTGGCGGCAACGCGCCTCCTCGTTGCATCCGCAATTTGCCACCAAATTGCCGCCACGCGCGTGGTGGCACGCCGTGCCGGCAACGTGCGGGCATTCTGCCTTACCAAATGGTTGCAATTTGCGATCCCGATAAGCGCGAATATAACCTTAAAATATTTTTAATAATTTTTAAAAAATAAAATTAAAATAAATAAAACAATGTTTTAAAATAAATATTAATTTATTAATTTAAAAATATATTATAAATTATAATAAATAATACATAAATTAAAAATACATTATTCTATATGCTGCTAAATCTTCTTCATGATCTTCTGCAGCAAAATGCATCAAGAAAAGTACACTGAAACCAAATAATGAATATTATTTTTAATAAATATAGCATATAATTATTAAATATTTGTTAATTTAAAAAGAAATTACAAATTACTCGATTTTACTATTTGCCTCATCTTTATCAATCATATTTTTCTTTTTCTTTTCTTTTGATTTCTCGATCACATGTTCTTCTTTTCTAGATGTTTGCTTTTTAACAATTTTTTCTTCGTTATCTATTTCCTTAAGAGATACCTTATCCTTTTTTGATTTTTCCTTCTTCTTACCTTCTTCTGGAATATAGTCTTTACTAACTATATGTGTGTTTTATTAATTTTACTGTCAGGAGCATATTCACTCCAAGATTTTGGTTTTGAGACATCGCCTATAACATATTGTCAAAATCGAATAAAAAAAGTTATAAAAGCTAAATATTAACATTTATTTTACTTACCAAGTTCAGTACAATATTCTACACTGATTCTGCAAGTATCAACACAAAAATTATTAAAATGATTTAATGCCTCAGCGGCTTGCTGTTTAATTTTAAATCCAATAAAACCAAATCTCCGAAATTTTTCATCTTTTGTATATTTAAGTTGTACATCAGTAACTATACGTTTTTCACTAAAGAGTTATTTGAGTTTATTAGCGGTAACCTACAAAATAAAATAAGTAAATTAAAAACATATGTATAAATATTATTAACTTAAACAAAAGATAAATAATTGTAAAGTTTACACTTTTAGGTAAGTTTTTAACGATCAACGATCGAGACATGATTAGCAAAGGCAACAGAATTATCAAACACCATGTTGAATAAAATAAAGAAATTATTTTAATATATTTATTTATAATTTATAAATATATTATATATATTTTGTATTTTATTGTGTTTTATATTTTAATGTGTATTTTAGATATATTATAAATAAATATATTAAAAAAAATCTTCATTTTATTTATTAATTTACTTTTTGTGAATTATTTAAATATAAATATAAATAATTCATAAAAAATAAATGAATAAATTAAATAAAAATTTTTTTTCATATATTTATTCATAATATATGTAAAATATATATTATAATATAAAATACAATAAAATACAATAATATACAATATATTTATATATTACAAATAAATATATTTAAACAATTTCTTTAATTAATTAATAAATAAAATAAAGAAATTGTGTTGTTCTTCTTCATTGCATCCATCGTCGTCGAATCCCTCTTCGTTGCATTAGACTTATAGGATTATTTTCTTTTGTACTTAAAAAGTTATTATACTGGACTGATGAATTGTTATTATTTAATGTTTCTTGTTCTTTAAAATGATCACAATCATCATTTGAGCTGTTCTATAAGAAAAACAAGTAAATATATTTTTCTAAATTCATACTCATTTATAAATTTAAAAAAAAACTTATAAATAATTCTAATCTTACAATAGATATAACAGAATCAATTTCAGTTAAGACACAGGCATTATGTGATATTTCTACAGGTATATTTGTTAAATCTGTGGGATCAGAAATTAGAAACTGTAGATTTTATGAGATCAGTTTCTTCGTCAGTATCATCACTTTCAGTATCACTTATCATAGTTCTGTTGAATAAATTATTTTTAATATTCAATAAAAATACTTTAGAAACTAAAAATGTAAAGAAAAATATATTTATTACCTTAAAGGAGCAGCTTTTTAGTAGGCTGAAAATTACGTTAATTCACCACTTTTTTGGACATTTTTAATATTATTAATATTTAATCAAAAACAGAAATTTCAATAACATCCAGTATATACAGGATAGGTTATCTCAAACATGCTTTTTTACACAATTATTTCATCTCGTTAAATCAAAAAATAATAATATAGACAAAAAAAAATTATTATATTTCATTATTCTAATCACATGCTCTATTTATTTCATTTACTTGAAAAAAAATAGATTTAAATATTTTATTTTCACTGTTTCTATCGGCGCGCGTCTTCCGCGAAATCTCAGGATCGAATAATACACACTGCGACTTTGTGATATGCTGCGATTATATATTTAGAGGTTATAATTTTTAGTGGCAAGCATTTTGACGGCACATCGTGTGCGCTACACCGTGCCTGCAATTTGTGGGCAAAATGCCCGCATTTTAACCTCCAAATCAGAGCCGTTTCGCGGCCGCATTTTGCCTGCATTCTGGCGGCCCGCTCGTGTAGGCGCTCTCACGTGGCGGCAAAATGATGGCAAAATGAGGCCACGGCGTGCCGGCCAAGCTGCACCAGCACGGTGTGTTTGTTGGGTATATACCGGCAAAATATTTACTCTTACCTTATTACGGTAAGTTAGATTTCTTCTGAACCAACGTCATGCAATTTTATTCGTCGCATGAAAATTATTAATTCAAACTGTTATCGTGACGTGTCGCGAGTGTTAATGAAAATTTGACTCGTTTTCCTCTCAGTGGAGTAGACAGCGTAAGACGCGACAGATCGCGTGATCGTCAAGGTGGGAGAGACAATGATGGAGGTATTCGTGGTAGGAGGTCTGTATGAATGAGATCCATGGTGGTCGCGCGAGCGTGGCGTGACGGGGATTGCCCGGAGGCAAAGTTTATTGCCAGAACGCGAGACGATTGTGTATGTGTACGTGAGTTCACTCTCTTTCTCTTTCCCGTTGGAGAAATGTTCGGGCAGAGTTTCTGGACAATAACGAAAGAGAGACAGACAGACAGACAAAGAGGTAGAGAAGGAGACAGAGATAGAGAGGCAGAAAAAGACAAAGAGAGAGAGACATACAGAAAATGAGAGAGAGAGAGAGAGAGAGAGAGAGAGAGAGAAGGGAAGAGGGAACGTATGGCCCTGGTATCCAGGGAGCCCTAGGCGCCTCGCATTCCATCCCTACTCCAAAAACGACGAGTCTTGACTCTCGGACACATTTGCGCCAAAGAAAAAGAACAAGCGCCGAGCACCTTGGTATCGTTTGTGAAACAGCTCTTTCTTCCGTATAGCTTATGTACATGAAGTTTGCGCAATGAACCCTTTTATACGCACATACACGTGCGCACCTTCGCCGCACATGCGAATATTTATTTAGATATGTGTTAACGTAAAGATTGAAGGATTTTAAGTTTTACGTTTAAGTTAACAGAAGATTGAAAATTATCCTGTCATTAAAAAAATGTAGTTTTTTGGGAAATAATTATTTTCATTTTTCAGATTTATTTTTTATTTTCTTTTCATAGTTGAAGGATGGAACAAATATTGAAAGTTGAAGAAATTAATTGAATACACTTATTTTTTATCTCTTATTTTAATATTTTTTTGCTTCCTGTTTTTAGAAATTCTTTAACTTTCTGTCGACTTTTTAATAATATATTTGTAATAGTCAATCGCACATTTACAATTAAAATTAACTTACTTTATAAACATTTAAAATAATAATCACTTATTTAACATTTAATAAAAATTGAATAGTAACAACGTTTGTCAAGCTTCAAATGAAGTCGCATAAAAAACCTTAAAAAGTTTGCAGTTTCGGAGCAGTAATTAATTTAAGCATGAAAGCCACTCAAGTCGAAAAACTTAATTGGAAATTTAGAAAATCAAAAAGAACAAAAATAAAAGCTACAAGAATACGCAAGCACATTTGACGAGGATATTTTGTATACTAAACAAATCGAGTAACTTAAAAATTTTTACAAATTGAGTAATTTAAATTTTACAAATACACGGTATGCCATAAATTCAATATCGCAATCGTTTACAAAAGCTTTTATTATCGAATTAAAGACGTTAAAAATTACAAAAATATGGAAGACTAGAAAAATAAGGTAAACGAGAGAATACTCAAAATGAGAAATATAGTTAGCATTCCACTGAACAAACGCAGAACCTATGGGTTATTATTTATTTTATTTTATTTTTTTTTTGTTTTTTTTTTTCGTAACTCAGCCCCTTGTTATATTGTTTAAAGGTACAGGAAGGTAAGAAATTCTCGACAAGAGCGTCTTCTTTATTGGGATCCTTTAGTTTTGTACCTCTTTATTTATTTACAAATTGATTCTCTTTCTTTTAAAATATGCTATATCTACGTACACTTAGGAGAAAACTGAACTCGAACTAAAAAGATGTAGAACTTCCATTGGTTAGACTTGTTAACATTTTATTTAAGGTAGTATAAACAAAAACACGTTTATGTTAAGAGCCTTGAAATTTAGAATGTAACTTCACTTACGTGTGTTTTATGTACGTAACTAATTAGAATTATCGTGTGCGTTAAGAAAAAAGATATAAAGCTTTAACTTGTTGCAGTTAACATATAAGAGATAGCTGAAGATGGAGAAAATTGTAAACTTTATAGAATTAGAAACTCATTGTTTTATTAAATGTTAAAAAAAAATTTTTTTGTTATAATGTATACTATGATGTTATGATTAAATAAAGTATTATGATCCATTTCATTGTCAAATAAATGTAATTAATTTCCTATTAAAGATTTTGAATGGCTTCGGTTACACGCGGCGCACGTGTGTGTGTGTGTATGTATGTGTATGCCGCTGGCAGTCACCGATACCCTGTGCTCTATTTGTATGAGTTGAAGTAAGCCCGTTCAAAGCAATTGAGAAGTACCGTAGACGTGGTTGAGAACCACTTTTTATCTATACTACCTTAAATGCTCCGGAATGCCAAGAAATGTGCGCTTTGGCTCTTCGGTTTCTTCATAATAGCTCGTACTGACACGCATTTGTGAGATTATGTTTTAACGTAAGTTACCTACAGCTTTTTAGGGCTTTTTTGTGCTATTTATTAGTGAAACCTTTAGTTTATTAGTGTGTCAAAAAATGCATCTGAATGTTTTGAGTGAGAAATTTTGACGATTAATGACTAGTACGGCTACTATTGCAGATATTAAAATTTTTATTTTAACCTATAGTTATTCGAATAGATAATTTCTATATATATATATATATATATATATATATATATATATATATATATATATATATATATATATATATTCAAAATTACTTGCTATATAATTTAGCTATATATTTTAGCAAGCTTCTATACATCTTTGACATTGTTAAAAGAATATTTTTTAATAACAAATTATATGAAATATTATATAGCAAAAGAAAACGTAATTTGTCAATGTAATTATTAAATCAAGTAATTGAAGACAAAAACCATGTCACGGTTGGAACACATAAAAGATAAAATGCGTACGAGCGTTGATCTCTTTCCACTGACCAACTAATCACACGGTTATAAATTATAGAGATATTATAGATCATAGATTATTGATAGAAACGGTTATAATCACAGAGATCTATAATATCTCTATATTATAAATACCAAAGTATATGCCAATTTCCTTTCCCTTCAACTCTCTTTCATACATACACATCTTTAATTCTGTGTCACTTATGAGTGAATGCGAAACTTGAATAAATTTTCTTCGTGATTGTTCTCTCTCTCTGTCTCTCTCTGTGTCTCTCTCTGTCTCTCTCTCTCTCTCTCTGTCTCTCTGTCTCTCTCTCTCTCTCTCTTTCTTTCTCTGTTTTTCAATGAGGCAATATAGATCACGCATATTCAAATATATGAATGACAACACCGCAATAGTTTCGACTCGATGCGTGAGCTCTTGATAACCGCCGGAGGTTATCGTTGTGTCGAGACTAAACCACTGCTGCCGATTCATTCATAAGCGTTCGGACTCAATTTCTCTCTCTATCTCTCTCGTGGAATATAACACGGCTCAGCGTCCTCGAGACTTTCTCGACTTTGCTTAACTATATGCCGATACACATTTGTGTGTGTGTGTGTGCGCGCGCGTGTGCGTGCGTGTGTACATACACATATAAACTTCAATTGAACACTCCTGTCTATTTAGCTATACGGCCTGGTCTTGCTGGAATTAATTGCTTATAGATGAAATACACCAGTATTAATATTTTTTTCCTGGTTTTAGATTTTTATAAATGAAATTTTGTTAATAGAATTGATAGTTATAAAAACATCATTTGTTTTATTAAAAATGAAAATTTTTGTTATAAATACTGATTATTATTTATTAAAAATGTAAATGATTTTCTTTTAAAATTTGGTAGTTGATAGATTTTTAAAATAAAGTTTAAAATATAATTGAAAAAGTTAAATTTTTTTTAGCGTATCGCAAGTTTACTTTGTCATTGATTAGCAAAGAAAAAGAAATCAAATAATAACAATGATTTCGGATCCGCTTAACTAGTTGAGTGATGTCTATTTAGAATTACGAGGTCTGGCTATTAAATAATGAGACTGCGCGCCTAGAGGGCGCCGTAGAGGGGTGGGGAAAAAACCAATAGTGCGTTGGGTATCTAGATATCTTGTCTATGCACGTACCAAAACACGTTCTCGTCACTATTATTGTATTTGTGCAGTAGCGGTTTGAAACGAACGTGTTTTTTTCTCGTGCCGAAAACCATGTGTGACGAAAAACAGGAGCAACGTATCAATCTCAAATTTCTCGTTAAATTGAAAAAAACTTCGACTGAGTGCTGTAAATTGTTGCAAGAGGTCTATGGGGACAATTCTCTATCTCGTGCGCGTGTTTTTGAGTGGTGTAAGCGCTTCAGTGAGGGCCGAGTGAGCACTGAAGATGACCAATGCCCAGGTCGCCCTGTCACTGTTTCAACTCCGGAAACAGTGACCAAAATCAACCAAATTGTGCGTGCAGATCGTCGAATGAGCATCCGGATGATTGCCGAGGCTGTAAACGCCGATAAAGAAATGGTTAGACAAATTTTACACGAGGAATTACACATGACAAAAGCCTGTGCGAAGTTGGTGCCAAAAAACCTGACTCCTGACCAAGAGCTCTTGCGTCAACAGGTCTGCTCAGATTTCCTTGAAAGGTTAAAAAAAGATTCCGGACTGATGAAAAACATTATTACTTGCGACGAAACGTGGATTTTTCAATACGATGTTGAAACAAAGTGGCAATCGATGCATTGGAAGACGCCTGAATCGCCCAGAATCAAAAAAGCAAGGATGTCCAAATCAAAATTCAAGGCAATGTTGATCGTTTTTTTCGACATTAACGGTATCGTGATGACTGAATGGGTTCCAGAGGGTCAGACTGTCAACCAGACTTACTATTTGTCAGTTTTGGCAACACTGCGAGAACGAGTTCGTAATAAACGGCCCGAGTTGTGGAAGAACAACTCGTGGATTTTGCACCAGGACAACGCACCTGCCCATAACGCGCTATCTGTGAAGCAGTATTTGGTCGGTAAGCGCACTCCAGTGCTCGAACACGCGCCGTACTCGCCAGATTTGGCACTGTGCGACTTTTTTTTGTTTCCGAAGATAAAATCTGCTTTGAAAGGGACCCGATTTGAGTCGATGAAAGCGGTAAAGCAAAAAACGGCAGAGCTCCTAAAGGCCCTCACCAAAGAAGACTTCCAGCACTGCTTCGATCAATGGAAAAAACGTATGGAAAGGTGTGTGGCGAGGGAAGGGGAGTATATTGAAGGGGAGTATATTGAAGGGGAGCATTCGAATGTAGAATAATTTTTATAATAAAACTCTTTTTCGTAACCAGTCTCGTTACTTAATAGCCAGACCTCGTATAAGCTCATAATTGCGTTATAGTTTATTATATTTACAAACACAATACCTCACTATTTATTGTTTAAAAAATCATTAAAGTAAATAAGAATATCTACTTTATTTTTCAGCTGCATAATATATCCATTATTATTAAAATAACGTAATTTTATTTAATAAATTAGAAAGGAAGATTTTGCAAGCTTCAAATCGATACGCGTAAAATAAAGGTTAGCATAACAAGCGCAAATTTCTGCAGGCGTTGGTATTTGCACATTGTGATTCTTGCAGTAGACAGAGAGTCGCGTGCACGTTTCGATGGAAACCTTGAGTGCGATGTCAAGGCGAACACGTATCGACCGGCGTATATAACGGGGCCGTATTATTGTTGAATCCTTAAAAAATTTACCGTAGAGAATTCAGCTGCTGTCGGTACCTTCGCTGTGGAGTACGTAACAAGCCGCTCTTCTTTTATTTCTAGAATGAAAGACGAAGGAAATGAGATGGATAGATAGATAAATAGATAGATGAATGGATGGATGGATGGATGGATGGATGGATGGATGGATGGATGGATGGATGGATGGATGGATGGATGGATGGATGGATGGATGGATGGATGGATGGATGGATGGATGGATGGATGGATGGATGGATGGATGGATGGATGGATGGATGGATGGATGGATGGATGGATGGATGGATGGATGGATGGATGGATGGATGGATGGATGGATGGATGGATGGATGGATGGATGGATGGATGGATGGATGGATGGATGGATGGATGGATGGATGGATGGATGGATGGATGGATGGATGGATGGATGGATGGATGGATGGATGGATGGATGGATGGATGGATGGATGGATGGATGGATGGATGGATGGATGGATGGATGGATGGATGGATGGATGGATGGATGGATGGATGGATGGATGGATGGGTGGGTGGGTGGGTGGATGGATGGATGGATGGGGGGTAGGGGTAGGGATAGAAATAGAGAGACAGACAGAAAGACAGAAAGACAGAATCACAGAAAGACAGAAAATAAGAAACGAGAGACGCCTGTGGTATACTGCAGAATGTCCCGATACCGCAACTCTGCGGCTTTCTATTTCATGGCACATCAGGTACCTGGAATCCGGAGTGAATATTTTCATCCGCATCAGGATCCTACCGGTAGACAAAGGTGCTCGAGCGTAGAAAAAGATCAAGAATAAGAGATTTGCAAGGGCACGCTGCACGCAAAAAGTATATAGAGAATTTGCGTAACTATTCGAGAGTTATGTTCGTTAATGAGGTTTTTTTTATCGAATCGATATCTACTCGTATATCATTAAATAAGTAAATAAACTACAAGAATGTTACCAGTATTTTATCATACAAATTAATGGTACGCGTTGTAGAAATTGAGTTAACCGCAAAATGCAGTAATAATGAAGGGCCGATTGCAATACGAGGATTTATGCTCGAAAATGCGTAAAAGTATTGTTGAGATCATAAATCGATTACTAAAAAATACTGGCTTATAGGGAATGAAAAGGCGAATTTTTTCCCTAAAAGAATTTTCTTTCATTCGACTTTTTTCTTTTCAAAGAAAATTAAAAACCAAACATTTTGTCTATTTTTAATATCTTTTAAAAACATAAACTGCATAAAATGTAACTTTGTCCAAATTCGATAATTAATTTTTTTTTGATAATTATTTAATTTCGCACGCAATAGTCTTTTATTATGTTTTTTAAGCTTCAACAAGCAAAAGTATCGAGAGAAATTCAAGATACAAAAAGCTTCCAGCAAGATGTTTGTTGGAAAAACATGTTTTTAAAAGCTATTGAAAATAGACAACATTTTTGATAAAAAATTTTTGATTTTTAATTTTTTTTTAAAAGAAAAATGTTGAATGAAAGAAAATTCTTTTAGGGAAAAAACTCGTCTTTTCAGTCGCTACAAGACAGTATTTTTTTAAATTGATTTGTCTATTTTGTAAATTTCGTCATCTGTACTAGTATATGTGTACAACGCTCAAATCATTAATGATATCTATACTTTTCCCTCTACTTATTTGCAAGAGAATGGCTGCTTCGATTTACTTAAAATTATGTATGCGGAGGTTTCGACGGTCACAAGTTACAAATTTCGAGTCAGTTTTTCTCAATTTGAAATAGTGGTCAAAAATTCGAAAATTTATGGAATCTTGCTAGAATTATGTATGCATTGGTTTCCGACGCCGCTGATTACAAATTTGCCCTCAGTAAATTGGTTTTTGAGGTTATTGACTCTTTATTTGGTATTAGACTTTAAAAGTTAAAAATGGCGGGTTCTTATAATTTAGCGATCTCGTAAATTAGAAGTGTTCTCGAATTTATTGATCCAAAAAACAAAATTTGAACAAAATTAAGGAATTTTCAGTATTTTTTACCGCTATTTTAAATTGGCGGTTTTAGATTTTCAGAATCAAAGGCCAGATTTATTAACAACAATCCCAAAAACACTTAAACACATTTTTAGCAAAATCCATCAAATTTTTCGAATTTATGGTCTTCTTAAATTTGCTATTTTGAATTTCAAAAATCCGAGCTCAGATTTATGATTATCAACCTAAAAACCCCTACATTATTACCCCCCGCAAAAGGTGAATACATATATAACTGATTCATCAAAGATAAGGATTTTAACATAACGTAACGATGAAAACAAAAAAAATTGCTATTAAAAAAAATTTATAAGAACGCGTTTAAATAGTGTATATAAACAAGTATGTGAGTCACATAGATACTACGTTTTTTAATTAGTTATAAACATTATGGATGAGGTATTCGTTTAGAGCGTATTTTGTTGTAACAAAAATTGGTTGTCCGTTTAATAAACGTAAATTGGATATTAATACAATATCGACAGCTTTTTACTCACCGACGATCTCACAGGAAATCGAATTACAAATATAATTAAATGATATTCATTTATAGAAGACAAATATATTAAAAGAATATTAACAAGTGTATGTATGAATAATCAAATGATATCAAGTCGAAAAAATCAACTAATTGCCCATTAAGGAGGTAATCAGTAGTAATGCACCAAACAACATTTAACAAAAAACGTTCTTAATTGTATAATATTTTTCATAAAGAAAGGAAAACAAGTTCGATAAATAAGAGAATAATTTTGATGGGTCAAAAGGAAATAAACGAAAGTTATTTTAAAGTCAAGTATCGAGTTATTTTATTCTATACGACTGTCGATTTTCTTACTGTTTAATTAGTATATAATTATTATCATAAACGATTTTATAAAATTGCCAGTTTATCTGGAATCTAGTACTTAATGAAGTTAATATGAGTTACAATAGCAATTATTTAATAATTATCGTATAACCATATGATTACGAAGCAATTATGTATTGTAACGCTAACCGTATCAAATTACTTTAATATTATGCGTAGCTAGAAATCTATTAATTATTTTATCGAGTGTAAAATACACATTTTATTCGTAAAATAGTTTTCTTAAACATGCTTTTTAAATTATTCAATATGTAGTAATTTATTAAAAATCAAACATTAAAAAATGTTATAGTCGAATAATTTTCTACTCACTAACACATACTCGTGCACAGATACACACATCGAATCATAATATTTATTAATGAAAATAAATTTAAAAGCACTAAAAGACAGCGTTAAATCTACGATACATTAGTTAACTAATCGCTAATAATATAGTATAATATATAGATAAACATATATATGCGCACGTACATATAAACGCTTACCCATGCACAACAAAGAAGCATGAGGAGGAAAAAAAGGAAAACAATGAATAAAATAAAATTAGTCTAAGAAAAAATAACGAGATGTGAGCGAATAAAGGGGGAGGGGAAGGATCCTAGGAGGTATGAGAAATACACTGATTTGTATATATACACATGCCCTGAATATATATTCTACTCTTGGCGCGTTCTCTTCCTCCGGGCGAAAGAAGAACAAGTACAATGCGGCACGTAGTTGAGGTGGTGCAGTGCTATGTTAAACATGGCGCCGTACAAATCTGCCGACAAAACTTTCTCATTTTAGCAGTGGCTATCCCTTCGACCAAACCGCCTTATTATGCACCGTCTGCATGCTCGGCCACCTTACTGCTTCTCTTTTCTTTCTTCTTTTCTCTCTTTCTTTTTGCTACCGGCGAAAAAAGAAAGCTCATCTGAAACCTTTTTCTCGCGCTCCTTCCAACTCGACTTTCCTTTTCCTTTCTTTTCACTATTCAAATAGTCGTTTTTAGCCGTTCCCTCGTTTGCTTTCAAACTATACCCGCTCCTCGTGACTCGATCGTGCTTTTGTCACTTTTTTCCAAATGTGTGGACATACATCTTTACCTCTTTAAGTACATTTTACTTACTCTAAGTACATTCATTACTTTCATTACTAAATAATTAGATTTACTTAATTCGTATTTTCTCAAACAATCCGAGAATAGCTTTTAAATAAATAAATTTAAAAGTACATAAGAAGTCGACAACGAACAAAGGTAAATTTTTAAAATAAAAGTGACTATGTGAATATTCTCACAATGATTCAAAGTTCGCTAGTGAATGAGTTAACTCCGATATGTCTATCGTTTGAAATTCAAATTGTAAAGTGGAAACACGTACACATTGACACTCGTTCAAGTAAACATAAGATACAGTACTACGTTCATTCCATAATTGAAGAACCACACTCATGATCTACAACTTGTCAGGCGTGCTGATGATTATCAAGAAATTTCGACAGTGAAAATTCTTCTCAGAGATCGAAATGAGCACCTTCTTACTTTTTCATTTCTCAGCTCTCTCTCTCTCTCTCTCTCTCTCTAGCGCGTGCGCGCGCTTTCTCTTTCTTTCTCTCTCCCCCCCCCCCCTTCTCTTACCTTTTTGTACAGAAGATCGATCACCGCGCGGAAACAAGAGAAAAAGAAGTTTTTATTACCTAAACGTATGCAGAGATTTAACGAGCGCCCTCCTCGAATTTTGCCATCGACGTTACTGCTGCTGCTCTCGGCGCAGAAATTCGCATTCTTCCGATATCTTTTAGTTCACATCTTCAAGAAGGCAACCTTAAAGAATGTATCGACTATACAAACTCAACCAAAAGTTAAAAAAAAACTTAAAAAAATTAATTTTTTGTACTTGAAATGAATCAAAATGTCTAGTAAAATAAATATATCAACAAAACTAAAATATTATTAGTTTCTTAAAAAAAAATTAGTTGGAATAAAACATATTTGTAGATATAATATTAAAATATTGTGTTATAAAGTAATAACGGAATATGGCAACTGCACTAGAATATTTTCTGTTTCATAGGTTGCCTACAGTGTCGAGAAAGCGACACTTGCTGTTAATTTATTCTTGTGCACACTTCAAATCACTTCTCACTCATCTCTCGAAATTGATACCGTAATAGTCTTCACGATGCAATTCGTGATTTTTTTTGAATATTTTAATTAATATTTATTGTATAAAAATTGAATGTACTGTGCTATTTTGATTTATAACCTATTCAATAACTGCACCAAGACAGTTAGTGCCTCCTGTCAGTGAAAGTTTCGTAAGCGAAGAAGTTTACATTTTCAAAAGTTCGGATGTTTAAAAGTTTTTTTTATAATTTTAAAAGAAATCGATAAAGAAAAAAAAAAAATTAAAGTTAAAGTTGAGAACAATATTGCTTGGAAAATCGAAAGTAAGTAAATGAATTTATGTAGGAGATAAACAAAACGATTGAGGCGCTCATGGTGGCGACAGCATGCAAAACCGAAGGCTTTTGTTAATGTATTTTAACCCCTTAACTTGTACGCTCGAGTTAATTCGAGCGCGTTAAACAGGCTAAACTGTGCACACTTGAGATAATTCGAGTGGCGTTGTATTTTATGCTCCTATAATTTTTCATACTTGAATATAATCGAGAATTAATTAACAATGTGAAAGCAAAGAAAAAAAATCGTTTTATTGATATTTATCATTTACATGAGATTGTAAGCTATAACTAATTATTTTTGTATTTTTTAGTCAAGACAATGTTCTAAATTGTGTTTTTTTACATAAAAAAAAATTGATTTTTTTTAGCCTGTTTTTTTAAAAAAAACTGTGCGTTAAGGAGTTAAACCAACAAATTTCTTGTTTTGTTTATTCCTTCTGCTTTTCTGCAACTAGCGAATACACACTTAAAGGCCTCTCGTTCGTCACGAATACAAAAAAAAAAAAAATAAAAAAAAAAATAAAAATGAATAAGCTTCTACAAAAACTGTATTTTCTAATTGAATGAGATTGCAGAGGCTACAATTTACTTACATGTATATAAAGTATTACACGCATATAAGTTAATCAAAGTTATTCGTGTAAAGTGTTAAACTTATATTCATGGAATAATCTTTCGATATTTTGTTTAACGAATAGCTACCGGAATTGAAAAATACCAGTTCCCAAACAAGCGTTGAATAATATTTCGCCATCAACGGAGAATCATTTTACAAGTTTTTTTCCATATTTTTCATAGGACATGAAAAGTTCTATCATAATTTATAAAAAGAACTGAAAATTAATTTAAAGTTTTTGTAAACTCGATCTATTTAACTGTAATACAAGGCTTAATACGGAGGAAAACTTGATTTGAAGCAGTAAAAAATATACGCGCAAACTTTAAGTATGAAAAGTACATCGTTGTTAAACAATAAAAGGTTGTTCAAGAGAAATACAAGAAAAGAAATGAGAAAGAGAAAGAAAGTCGAAACGGTTACGAAGGGAAGTGAAAAATATTACTGTTTGGATACATTGTGCAAAAAGAGCGAAAGATCAAATAAATTAAAATATAACAGAGCAATAGACGAGACAAAGAAAAGGAGAGAAGTTAGAAGAGTAAAGAAGGAGAGAGAACATGCTCACTTCTCAAGGCCGGAAATACGGTCTTACTTAACTTCCTTCGCTATTAGCAAAAGCTTAAATTAGCTCACCGAGCACGATAAGCTCTCTCTTTCACTCTCTCTCTTTTTTTTCTTCATAAGTATTCATAAGTATGGTGAGACGGTGTGCATAATACAAATGGCGAATATATTGTTATTAATCAACGCGTTATAACTATTGGGAATACAAATTAGTTCGGTTCGTTTTCAAAAGATGGCTCTAGCTATTATGAATATTTAATAGTAACAGCTGAAGTCGGTAGTTTCAGAGAGGTTAGACATCTGTCAATGATATTCAGTTTATATCGCTTCGAGTTTCATAAAAAAATCTTGTTTTTAACTGTGTTAAATATGTCTAATTTTGTGTTAACTAAGCAGCATTTGCGGGAGGTTTTAGTTTTGTTTTAATTGGAAGAAAAGTGCAGCTGAAGCGCATTGAATGCTTGTGGAAGTTTATGGTGACAATGCTCCAACTGATAAATCTTGTAGGGAATGGTTTTGACGTTTCGAGAATGGAGATTTCAGCGTTGAAGACAAGCCTCGCTCTAGACAGCCAAAAAAATTCGAAGACAAAGTTGGAGGCATTACTCAATGAAGATCCGAGTCAAACGCAAGAGGAGCTTGCAGAATCATTGGAAGTGACTCAACAAGCAGTTTCTGTACGATTGAAATCCATGGGAATGTTTCGAAAGCAAGGCAATTGGGTGCCTTATGAACTGAAACCGAGAGACATTGACAGGCGATTTTTCTGTTGCGAGCAGCTGATTCAAAGGCAACAAAGAAAGTGTTTTTTACATAGAATTGTTACTGGGGATGAAAAATGGATATTCTATGATAACTCCAAAAAGAAGAAATACTACGCTATGTCCGGTCAATCGTTGTCATCGACCTCAATATCAACACGAAAGCCGAATATTCATGGTTCGAAGATCATGTTGTGTATCTGGTGGGACCAAAAGGGTGTTGTGTACTATGAGCTGCTAAATCCTGACGATACCATAACAACCGATCGGTATAGGCTGCAATTGATTCGTTTTAGCCGCGCATTACGAGAAAAACGGCCGGAATACAGGGAAAGACATGACAAAGTTATTTTTCTGCATGAAAATGCTTGTCCTCATGTCGCAAAAGTCGTGAAAAAATATTTGGGAACGCTCAAGTGGGATATTTTGCCGCACCCGCCGTATTCTCCGGACATTGCTCCTTCTGATTACTGATTGTTCCGAGGGATGCAGCACGATCTGGCAGGTCGTCGGTTCACTTCTTTCGCAGAAATCGAAAACTGTCTCCTAACTCGGATCACCTCAAAAGACGAGACATTTTTTCGAGATGCAATTCGAAAATTGCCTGAGAGGTGGGAAAAAGTAGTAACTAGCGATGGATGATACTTTGATTAATCTTTTAATTCTTTTTATTTTGAAATAAATGCATTTTTGACCGCAAAAATACGGACCGAACTAATTTGTACTCCCAATATTATAACTTCTAATAAAAGATAGAATTTTTGTATTTATAGTATTTATGAATGAATGTTCATGCTTTACATTTGAAAGGTGACCCACACATGATTTGATGCGATATCTCGAGATGTGACTCTTAATCACTACTCAGTTTAACACAGTATATCTAGAAATGTTAAAATATAAAACATTTAAATGTTAAACTATGTGTAAAATCATTGTTAGTTAGCTGTAAGAAATGCACCAATTAATTATAATAGACGCTTAGAAAATTAAATAAATACATGCTTTGGTCAATAAGTGTTCGATTCAATTAACAACGAGCTAATTAAATTCCTAAATAAAACAAGGATCAGAATGATAAAACTTCCAATAAAAAATGAAAACATCGAACTTCTCACGGATGCGACAAAGCTTTAAATAGACTTCAAATAGACGCCGATCTTATTTCATTAATATTAGATCTCTAAACGTATGTTGAATCATAGCATTTGTTAGTAAAAACAGCTATAGTATAAAAAGATATTTATTAAATTTACTTAACACTAGTTTGCCGAAGCAAGTCAATTTGACTTATTTATGATTTTAAAAATCAGCTGAAAATATATTTTAAAACAAAATATATATGTTAACACATTGCACGCCGGCCCCGCGAAAACGCGGGTTTCGAAGTCTATCGCTCGAGCGCCGGCCCCGCAAAAACGCGGGATTCGAATAAATAAAAATTTTTTATTTTGCTTCTATTTTTCGTTATCGTTAAATTGTATATGACGAATATGGAAACAAAATATAGTGTTTAACGAAAATGTACAAAATTTTAAATATTTTCTTCTCGTACTCATTGATTGTAAACAAGCGAATCATGCCGGCGCCCAGATTTTAAGCGGTCGATACGGTGCCGGCGCTCAGTCTTTAAATGTCTCAGATGCCACCGGCGTACAATGTGTTAAAAATGTTTTAAATACAATTCTATTTTAAAGAAACTTTATTCAAAACAATTTTTACAAATAAATTTTGTTTTTAAAATATATTTTCCGCAGATTTTTAAAATCACAAATGGGTCAAATTAACTTGCTCCGGCAATCTAGTGTTAAAAACCACCATGAACTTTAAACATTTACTCCTTACATTTACTGTACACTGGAATAGTGTTCTGAGGACACACTTAACAACTCTAGAAGTAGAGTATGAAAGAAAGTAAGAAAATATAAGAAGGAGGAAGAGATAAGGTAAAGAAACTAGAAAAAAAGAGGAGAAGAGAGAAAGGGATAGGTAGAGGGAGAGAAGAGAGAGAGAGAGAGAGAGAGAGAGAGAGAGAGAGAGAGAGAGAGAGAGAGGGGGAGAAAGACGATTGCATCGTTAATCCTGTGAGCGCAAAAGATAATCATCTTATTCCGTTTGAGCAAGCGCGCGCTTGCGCCTTATAATCATCCAGGCAAATCCACTCTCAGAGGAGTTCTGAGAACTGGACCCAGCAAGAGACGTTCACCCCCTCCCCCTCTTCCTCTCTTACGCCCTCTTCATCTGTTTAAGCTAGTGACATTCCATGCCGATACTTTTCTTGTTTCAGATTTCGCATTTACGTTCTCTCTTTTTTACTTTTGCTTGCTCCTTCTACTCCATCTCACTCGTTTTCTTGCTTTTTTTTCTCTTTTTCCCCCTACTTCGATCTTCTGAAACTTTCCCTATTTTTTATCGTATTCTTTCTTATGCTTTGCTTCCTAAACAACACGAATTTATATTCATTCTATTGTGATAAATATTTTAGGATATTTACATGCCTGCTCCTTTTTTTCACGCCACTTGACATTGTTATATTTTCTCTCTGTCTGTCTCTCTCTCACTCTCTCTCTCTCTCTCTCTTTCTATTTCATTTCGCGTTAATTAGTATATGAACAAGGATTGGAAATTAATTTTAGAAATAAGCGAAATGTATTTTAAAAATATGGCTTCAGCTCGTTTGTTCTAGTTTTAATTTAAATCACATTAAGTTTTTTTTATCTCTTATTAAGTAAATAATGAAAGCAGTCAGATATTTTTAATTGATTTAAGGATTCAATTTTTCTAAAATAGTTTAAAATACAAGTAAGAACAGTGACGTTTTACTTAAAGATAAGTTACCTTTGCAAATATTAAATTTAACCTTACATGACTGATGCAGCAGATTAGCTGCATCATTTTAAAAACCTACTTAAAATTTCTGCTAATGGACCAGTGTAGACGATAATGTACATCCTTATTGTTCGCTACATAATTTATTTAAAATTTTTTTTATTATTCAGCAAATACCACAAAAAATTTTTCACTTTAATAGGAAAAATATATCAGGTAATGTACCAGGCTGTTCAATAAGTTTTGCGGTTCGATAAGAGAGGGTGTTGCTACTAGCCTAAATTTTTTTTTGTTATGTCGGTACACTCTTCATATGAAAATATGTGAAGTTTCATTTTAATTTATTAATTCATTCTTTGTTTACAAGCCATTTAGTATCGACGTGTTACAGTATTTTTTTACAATGGAAAAAATCAAGTATCGTGCAGTGATTAAATTTTTATTTTTGGAAGGTTTAAAAGCAAAGGAAATTTATGAACGAATGTTGAACGTGTATAACGACTCTTTGCCTTCAATTTGTACAGTAGAAAGATGGGTTGCTGAATTTAAACGTGGTCGTACAAGCCTCGAAGGCGATCCACTTCAAGAACGTCCAAAAACAGCAACAATACCAGAAATCGTAGAAAAAATTCAGGATATCGTATTGGAAAATCGTCCAGTAACTGAAAGAGATTTAGTAGAAGCCCTAGGCATCTCATTTGGCAGTGTAAGCAATATTTTGACTGAATTATTGGGTTTCAAAAAGCTGTGTGTACAATGGGTGCCGCATTCGCTAACAATGGAACAAAAACACATTCGAATGCGACTTTCTCAGCAACGTTTAGAGCGTTTTCGAAAGGATAAAGTGGATTTTGTGCATCGATTCATCACTATGGATGAGATTTGGGTCTATCACCATGGTCCTGAATCAAAACAAGAGGCTAAAGAGTGGTGTGAACCTGGTTCTTTAGCTCCGAAACGAGTTCTTGTCCAGAAATCGGCCAAGAAGGTGTTAGCATCAGTTTTTTGGGATGCGAAAGGAATTTTGTTTGTGGATTACTTGCAAACTGGTAAAACAATAAATTCTGAATATTATTGTAACCTTTTAGACCAGCTGAAGCTGAAAAAATTCGTGAAAAAAGACCCGGTTTGCAGAAGAAAAAAATCCTTTTTCATCAGGACAATGCACTGTGTCACAAGAGCATTTTGACAATGGCTAAAATCTATAAATTAAAGTTCGAATTGTTGGAGCATCCAGCGTATTCACCAGATTTGGCCCCTAGCGACTTCCATCTGTTTCCAGTCCTAAAAAAATTCATGCGTGGAAAGCGTTTTTCATCAAATAATGAGGTCATAACAGATGTGGAGGCGTATTTTGCAGCCCTTTTAGATTCTCACTTCAGAGATGGAATTCATAAATTGGAATCTCGCTGGGAGAAGTGTATTGATGTTCAGGGAGACTATACTGAATAATAAAGTGTATTTCAAACCATAAAATTGTGTTTTTCTTATCGAACCGCAAAACTTATTGAACAGCCTGGTAGAGTTAATTCAATAAAATTAAAACAACGTAATAAACTCGTTAATCAAAGATTAATTATTTACAAATCACTGAAATTTAATTTGGTTTAAAACTGATATCGTAAAACTATTGCACTTCAAAACAGTTAGAAAAAAGATCCGCTTCTCTTACAGTAACAGCAAAAATAATAGCGATAATGCGATAATAGCTTTCCACATGGATTTCGAGTAAACGGTATACACCAGAATGAGTAGTAAAAAGTACGCATTTAATTATCGTTAAATAAATATAAAAGCTTTATCGAGAGAGAGAGAGAGAGAGAGAGAGAGAGAGAGAGAGAGAGAGAGAGCCGGTCTGTGATCTAGTCTCGAGCGTGCATGCATAATATACCTGTTGCTGTGTTGTGCAAAGTACATACTACTGTGATCGAAAAGTAAGGTGAAATTGTCATTTAAAACTCCCGGGCATTAGGAAGGCAGGTAAATTTTTTTTCCTAGGTTAGTAGGACTGTCTATAACATTTGCCAAGCGTCTGTTTGTCAAAAGGTTTAATTATCTCCGAGTTACACGTGTTTTTGTAAACAACCAAAAGTGAATTTTTCGATTTTTACAATGGGTGATTTTGTTGAGCAAAGAACTTGCATCAAATTTTGTTTGCGGAACAAATATTCTCGTGCTGACACATTGAAAATGTTGCAGAAGGCCTTTGGTGATCAAACTATGGCACAAAAAAACGTTTATAAGTGGTACAACGAGTTCAAAGTGGGCCGAGAACGCGTTGAAGACGAACCGTGCTCTGGACGACCATCAACGTCTACTGACGAGGGCCACGTCCAAAAAATCAAAGATTTGCTGCTTGAAAATCGTCGATTGACAATTACAGACCTCGCTGATAGTGTTGGAATATCATTTGGCTCAGCCCAAACCATTTTTAAGGATGTTTTGTGTCTCAAACGCGTCAAGTCTCGATTGGTGCCAAAATCGCTCAATTTTTTGGAAAAAAAGCGTCGCATTGATGTGTGTGAAACTTTGCTGTCTGACTATCAGGACCACTTGAAATGCATCATTACTGGAGACGAGATTTGGATTTACGCATACGACCCTGAAGCCACCGACCAATCCAGCGATTATCGTGCAAAAGGTGAAGCAAGACCGAAAAGACCACGGCAAAGTCGATCGAAAATCAAGGTCATGTTGATAGTTTTCTTTGATTATCGTGGTGTGGTGCACTATGAATTCGTTTCGTCGGGCCAAACTGTCAGCAAAAAATATTATTTGAGCGTTATGCGTCGTTTGCGTGAAGCTATTCGTCTGAAACGGCCGGAATTATGGGCGAACAACTCTTGGTTCCTTCATCACGATAATGCACCATGTCATACTGCATTGGTTCTTCGCGACTTTTTTGCCAAAAACTCGACTCATATCGTTCCGCAACCACCGTATTCGCCTGATTTGGCTCCGTGCGACTTCTGGCTATTCAGCAAACTCAAAAGGTCAATGCGGGGACGCCGTTTTGACACGATTGAGGAGATAAAAATCGAATCGAAGAAGGTCTTGAAGGCTATACCGGAAAAAGACTATTCCGACTGTTTCGAGGACTGGAAAAAGCGTTGGCAAAAGTGCGTTTTATCGAACGGAGATTACTTTGAAGGGGATGAAATTGATTTGGAAGAATAAATACAGAATTTACATTTTATAAACAAATTCACCTTACTTTTTGATCACAGTAGTATATATCTTTCTATGGAGCGAATATCTTTGCGACTTCTTGCAGAAGTCTTCTGATGCAGAAGAGTATGGGCAAATGTGAAAAAGTCTATGCTACCTTTCTTCCATGAAATGTTGTGGTTACTTTTTTATATAGCGTAAACTTGATCATCTTTGTTTAAAAAAATAGTCGATGATCAGTTATCTAAAATAATCTATAATCCTTCAAAAATTTTATAGGATTATTTATTTAATGATATTAGATTGCTGAAATAGTTTTTTAAATTTTATCATGAAAATCTTAGTGATCTATTTTTAATATTCTTAACATATATATACTACATTGATTATAATGTATAATTATTGTTTAAATATTTCAGGAAAAAACTTACGTCTGCATAACAAATCTTTATATACTTTCTACTAATATTGGATTTTATGATGCAAGATTAATCATATTTTTATTATGCAATTTACTATTGTTTTAATGCATAGAAAACTTCTTTGAAGAAGAAAGCACTTAGCAAACCACACAACTTGATCGCTTTGAAATTTACCAATTGAACTTCATCAAAACTTTCTAAAACGTCAACCTATTTTTACTTATCCAAAAGCAACCTTACTCTTAAACCAAAATACTTGCAACTTTCAATGAAAAGAATAAAAATAATTTTTACCTTAAAAATGAATTAAAAAAAAGAAATAAAGTGCACAAAAAAAGGCTTTTTGAGCGAATATTTTTCATTAAAATCCTTCTCCGAATAACAATATAAAGAGCCGAAGAGAAGAGAAAGAGAGCGAAAGAGCGAGAGCAAGAGAGAAAAGTTCAGCAAGAGGCGCAAGAGAGCAATGTCTGGAATGCGCAGGCATAACGCATGCGCGCCGCGTACAGCTTTATACTCGGAACAGAGCAGCTTATATAGACAAGAACGAGTAAAAGATAGAAAGAGCCGCTCGCCATTATATCCCTCGGCTACGGCAAGCAAACCAAGTAGACGAATAGAACGAAAGCTGGTGCTATTGCTGGTATCGTAGCTTTACCACCTTGGGCTTCCATTGTATTAGCGTTATGCCGTGTAAATTGTGCTAAATTAACGCGAATTTTTCTTTCAAACTGTGATCCTCTTACGTGTCCTAATTTTATATCCTTTATAAGTTCCTTTATTATTAATTTTTTTTTTCTAAAATTGATACATATGGAGCTCAAATGAGTTATATCATTACAAAAAACAGTAATACATCACGATATAATTAAAATAATAAAAACAAAAACCTTTGTACTCTTAAAAATTGTTTAATGGTTGTTTGTTCTTTAGATTAGATAATCTTATTTTCTATATTATATATTATTTTCCAGATAAAATTGATAATATTTTATAATTATGACTTTAGATTAAAAGATCTAAGAATAATTATTAATTAAAAAAATTATTAATTTTTTACAATTTTTTTTTCATTCTAACCAATAACCAATTATTTTTTTTTATTTATACATTTGAGAAAATCCTTAAAACATTTGAAATTTTAGTCACTGCGTGAAAAATCAGCTATGGTACGAGGAAATTTTAATTTTCAGACAGTTATCTGTGTAAAAAATTATGATAAATAACCTCCATTAGTTTATTTTAATTGATCCATCATATCTATAACGGTATAGCTTAAAAATATACGATCATATTAAGAAATCGTATTGTAAGTGTGAAGAATTTTTTCTTAGCGTTACAAAAATGTACATTTTGAGAAAATTATTTTAAAATTTATTTTTAGATATTTTTTAATCTGTACTATT
>OX465094.1:0-183686 GCA_949987625.1 Chalcis sispes | reverse complement strand
AAACGAGAAACAATCTCTTAAATACAAGACGTATACGAGATGAGAAGAGAAAAATTTCTTTAACGTCTGCACTCGCCTGCAATCACTCGAGTGCTTTACATATATGTAAAAATTAAAATAAGCATATATGCTCAAGAAATGGACGCTTTATTTTTGGTAGTAGTAAAGTATATTTTCCGAAAAATTTCATAATCATTTACTTTAAATTTTCTAATTGAATTATATCATATATACTTTTTTATATTTTAAATTAATTTTTATTAAAAATATAATAATAATTGTTAATTGTTAGACATATAGGCTATAACGCGTATCAATCGTAATTTTTCGAACTGCCTTACTTGTAACTTGAAATTGGGTTAATGCAATATTCTATAACAACATACCAGATGAATTAAAAACACATTATCATCGTGTATTGAAATTCTTTAAATCAGCTATCGGAGGGAAATATCATCAAAATTATTAATCTTTCTATGAATATTCGCACGAAAAGTACAAATTTTATTTTATAGAAATTATATAAATGCAAAAAATATACAATTTTATTGTTGAATCTTTCAATTAAAATTAAATTAACGTGTTAAAAAAAAATAGAAAAATATATTGATTTATCCAAAAACTAAACAGTCTAACATTTTTCCTAGAAATTTTTATTGAGATGTTTTGTAATTAATAGAATTTATATTTTGATACTGATATATTATATAAATAATTGCAATAAATAACCATGTGTAGATAAAAAAAGAAAGCATACGAATTATGTTTCACGATTACGTTCTTTAGGAAATATAATTGTTAACGTTGTGCAAATAAGTAATTATTTTATATTAAATTATTATGTGTGCATGGATGAAGTACAACTATCGAATCGAATTTTCGCAGGCGTTAAATATTTTTATTGAATAGAATTAAATTTTTTTTTCTTCAGTTTTCGTTCTATCGGTGCTACGATGAAGATTTGCGTAGGTTGAATTTGAGATGTGCGCATTGGTAATTCAGTTACAACCAAGATTAATTGTATTTCTGATAACGTTTAATAAAAAAATTTCGAGAAAAAGAACAATTTGAAATTTTGTACAATGTTTGTCGACTTCTTCCCATTGGTATTTCAAATTTATTATTTTTATCTAGTTATTAAACTTATTGATTGCCTTTATTTTAATTTAATTTAATTTAATATTTTACAATAATAATCAACGTATTTTCAGTACATTTATTTTATTGTTATTATATCATTGTTATTATTATTATCATTAGTCATAAATAATAAATAAATATGTTTTACATTAGTAGCAGACTTACAGCCAATTTTTTGACACTTCTTTTTTTTTTTTTTTTGAAATGTATTACATCAATATATTTGCACAATTTCCATTGAAATATCTCGCTATTTAAACAGTAAGACTCTTTCACAATAGAATTCACAATAGAAATAATAATTTCGTAAAGTTGGTGTTTGACAGTCATACCTCGGGAAATATTAACGAGGCCGATAACTGCATTAAGAATGATTTTACATGTGCTTTTCTTCAAATCATATGGTCAATATTTTCCATAATAAGGCACAGAGCTGTAAAATAGTGAATTAAATCATGCGTGGCTTTCGTGAAATTTGTAAAAAAATTTCTTAACGTTTTCAAATAATTTTAGATTACCAAACTTAGAATCAAGTATGTATAATAGAATCTTCAACTTCGTAAATAAAAAAGATTTTGGTTTTTTTTTCAAATCCTATTAAGAATAATATGAAAATAATTATAATATTGTAATTTGATTTTCACGCTATTATCGACTCAGCGATGAATTAGATCATATTTCAATCAATATCATTGATGTCTACAACGGCCGCTAACATTGCTATAAACGTCGCATAAGGATAAGTAATTGTGCGTGTGCGCGCGCGCGCGCGTGTGTGTGTGTGTGTGTGTGTGTGTGTGTGTAAACCAAGTATAAGAAAAATTACAAATTATTTAACAACTTTTCTAATTGAATGTAGTATTTAATCTCTACGAGACATTTGTTTTCTATACTCGCGAGAAGTATTTGCAACTTTTCCCGCATAATTAAAAGTATAGAAGTTTTTCCTTTATTTTATTAAACTTAATGCTAAATATTTCCGAAAATTCAACATTTTCCACGGCTACCAAACTTTAAGTTTCTTTAATTTCTTAATAAAATCATTTTTTTAAAAGTAATAAATAAATGTTAAGCAAATTATAAATAAAGATATTGAAACCTTATGCGTAAAAGTCATGTCTCTGAAAAAAATCATTGGCCTAATTCTAATTTCATTATTTCATTATTTTAATAAAATTTTATCTTATCTTTGCCCTCTATTATTCGTATTTAAAGGACAAAGAACAGAAGGGTGAAGAAATGTGCGCGAGCGCGTACGTGTGCGTTTATGACATTGAGCTAAGCAGAGAAGAGGAAATCAGAACATATATAATAGAAAACGAAGAGGGGGAAGCAGAAGCGAGTGCCAACACCCCCTTGATCCTCGATAACTATTCAGTTGCTCGTGTGCCACCCAGTGCACAAAGTCTTTTTCATTTTTTTTCTCGATGTTAAAACGTTACGTGCACGCATTTATCGTTTACATAGATGTAAAACCACGAGCATACGATTGATTCGGCGGTGCTTTTTTACGGTCACAGTTTTGCTTTCTTTACACTTTTTTTCGTCACTAATATGTTTTTTTTGAGATTATTGCATAGATAATGTAATATTTAAAGGTAATATTGATTTTAATCAATTTTTCTTTATTAAACTTTTAAATCTTAATTATTTTATAATATTTATTTTAATAAAATGGCCTTAAATAATATTAAAACTTAGTTAGTAGTATTTAAAATGTGTATATAATAAGTTTAAATTTCTATGAAAATTATATTCTTTATATTAAGGGGAGGTTCTCATCAAGCACGACCAAAAAATCGATTTTTTTTTTTTGCTTAAAAAGTTGGCAAATGTCTCGTAGAATACGCTCGTGAAACCCGTTTTGCCGAATTCAATTTATTTTTAAAGTTATAGTCAAAAAACAGAAGTCGTCTTTTTACGTACTAAATCGCGTACTAAAACTTTAAACGCGTTTTTCTCGAAACCATGTTTTTTGAGACGGGCGGCAAGATATCTCAAAAACTATTATAGATATCGAGATGAATTTTTTTTTATTATAAAGGTAATTAAATTTGCTGAATCTTGACTCAAAATCATAATTTTACAATGATTATTTTTATTGTTATTGCACTTTTTAGAGCAAAAAAAAGTGCAAAAAAATATTTTTTTTTTTTGCAAGTCCGCCATTTTGTTAATTTTTAACTTTTTTTCATAATTTTAGTTCAAGATCCAGCAAATGTCTTCTAGTTTATAACAAATTTTGATTTTTTGATTTCAGACAAAAATTGGATGAGTTACCTTGCCGCCCGTGGAGGTGTCTTTTTTTTCGATGACTATTTTTCAATGCATATAACTAATAAACTATTCGGTATTTTTGTTAAAAAAAATTTGTAAAAGTAGTTAATAACATACTTAATAAGTACCAAAAAACTTGACTACTTTATTTATTTCCTTCCATGAGAAAAAAATCGCGAAAATCACGTAATTTTTGGGTCGCTAGATGAGAACCTCCCCTTAATAAGTTCTAAAATTGTACAGACTTCTAAAATGCATTAGTTGTCTTTAACAACTCAACAAAGAAGGTATTGAATTATTCCGCATCCAAGTCATGCATCGAACTTTCGAATTTATCGAATCGAAAAAAGTGGAAGGAAAGAACAAAAAAATTAGAAAAAAAAAGGAAAACAAATGAAAAGTTATTTTTTTTGTTCTTCGTGGCAACAACAAAATATATGTACGAGTATAATGCGTACTGATTATTTAATAAAAGTTTGAACTCAAATGCTTTTTTCGTCATGAAAAATTTAAAGCTCTGCTTCCAGAGGTAAGTCATTAATATATATTATACGTATGGAACATTCCACGTCAAACGGATCATTGGGACCTTCAAAATTTGTTTACACCAATCAAACCAAATAAAAGCATAAACTGTTCCTCTTGGTACGTTCTTTCAAAAGCAATGTGGTATTCTGAAAAATTCAATGCGGCCATTTCAATATACGAGGTCTGGCTATTAAGTAACGAGACTGGTTACGAAAAAGGGTTTTATTATAAAAATTGTTCTACATTCGAATGCTCTCCTTCAATATACTCCCCTTCCCTCGTCACACACCTTTCCATACGTTTTTTCCATTGATCGAAGCAGTGCTGGAAGTCTTCTTTGGTGAGGGCCTTTAGGAGCTCTGCCGTTTTTTGCTTTACCGCTTCCATCGACTCAAATCGGGTCGATCCCTTTCAAAGCAGATTTTATCTTCGGAAACAAAAAAAGTCGCACGGTGCCAAATCTGGCGAGTACGGCGCGTGTTCGAGCACTGGAGTGCGCTTACCGGTCAAATACTGCTTCACAGATAGCGCGTTATGGGCAGGTGCGTTGTCCTGGTGCAAAATCCACGAGTTTTTCTTCCACAACTCGGGCCGTTTCTTACGAACTCGTTCTCGCAGTGTTGCCAAAACTGACAAATAGTAAGTCTGGTTGACAGTCTGACCCTCTGGAACCCATTCAGTCATCACGATACCGTTAATGTCGAAAAAAACGATCAACATTGCCTTGAATTTTGATTTGGACATCCTTGCTTTTTTGATTCTGGGCGATTCAGGCGTCTTCCAATGCATCGATTGCCATTTTGTTTCAACATCGTATTGAAAAATCCACGTTTCGTCGCAAGTAATAATGTTTTTCATCAGTCCGGAATCTTTTTTTAACCTTTCAAGGAAATCTGAGCAGACCTGTTGACGCAAGAGCTCTTGGTCAGGAGTCAGGTTTTTTGGCACCAACTTCGCACAGGCTTTTGTCATGTGTAATTCCTCGTGTAAAATTTGTCTAACCGTTTCTTTATCGGCGTTTACAGCCTCGGCAATCATCCGGATGCTCATTCGACGATCTGCACGCACAATTTGGTTGATTTTGGTCACTGTTTCCGGAGTTGAAACAGTGACAGGGCGACCTGGGCGTTGGTCATTTTCAGTGCTCACTCGGCCCTCACTGAAGCGCTTACACCACTCAAAAACACGCGCACGAGATAGAGAATTGTCCCCATAGGCCTCTTGCAACAATTTACAGCACTCAGTCGGAGTTTTTTTCAATTTAACGAGAAATTTGAGATTGATACGTTGCTCCTGTTTTTCGTCACACATGGTTTTCGGCACGAGAAAAAAACACGTTCGTTCCAAACCGCTACTGCAAAAATACAATAATAGTGACGAGAACGTGTTTTGGTATGTGCATAGACAAGATATCTAGATACTCAACGCACTACTCGTTTTTTTCCCCACTCCTCTACGGCGCCCTCTAGGCGCGCAGTCTCGTTATTTAATAGCCAGACCTCGTATCGGCTGGAAGCCGAAGGAAAATCGTACATTCACCAAAAAAAGCTTGTAAAAATAAAAATTTGCAATCAATCGGGTCAAATTTTGCACCAATTTTCCAGAACCTTTTTAGGGTCATCCATAAGCTACAATTTGAGCCAAAATGCGACTCGATTGACTGTGATTTTTTTTTTCTTCGGAATCGCCGTAGTGAATTTTTCAGAATACCACATTGCTTTCGAAAAAACGTACCAAGAGAAACAATTTGTGCCTTTATTTGATCTGATTGGTGAAACCAAATTTTGTGGGCGTCAGTGATCCATTCGACATGGAATGTTCCATGTATAAATTTATATTTAATCGATTGTTAAAGTAAATTAATTTATAATGTCAATACAATATTTTCAATAAAATGATGTACAATGCGCAAAAATGCGTTGACACTTCTCGGGTGATTAAAATTCAAGTCATTATTAATCTCCAAAATAAATTGTTGATAGGGTAGGAAAATTATAAGCGAATAGGAGCAAACATGAGGTTTTTTTATGCACACGCACACATGCACATACGTGAGTTAACACACAAAAGAACATTATACATATAAGAGAAAATGAGGACAGCAAATGTCTGCGGATTCAATCTCGAGAGCCTCGAGCTGCCATAGTCCTGGACGTTGGCCTCTTTTTCGAGCTGGCTGTCTTCTTCTTCTTTTTCGTCTCTTCGGATACGAGATATATGACTTGTTCTTGCATGTTACACAACTTGCGCCGATGCACGTGTGCGAAAGCAATGGCTTCAATCTATCTTCTTCTCTCTCTCTCTCTTTCTCTCTCTCATTCTTTCCTCCTCTCTTTCAACGTTTACGCGAGTTTTGGCTAGTAGGCGGTTTTCTTTTCCAAAGAGAACAAGACGGATAGGAGAAAGAGAGAACCTTTTGTTGTCGAGCAAGTGCCTCGCATGGTATTTTTATCTCGGCCGCATAATTTATTTTTTCTTTTATTTTCCACTTCATTATTTCGTTTCATAGTTTATGAAAATATAAACTTGATGCTTTATTGTGTATTGAATTTTATTTTTGAAGTAAAATTTCTTGTGAACTGGATATAAATCGGTAGAAAGTGACGTTATCACTTTACCTACGCAAAAATCATAATTTTTACTCTCCTCTCCACGAATTCTCCTACTCCTCTTTCTTCTCTGCTCTTATCTCTTTCTTACTCTTAATCTGTTTCTCCACGTGTCCCCTCCCTGTGCACACTTTCGCCTGTTTATCTCTTTCTTTACGCACGTTATTCTTTCTCTTTGATGCTATATTCACACCCATCAACATACATTCTGTCAAAAAAGTACCGGGAATTGTCGATTTAAATCTGGCGGGGCAATTTAGGCAGGTAAAATTTTTTTTTCTAGGTTGGTACAACTATCCTTAATGACTATGCCAAGTTTGAGCGGAATCTGTCAACGAGTGTGTTTACAGTAGCTGGTTAAGTCAGTCGATGTCAATAGTGCGTGCCGATTTTTTACAATGGGTGATTACGTTGAACAAAGAATTTGTCTAAAATTTTGTGTTGTGAATGAAATTCCGTGTGCCGATGCATTGAAAATGTTGCAAAAGGCTTTTGGTGATAAAGCACTATCGAAAACCCGTGCGTATGAGTGGTACAAAGCCTTCAAGGAGGGTCGTGAAGTCGTCGAAGACTCGCCTCGTTCCGGACGCCCATCGACGGCTTCGACCGCAGATAACGTCGATAAAATTAAGGAAATGGTGCTTGAAAACCGTCATACCAGCTTGAGAGAGATAGCACATGAACTTGAGATATCCTACGAGTCCACACGTACGATTTTAATTGATATTTTGGGCATAAGAAAGGTGGCCGCAAGACTCGTTCCAAAAGAGCTTAAGGGGAGGTTCTCATCTAGCGACCCAAAAATTACGTGATTTTCGCGATTTTTTTTCTCATGGAAGGAAATAAATAAAGTAGTCAAGTTTTTTGGTACTTATTAAGTATGTTATTAACTACTTTTACAAATTTTTTTTAACAAAAATACCGAATAGTTTATTAGTTATATGCATTGAAAAATAGTCATCGAAAAAAAAGACACCTCCACGGGCGGCAAGGTAACTCATCCAATTTTTGTCTGAAATCAAAAAATCAAAATTTGTTATAAACTAGAAGACATTTGCTGGATCTTGAACTAAAATTATGAAAAAAAGTTAAAAATTAACAAAATGGCGGACTTGCAAAAAAAAAAAATATTTTTTTGCACTTTTTTTTGCTCTAAAAAGTGCAATAACAATAAAAATAATCATTGTAAAATTATGATTTTGAGTCAAGATTCAGCAAATTTAATTACCTTTATAATAAAAAAAAATTCATCTCGATATCTATAATAGTTTTTGAGATATCTTGCCGCCCGTCTCAAAAAACATGGTTTCGAGAAAAACGCGTTTAAAGTTTTAGTACGCGATTTAGTACGTAAAAAGACGACTTCTGTTTTTTGACTATAACTTTAAAAATAAATTGAATTCGGCAAAACGGGTTTCACGAGCGTATTCTACGAGACATTTGCCAACTTTTTAAGCAAAAAAAAAAAATCGATTTTTTGGTCGTGCTTGATGAGAACCTCCCATTAATTTTCTTCAAAAACGCTATCGCGAACAGCTCGCTTCGGACATGCTGGATCGCGCCAATTCCGATCCCGCATTCATGGAATGCATCATAACTGGTGACGAAACGTGGGTGTACAAGTACGATATGCAAACAAGCCAGCAAGCATCGAAATGGGTGGGAAAAAACGAGCCAAAACCGAAAAAACCACGCCAAAGCCGCTCAAATCAGTGAAGGTGATGCTCATTGTTTTCTTCGATATCCGTGGCGTGGTGCACTACGAATTCGTTCCAGAGGGTCAGTCGGTAAACAAAGAGTCTTACCTAGGCGTTATGAAACGTTTGCGTGAGCGTATCCGTAAGAAGCAGCCAAATTTGTGGGCGAACAACTCGTGGATTTTGCACGACGATAACGCGCCGTCTCACCGAGCTACGATTGTGACCGACTTTCTCGCCAAAAACTCAAGGAACACGCTTGAACAACCACCGTATTCGCCGGATTTGGCTCCCTGTGACTTCTTCCTCTTCCCAAAACTTAAATTGCCGCTGTGTGGCGCCCGTTTTCAGTCGATTGAAGCCATAAAACAAAATTCGGCGCGCGAGCTGAAGGCCATCCCGGAAAGCGCCTATAAAAAATGTTTCGATGATTGGAAGTGCCGTTGGCATAGATGTATCGGAGCAAATGGAACCTATTTTGAAGGCGACCCAATAAATTTTGATTATTAAACGTAAAAATGTTGTTTTAATTTAAAATTCCCGGTACTTTTTTGACAGACAGTACTTTTGCTTACTTCCAACCAAAGTCGGCAAAGTTTCAAAGTTTTGTAACTCTGGAAAAAGGTTTGTAGAGCAAAAAACTTAATTTATATTGTGAAAGTAACAGCAAAAGTTTCAACTATTGTCAGAATTATATAATTTTAAAAACAAATAAACTTGTTACAAACAAAAATCAAAAATAAAATTTTTTTTCCCTTTCCAAATCCGTATAAAGGCACTGGAAATCAACGAATCACTAAAAAACCAAATAAAACTAGAAATTAAAAGGATCTTTTTTTAATTTCTAGTTTTTTTTTCAATAGCGTGTATCTCAAAGGTTATGCACTATATAAAATGAAATTAAAACTTTAAAAAAAAAAAGCTGTTTGATTTCACATAAAAAATATTAGGTGTAGTAAGAAGTAATCCATTATTTTGCCAATAGATGGCTTTAGTAGTCTGTATCTCCCGTTGTAAAAGTGCGATCAGGTTACACTAGATAGCGTTAGAAAGATAAGATTTCGTACTAAAAAGGCTTCTGATACAGTTTTGTGATTGCTTAACTCAGTATTTTTTTAGCACGCGTCAAAGATGGACACCAACAAAGAGAAAATACGCCATATTTTACAGTTTTTCTTCGATAAAGGCGAAAACACAAGCCAAGCAGCTAAAAATGTGAATAGTGTCTATGGTCCTGATAATGTAACAGCCAATCACGCGCAATTTTGGTTTCGTCGATTCCGTTCCGGTAATTTTGACGTCAAAGATGCACCACGCTCTGGAAGGCCAATTGTCGAAAATGTCGATAAAATAATGGAAATCGTCGAGTCCGACCGTCACGTAAGCACTGTTTCGATAGCCCAGAAGCTAAACATTGCACAAAAAACCGTTTGGAACCACTTAAATAAGGCTGGATACAAAAAGAAGTTCGATGTATGGGTGCCACACGAGTTATCGCAAAGAAACCTCATGGACCGAATTTCCATGTGCGAATCGCTGCTGAATCCCAACAATATCGATCCATTTCTAAAGTGGATCGTTACTGGTGATGAAAAGTGGGTCACTTACGACAACGTCAAGCGACAACGGTCGTGGTCAAATCGCGGTGAGCCGGCGCAAACGGTGGCCAAGCCAGGATTGACAGTCAGGAAGGTTTTGCTGTGTGTTTGGTGGGACTAGCAGGGAATCATCTACTATGAGCTACTCCCCTACGGCCGAACTCTTAATTTGGACCTGTACTGTCAACAATTGGACCGTCTGAAAGAAGCAATCGCCCAGAAGCGGCCAGCTTTGGCCAATATGAGAGCAATTGCATTCCATCAGGACAACGCCAGGCCGCATACATCGATAGTGACTCGCCAGAAGCTCCGGGAGCTTGGTTGGGAAGTTCTTGTGCATTCACCTTATAGTCCGGACCTGGCACCAAATGATTACCACCTGTTCCTGTCTATGACGAATGATTTTGCAGGTGAAAAATTCGCCTCAAGAGAAGATTGTGAAAATCGACTGTCCCAGTTTTTTGACAATAGGTACAAGGGTTTCTACGAGAGAGGCATTATGAAATTACCTTCAAAATGGCAACAAGTTATCAAACAAAACGGTGCATATTTGACCTAAATCGTATCATTCTATCTATGCTAAATAAAACCTTCAATTTAATGCAAAAATAATGGATTTCTTTTTACTACACCTAATATGAATAAAATCAAAATAAAAACCTGAAAAAAAATTTTTGTAATTTGTTGGATATTTAAAAATTTTTTTTAAATTTACATTTTTTTTTAATAATAAATGATAAATATTACATGCCAGATACTAATTTAATGGTAATTTTTTGAATTAATGATATTCTTCTAAATTCTTTATAAGTTGAAAATTATTGATGTCAGGTCATAAAAATAAGCCAAAAAATTGAAAAAAAAGTGATTTCTCGCATTTTTGAGGGTATTCCTGGCTAAAAGTTATATGAGGGATATTCGAAAGAACGAAAAAAATTGTTCCAAAATTTGGCCATTTTATGGGTTCCTAACCTAAAAATTCGATATAAAATAAAAATTTTTTTTATAACCGCAATTAAACTAAAAAAAATCTTGAAAAAATCACAGATTTCAAAATTAAATTACCCCTAAAAAAATAGAGTCGAAAAAACTTGTTCTAACGTTTTTGTCCTTCATTTACCCTTGGGGGTTACGAATTTTGAAGAAAGTATAATTCAACACAATTCTTCGAATTGCTGCTCTGGAGCATCGATATCTCGTTAGGGGCAAATTTTCCTTTTTTTGTCCGGCTATGACCTTTAGGCTTCATTACATACATTACTATTAATTAGAATTTTTAATGTAGGCATTCTAAAATATTGCAAAAGCGCGGGCTACAGAAAATAATTCAAAGAAATCAAAATCTCTAAATAAATAAAAAAAAAATAAAAAAATAATTATCTGTTCAGTCGAGTTATTGAATTAAAGATCGTCATCGTCGATCGTACACCAACGTCCATGTGTGAGTGCGGTTCGATTAAAAAGCACAGGAAGGCATTCGACACGGTGACCATGTTGGGCGATCATCAATCATATAAACGACCACGATATTACGTCAGTTACTCGAAGAGTATACGTACGCATAATAAAAGTTTGAAATAAAAAAGAAGGAAAGAAGGAGAAGCGAGAGCACCCATCATCGGCGGTGTTGACCGCGTCGAGCTCCGTACGCATCCGTGCCAGTAAAAAAGAACAAGAGAGAGCGGACAATCAGCGTCCTCGAAGCGGAAGTCGTAGGAAGTCGTCAATTGGACGACGCGTCGCGTCAGACGAACGGCCCATGGAAGGAGATGTTAGCGCGTGCATTCCCTCACCCTCCCAGACTCGCGGTATTTCCACTTGAGACGACGACTCTGCTCGCGAGGCTTCTTTTTCTTATTACGGCGTGTGTAATGCTGCGTACACAAAATGCTCTTCGTTATACATACATGTATAAATATGTGTACGCCATAAGTTTGGACGGATTGGTGATTTTCTTTTTCGTTTTTGGATTGATTGTTATTAATTTTTATTTGTTTTCAGACTTACTTCACTTTATTACTTCTTTGAACATATTATATTACTGAATGTGACGTTACCCTACCGAAATATTTATTTCATATATATCACTGTTGTGATAGCTTCTGTTTACTAGATTTACTTTGATTCGAGACAATTCTTTTTTTTCTAATATAAGAATAGCTTTTATAATTCTTCTTAAAATTATTAAACAATGGATTTAAAAATAATCAGAACCTATATATCTAAATCATTTTTATATTTAAATTAAGAAAATCTAATTTTATAAACAAGTGTGTTCGTTTCATCAAGCAACCGAACATCAAGCTGACGATCGCTAAAAGTTATCGCCAAGGTGCACTTTGTCTTTTTTTCCGAATAGAAATGCCTCTTTATATAGATATAACAACGACAACGTAGAGTCAGTCTACTAGCTGTAATGTAACAAAGTATTTCCGCGAAAAGTGCAATGTTCGAGTGTGCTCGGTCTCTCTCTCTCTCTCACTCTCTCTCTTTCGGTATCCAAGTGTGGAATGTGACCCTGAAGAAAGAAAGAAAGAAAATAGAAACGAGCAAAGAGTAAGGAAAGAAATCAACCATCAATAAGTTTCTTTTACTGTTTCGTTTTTCTGCTGAATGCTCTATACTTTTACGTGTATATGTATAGATACGAAAAAATTGTCGATGAAATTTTTTCGTGATTAATTTCGAGCGATCAATTTCTTTCTCTTTCTTTCTATTTTAATAATGGATTATAAAATATCGATAATGAAAAATGAGTTAATACTTTGATAAATATATTAATTTTTTATCATTAATTTTTAAAAATCTATTTAATTAAAACAAAAAAATTATTCTCATTTTTCAAAAACTCGTTTTATAGAATTAAATTACAAATAACAATTGTTAGTTTTACTCACGCAACACATAGCCAGTCCCGTTTTACAAATTAAAAACCGATACTAAGGCTAACAATAGTTTTAAAAATACCGACCAAAAATAGAAATATACTCGATGAATCTTACGTCAAAGCGTTGACTCCTTAATCTCTTTCAAATTTAAAGCTTTGTCGTTGTTGTTGAAAAAAAAAGAAAGAAAAAAATACTAACGTCAATTTTTAGCAGCGCTTCTTTCGACCGATGTAATGAAGAATTCTTTTTATTTCGTGCAATGTGTATGTGCACACCGGTGGTCAAAGGCCCGGTCTGCGAATCTTATCAAAATTTCCGGTTTTCCTTCGCCGTGTGCTTCAGTTGTCGACGGGTCTTAGTGCCGTCAAAGATACCCTTTCCCCTGGGAGTTAGGGAAATAAGGTGACGCCGTCCACCTCTTCCTTCTCGTCGTCGTAGACGTCATCGTTGTTGTTGTTGTTGTTGTTGTTATTGTTGTTATTTTTGAACGACGACGTTATAAGCGCCACTCAACAGACGCATCCCTTCTCCCCTGTGTGACACAAAGTAAGTGAGCGTCTACTTAAATCTGCATCTGATAGGCCGACGGCGAGTGACCTCGGACGCGTTTTTTTCTCTCCGTCTTCGTGTGTGTATTCACGTTATCTAAGCAACGTGCATGCATGCTCGGTCCGCTTTCTTAATTATTTTTTCAATTAGTATTCATGAGACGGACTTATAGATGACGAAAGAATCGACGACGAAAGGAGACGAGTATGGCGGCGGTGTTTGTCGTCAAAGACACCAAAGCTTCCGCTGTACTCCCTTTATTCTTTTATCGTCTTTCTTCAAACCCACTTGAGAAGAGTTGATTGTGTGTAGTGGTTTACTGTTTTACACCTTGGCTATAAGATATGGTTTATTCACGCGACTTTCGAGAATCTTATATATATATTTTGTACATTATGCACTTCGTTAATACCATTTTAACTTTGATTATTTATTTATATTATCTTTGATAAAAGTTTGTATTTAATTATATTGAAAAAAAAAAAAAAAAAAAAAAATGTAATTAAATAATGTTTGATGAAAACAACAATGAATCTGTGAGAGAAGATTCAAAAAATTTTAATTATATATAATTTTACCAAAAATAAATTTGTCTTTGTCGTTCCAATTGTTACTGCCGATGAAATATATTTTTATTAATAAAACAATGATTATTAGAGTTGAAAAAGAAGTTCAAAATAAATTATTTAATAAATTATAAATTACAATTTTATTTTAAACTAAAAAACAGTAAATATATTAGCATTCTTTGAACGTATAAAGTTAATAAAATTGCTGTAAATTGTTGCAAGAGGCCTATGGGGACAATTCTCTATCTCGTGCGCGTGTTTTTGAGTGGTGTAAGCGCTTCAGTGAGGGCCGAGTGAGCACTGAAAATGACCAACGCCCAGGTCGCCCTGTCACTGTTTCAACTCCGGAAACAGTGACCAAAATCAACCAAATTGTGCGTGCAGATCGTCGAATGAGCATCCGGATGATTGCCGAGGCTGTAAACGCCGATAAAGAAACGGTTAGACAAATTTTACACGAGGAATTACACATGACAAAAGCCTGTGCGAAGTTGGTGCCAAAAAACCTGACTCCTGACCAAGAGCTCTTGCGTCAACAGGTCTGCTCAGATTTCCTTGAAAGGTTAAAAAAAGATTCCGGACTGATGAAAAACATTATTACTTGCGACGAAACGTGGATTTTTCAATACGATGTTGAAACAAAGTGGCAATCGATGCATTGGAAGACGCCTGAATCGCCCAGAATCAAAAAAGCAAGGATGTCCAAATCAAAATTCAAGGCAATGTTGATCGTTTTTTTCGACATTAACGGTATCGTGATGACTGAATGGGTTCCAGAGGGTCAGACTGTCAACCAGACTTACTATTTGTCAGTTTTGGCAACACTGCGAGAACGAGTTCGTAAGAAACGGCCCGAGTTGTGGAAGAACAACTCGTGGATTTTGCACCAGGACAACGCACCTGCCCATAACGCGCTATCTGTGAAGCAGTATTTGGCCGGTAAGCGCACTCCAGTGCTCGAACACGCGCCGTACTCGCCAGATTTGGCACCGTGCGACTTTTTTTGTTTCCGAAGATAAAATCTGCTTTGAAAGGGATCGACCCGATTTGAGTCGATGGAAGTGGTAAAGCAAAAAACGGCAGAGCTCCTAAAGGCCCTCACCAAAGAAGACTTCCAGCACTGCTTCGATCAATGGAAAAAACGTATGGAAAGGTGTGTGGCGAGGGAAGGGGAGTATATTGAAGGGGAGCATTCGAATGTAGAATAATTTTTATAATAAAACCCTTTTTCGTAACCAGTCTCGTTATTTAATAGCCAGACCTCGTATCTGAGCAAAGCGGGACACAGGCCACGCGTCGCTGACGCACAAGCTCTGCTTCGCTCGTACACTGGTACGCGCGTGCGCGCGTTACACACTGCTACTCAACCCTTCGTCCTTTATACTGTATATAAACACATATACGTGCACGTGCAAACGATTATATACTTTTGAATTGCAATAAATCGAAGGTTTATGTGCATATTAGTAATTAGTGCACTCGCAAGTTTTAAAAATGAATTTCAATTTTCAACCTTACCTATTGATAATATGATTATTTGTGTTTACTAACATTAATAAATAATGTTTATTATATTCGAAGTGACTACATAAAGACAAATATAATCCAAATAATTTTTAATATATCGCAGTAATAAATGAGATATAATTTATTATGAAACGAAATGAATTTCTTACTGTTTTGAAGTTAGGTAAACCACACGCAAAACAGTATAGTCAAATCGTAAACGCAATTCGAGCCTGCACCGTAAAGGGCGTAAGCCGATTGGCACAAAATGCGGCGTAAGCATGGCACAAACTATTATTTACAAATCATAATATACACAGATATTCACCGTTTAACGATCTTTTAACTTACGAAGTGTCTATTTATTAAACAAAACGTTTGAATCTAATTTGTTAATTTGTATCATGTATTTACTATGAAAAACTTCGAAATTCCCGCGTATCTACACAGGACAGATTTTAAAATGGTTACAATTCTATTTGATTAACGCTCTGGAAACATGTAATGTATGCTTTCTCTCTTTATGGAATAGCAGAGATAAAGTAAACAACTATTGTAGAAGAAAAATTAATGGCCTACCAGGATTTGTTTCAATCCAGGATCCAAGAATGTGATATAGCGGTCATTGATCGAACCAGAAAAAATACTGGTAAAAGCACTGGAACAACAAAATGATTTTTACGAAAACTTGCAGCAGAAATTGCGACAAGAAATCGATAAAAATTTAAAGGCGGGAATTTTCAATACACCGATGATTCCTAAGGTGTTTTAAGACAAGTTTAGTTTTCTGAATAAAATAAACGCTTCGGAAAAAGACGTATGGGTCAGTTTTCTAGAAGTATCTGAACATTGCTTGAGAAATAAAATAAGCATAATGCATAAAAATTTAAAATTTGAAGAGGTGGACAATTTTCAGAAGTTAAGGTGCAATATAAGTCTCAAATTGTATACTTTGGATTCTTATTTGGATTACTTTCCAAAGAATGTTGCTGATTTTAGCAAAGGGACATAAGACAAACGATTTCTAGAAGATATGAAGATACGAGATAAAACGCGTATATCAAGGAAGTTGAGATAAAAATATGATCGTAGATTTTTTTTGTCTTTGCGTAGATAAACAATTTAATGAAGAACAAAGCGTAAAATAAATTCATTGCTGAGGTCTTTTAAAGAGAAACAGTTTGTTATAAAAGAAGATAAAATTATTAAGATCATTAACTTAATTACTAGTATTACATATGTTGATTGGCGTGGAATTTTCCGGGAAAAAACTCATTCATGTCAAAAAGGCTTAGGATAAAGGACGAAAACTAATGCTAGATTTGATTTCAACGAATTAAAATATACTAGAAACTATAATAAATTATAATAGTACAACTATAATGTCAAAGTAAGATATTTTGAATCCACTCGTTAGTCTTAAGCAAGAGAATCACGACTAATTTGGAGTTTACAATGAGAAAACTTGCTTTTTGCGAAACATCTACGGGTAGAGGATTAACATTAATGTCATACTTCGATTTAGAGAGTCAAAATACATAAAATTCATATAATTCCAGACTTTTTTTATAATTTACAAATCTCAGGTACCGGAAAACATAAGGATGCAGAGCAAAAACTGATGCAGGATATAGACTCAACGAGTCAAAATATATAAATACTTATATGAAAATATATAATGTTTTTTGAAATATACAAGCCATTTTTTTATACTAATATTATTTTTGTACTTAATGCTTAAATAAATTTGTTTTAAATATCATATTTAAAACAAATAAGTATTGTAATACACAAAAATACTAAAAACCAAATTTTAGAAAATGTTTCCGCAGTCGCTGCTCGAATTACAATTTTCATAGTTATATATTTTTTCTCCAACGAAACGTGCATGCGAGAGGTTACTTCAGCTGCGACAAACTACCGCTCCTACGCACTGTATACTCAAATAAGGCGGAGAAACGCGTTTTTTGCGATTAAGTTAACGCGGTGTGAAATCCAAAGAAGTGAAGCTGGTCGACTGGCGCTCTAGGCCCGCCGAAAATAGATCGTCTTTTCCTTCGAATATGTGTACAGCTTCTTTTTGCTTTGTCTACATGGCCGAGAATCAATGCAGTTGTGAGCAAGCGGCGTTTCAAAATTCTATCTTTAAACCGTTATACATATGTATATTTTTGAACTAACGTTTTTCGCGCCATTTTAGTCATTTTTTATGAATTTATTACCAAAACGCGGACGTTGTCGCAGGTGTATTGTTTATCGAACATGAAAACGATGACAACACTGCTTACTTTCTCGACGAATAGATTACAGAGAGAGAGAGAGAGAGAGAGAGAGAGAGAGAGAGAGAGAGAGGATACTAAGCTAGTGTATTCTCTTCCTTATGCATCAAATCTGTGCAGAATGCACGCATTGAAATATCGAGGTGATGCTCGACCTCTATTTTCTACCGCGGGCTCGTCGCACGCGGCTATTTTCTGCGAGCGCGCGCCGCGACGCCGGCCGCGACCGTTTTAAAGCGTCTGAGATATTTCGAGAGAAAGAGATAGCAGTAAGCGCCGCGGTAGTGCTAGAGAAGAAATAAAATCAAGATTGAGCGTCGTTGTCGTCGATGCTTCTGACTTATTCTTTTTTTATTCTTTCAGAGTCGAACGATTTTGGATAAGTTGTTCTCTCAGTCTGGCTTGGAGAATCGATAAATTTAACTCGGTTAAACTTAGATCATTCGCGATTTTTAGAGCTTCTTATTTATTTTCATAATTATTATTTAAATATCGTATGTTCGCCTAGATTTTTACTTGAATTCAAATTATCATTTTATTCGTTTATTTTCTTTTCTTAATTTTATCTGATACCAATATCTCGGAATAATACAGTAAAACAATGTTCTTCGAGAAGACAACAAGAACTCTTTCATATAAATGTAAAAATACATATTCCAAAATTAATTTATCTTCATTCGAATATTTTATTTGCGGAAAAAAATTATAACGATTACATATTTATAAAATACTTGTTACATCTTATAACCAATATTTATTTTTATTGTCTATATATGTAAACTGACAAAATGTTATACATTGGAAGGGGGTCATGACTTTAAATGAATTAACTTTCATATATTTGACAAACAATTTTTTTTTTTTTAAACAATATAACATTATTAAGACGACTAAATTAATTCTCGCATTGATAAAGGGTAATTTTAATTCTTAATTAGCTATTATCGCATACACGTTATTCATTGATATGTGAAGAATATTAATAAAACTAAAAAGAAAGACAAAAATTCATCTAACTATTGATTAAAAATACAAAAAGAAAATTTTTAAGTAAATTATTAAAATGTCTCGTTAAAATTTATTTTTAATATATTCCAAAAATATAATCCGTATACGTAAAATATTTTTATGTGTTACTCAATGTGTTTTAATGTGTTTACTCAAAAAGAAAGTTTGAATCATGCTTAAGAAACTATTACAGTTGCAAAACAGAAAAAATTAAAATTGTTCTAAAAACAAAGCCGAAAATTGAATATTTACAAATGATGACATGAAACTATAACAAAAATTATATCTATATAATCTATTCTTTAATATGAACAATTACGCAAACATTAGACAATTTTCAAATCTTACCATGCAATCCAACACCTCGACTCTCTCTTTCTCTCTCTCTCTCTCTCTCTCTCTCTCTTTCTATCTCTTTCTCTCTCCTTACAAACAGCTCGTTCAATCACCTTCGCTACATAACCCAAAGAGAGACTATCCAAGAGCAGCATGCATAAAATCTTACCACAAGAAAGTTGCTCTCTAGATCTACTTACCAAAGGCAACTTACGAGTGGAAAACTTAACGATTTTGCAATTAACGCTCATATACTCGTGAGAGAATAACACCGCTATATTACACGCGAGCGTCACGTGCAAGCTATTTGATTTTTAAATTGTACGTGTATGTGAAGAAAGAAAAAAGAGAATAGTAAGAAAGAGAAAGAGAGAGAGAGAGAGAGAGAGAGAGAGAGAGAGAGAGAAAAAGAAAGAGAGAGAGAGAGAGAGAGAGAGAGAGAGAACGAGAGAGATGTGACGAGAATCTATCTCTTTTTACGCTTATGTGAAATACATAAACATCAACCGATGATAGAAATGTATGAATACGCTTAATACAAATTGCAATAAGTTTTTTGATTTTCACCGATTGTTGTTGTCGATATGCAGAATGCATATAAGCAAACTTGAATAACATAATAACGTAATTGTGACTTTGTTAGGTGAATTTGTTCATTATGTTTAAAATTGTTTTATTCGTATGAAAATAATTTAATTTTATGACAGTTATATTGATGTTTAAATTTAAATTTTATAAAATAAGAGATGATAAATTTTGTCTTATTTATATTTTTTAAAATGCTGATGTTATATGAAAATTATTGTTCGATTAAAAATAATGCGACTTCATTTTAAAGTTACTACTCTTGGAGAAAAAATGTGTAAAATAGTATATTTTATTATTATAAGATATTATTATTATTATATTAATAGTATATAAATTTTTATATAAAGTTTTATTAAATTAACATAATTTATTTAATTTAGAATGTTATTTGCTTAGGAAATTTAATGAAATATATAGATAAATTAATTAAATATGAAAACAAATTTAAACGAATGAAATTTTATTCAAAAACAACAACAACAACAACAACAACAACAACAACAATAATAATAATAATAATAATAATAATAATAATAATAATAATAAAAATAATATGATTATTTACTCCTGCTTGAAAATGAATTCTGTGGAAAATCCAAACATTACCACTCAATTTTTTTATAAAATCGTTCGGAACGAACAGAAAAAAGAAAACTTTTCTCTACAAAGTTTAACGGAATAATGGCACTGTAAAAAGAAGACATTCTTTTGCTCACTCCCTGATCTACTTACGATTAACATTCGGCACTCTCGTAAAAGGGCGTCGCGCGATTGAAGATGTAGAGGGAATAGTTTGTGAGCTTTTGCCTTTTTCAAGAGATAGATAGATACATAGATTAATAAATAGATAAATAGATAAATAAATTTATATATATATAGAGATAGATAGATAGATAGATAGATAGATAGATAGATAGATAGATAGATAGATAGATAGATAGATAGATAGATAGATAGATAGATAGATAGATAGATAGATAGATAGATAGATAGATAGATAGATAGATAGATAGATAGATAGATAGATAGATAGATAGATAGATAGATAGATAGATAGATAGATAGATAGATAGATAGATAGATAGATAGATAGATAGATAGATAGATAGATAGATAGATAGATAGATAGATAGATAGATAGATAGATAGATAGATAGATAGATAGATAGATAGATAGATAGATAGATAGATAGATAGATAGATAGATAGATAGATAGATAGATAGATAGATAGATAGATAGATAGATAGATAGATAGATAGATAGATAGATAGATAGATAGATAGATAGATAGATAGATAGATAGATAGATAGATAACTATATAAATAGATAGAAAGGTAGATAGATACATAGATAGAAAGAGACCGATATACAGATAGAGAAAGAGTGAGAGAGAAAGAGAGAGAGAGAGAGACGAACAAGCATTTCTCGTCCGGTCTGTTTTGCGTGCTTTGCTCACACGTATACACACGCACACGTTCATATAATACGATATGTAAGCTACCAGTGTACGTATAGGCAGCGGCAGCAGCAGTAAAGAGAGAAACGCACTCTATATGACAGCAACAGAGAAGCGAAGAATGAGAAAGAGTGAGAGGAGAGGGAGAAAAAGACGGAGCTAGCTCGCTGTGAAAAAGCGAGAAAGAAGGAGGGGGATCTGCCAGGCGAACGGCTGGCCTATTCAGTTCTCGTCCGCCAGCCGGTCGTCCACGAAAGGTGCCTGATAGTTCACGCCTTCCGTTCCCCTGGCGAGTGTCGTCGTCGTCATCGTGTCGCTACGTCACTGCCGTCATCTTTCTCCCGGTTCGCGATCTGCGTTTAATATATATTATGCTCTGCTATCTGTTAACGCAATAATAAAAAATAAAAATAAAAAGGAAAATAATTAGTTATCTCTCTATCTTCTCGTGTTATTTTCTTTATACCAGTGGTTTAAAATTTTAAATTTCGCGCGCGTGCGCCAAACAAACTTTACAACCGAAAATTTCGAGATAGAAACTGTGTGCAAAAAACATGAATGAATACAAAAGTGCCGTAAACTTGGAATTTTTTATACGTCACGTTGGAAACGAGAAACAAGAGGAAAAAATTGAAGTTTCGTATATAACCTTCGTTAGGACAAAAATACACACACGTTTGCATTAAAAGGGAAATTTTTTTTGGTGCCGTATGTATTTTGCTACCACTGCGTGGGATGTCCGCCGGACGATTCATGGGAGGGCCGGATGTCACTGATTAAAGAAAATCCGGTGAGAGAGAGAGAGGGAGAGAGAGAGAGAGAGAGAACGAGATAATATACGTATATTGTACTCAGCGTTGCTACTGTTACTGACGCGCCGAAGAGGAATTCTTCGCTCAAAGAGAAAGAGAGAGAGAGGCAGGCGCACGTTACAACATCTATGAGGTAACTATATGTGTCTCTTATGTGTTTGTGCAGACGATCGGTTGTATATATGTGCTTTAAACGTAAACAGAAAAATGATGAGATACGTTTAAGCGCACCTTCTTTGTTCTTATGCATGTGCGACGCTAATTTTTTATTACAACAGCCGTCAGCGATTTAATTATTACTTTTTTATATTGTTAAAAAAAAGTTTAATATTGCGTTTTTAAAATTGATTATTTTCTTGCTCTCAAAATTATTTATTACTAATTAAGAATATTTATTTAGAGACAAATTTATAATATTTTTAAGACGTTGGTATATTGACAATTTTAATACCACTTGTTGTTATTTTATAATTTTAATTGACTAAATAAATAAAAAATTATTCATAATTCCGTGTAAATTTTAAACTTACTAAGTTCAAGTTTAACTTATAAAATAACGATTTATCCAAATTCTAAAAACTCCAAGTATACATTATAAAATTCAAATTTAATAAATATTATACCCAAAATCATTTCGTATCATATGAAAGTTTTTGAAATCTAAGTAAATAATTATCGATGTGAATACTTTAAAAGGAGAACAGATTTCAATTTTGAGATGCGATCCGAATGATATTTACAGCATCGTAAAAATGCAGATAATTACTAATAAATATGAAATATATATGCGGAAAAGTACCTAAGTTCTTATATTTTAAAGCTATTAATCATTAAAAATTTTGGTACCAAATTGCAATGAAATATGATTTGATTTTATGTTACAAGTTAAATATTTAACCATATAAGTTATTTGATGAAAATATGCATTTTATTACAACTTTTTTATAAAATTAAACACACACATACGCGTGCGCATGCATTTCATCGACTGACACTTTGAATTTAAATCGTAGCTTTATCATCAATTATGACTGCTACTACGCATAATATACATGTAGCACATTCGCGCTGTAGATAATAATGACTAAGGGCATTTCAATTTCAAATAAATTACTAGCCAATACATAGTTTCTTTTTTTATAGCTCTGAAGAAAGAAAAAGAATGTGCATGTAAAATGAGAAAAAATTATTGAAAAATATTGTAAAAAAATTTGATCGTGCTCTGAAGACCTACAATTTTTCAAAATATTAATAAGGATAAACACATAAAGACCAACGCCTCAAAACAATCGAAATAAATTGATTAGAATAAAAGTGACTAAATACATACTTTAAAGATAAATTTTATCGTTTGTATAATAAAAGAAAAACAAGTATTTCTTTTTTAATAAATAAATTTTTCAATCTCTATATTCAATTTTCTCTAAAAAACTATAATTATTATTTTTCAAACATGCATTCACGAAATCGCATTTAAGTATTAAAGATTTTTTTTACGCAGGCATATCAAATTTACAATTATTTATAAATAGACGAAAGAAAGTACATAATTAAATACAAACTGAAATAAGAAATGAAATTTTATCACGAAAATCAGACACCATAAAATCATACGCCATAAAAAAAATGGCGGATACCATTATCTAATAAGAAAGATAACGTAAATGAGTTAAATTGTAAACTTGTCTATTAATAAATTTGACCGAGCTAGTTAATCAATTTTTTTAACGTGTTTGTATACATATATTTCGTTGTTCACAATGGTGTTAATTAAACTTATAAATATATAATATATATACTCATATCTTTTCCTGCTGATTATTTTGATCTACGGCGACACAGTGTCGTTACGAAATTTTTCGTTTGACGCAGAAGATGATGAAAGCTCTGTACAGTGTACCGAAGATAGAAAATATAAAGTTAAAAAAAAAAAAAATTCGAGCGATAAATGTTTATTATTTATAATCACAGAAAATAATTTATTACGCTTCAATATAAGAATTTTTTGATTAAAAAAATTAAGATGTTAAAGGAAGAAAAAAGAAAGTAAATAAAAAAGAAAGAATATAAAAATTGCTTTTGGCGCGTATAATAATAGCGATTGCGCTCGATTGGATAAATTTAATATAAATCATTTGAGGTGATAGGAAACTTACCTTAGGGAAATGAAGTTTATTTTTTATTATTTTTTAATCCTCGTAATTTAAAAGCTAATAGAACACACGCAGTATACGCCTGAATTCATTCAAGACACGTATAAAGAACTATCGGCAGCGAAGAGAAAATGTGATTGCCCTTCAATCATTTTTTTTCGCAAGTATATTTTAGAAATTCTATAAAATCAGTTCTTTACGTTTTTTCTCTTTTCTATTAAAAGTTATCACTAATATAGATGCGCGAGTTTAAAAAATTAAAATTAATTTTTACTGAGTTAATATTATAAAAATGTAGCTTAAAAAATTTTTAATTGATCATTTTACAATAATTAATTGTTATAGATTATTATATAGATTATTATAAATGATGAACGATATATTATTGATCATTTAAAAAATTGCTACTAATTTTTGCAAATTTGATGGATAAAAAGTATGTTAGACTTTTTTTTTTTTTTGAGTATTTAATAAATATATTTATAATTATATACATACTTTCATTCTTAAATAATATTTATTATTTACCAAATTTAATATTTTTCTTTTATTCATTTAAAATCACAATCTTACTTCTTTATTTTAAAATAATTTGATACATATTAATAGATGAAAATAATTTTATTCTTTTAATTGAATGAAATAAGTGTTATAAAGTTAATTTATTAGTACGGGCTAAAGTCCAACGCTGATTCATAAACTTAATTTCAATGGAATATGAGTAAAGAATCGAACAGAGCTTATCTTAAAGAGTAGCCTCCAAATACAAAAAAATAAAACGTCTGCTTCTCTTGGACAAACACGTCATGTTTTTCGATCGAGAACTTGAGAAAATGGAAGAATGAAAGAATGAAAGAATGAGAGAATGAGAGGATGAGAAAATGAGAGAATGAGAGAATGAGAGGATAAGAATATTTGTGTAAGAGAAAGAGAGAGAGAGAGAGAGAGAGAGAGAGAGAGAGAGAGAAATAGAGGAAGGGAGGGGAAGAAATTGTCTTACATACACAAGGGTACATAGGCAGAAAGTCGTACTTGCCACATGCAAACGCGCGACTCGAAATCTCTAAACGATTTCGATAAGAAAATTGACCGAAACCTCTCTTGGCTTTCACCTTACAATTTATATTTTCATTTTCTTCAAGAAAACTCGCAAATTTTCTTTACTCCATCTTTATTTTATCTTTTTCATTTGCTAAAAAAAGTACAAATAATGATGCACGAACGACTTTGTAATTGTATATGTTTTAGATGCCGAAAAAAATATATTTTTCTTTAGACTTAATTGAACTACTTTTATAGTTTTTTACTTTTATTTTTATTTTTTCTCATCCAAGTATGATGAGTCAACTAATCGAAACAAGATTTAATAGGACTAATGGAATTAATTTTTGTTAAAAAAATATTATCTTTTGTGGTAACATGCGATTCTAAACTTTCAAAGTCGAACCCATTTTTTCGTGTTTTTTTAATAAATGCTATTCTTAAACTTTCTACAAAAGAAGATTTTGCATAATTTCGAACGCGTCCAAAAAAAGTAAAAGATCAAAATCTCTACGTATAAATGTTCTCTTATATAATAATTATCTAAATAATTTTCAAGGCTACTCTATAAGCTTATATACGTATATATAAGCGCGAATTAAAAACGGAGAATTGTTCGCCATTGCTACAGGAGAGGTTTTATCAGGCTGTTGTTGCTCCCCACGCGAGTTTATTTCGTTCTTTGCACACTCGTATTTGCCTTTTATCAGTCGTATGAATAGAGTGCGAGATAATTTTCGCCTCTCCTAGCGTGCGCGCTCTCACACACACACACAAAAAAGAAATAAAATGTCTCATACTTTTTGCGCTCGTTTTTTTTCATCGTATATGTATAATATAATCTTCAATGAAATTAAAAAACTTTCATTTATTATTGCTGTGTGTACGAGACGGTATACGCGCGACTCTTCTTGCAAGCCTTAACTTGAATCTCACCGACGATGACCTAATCTACATACAGAGTGACAAATGGGAAGTTGCCTAAAGTATATACATCTCTTTCCCCCTTTACTGTATCATATAAGGCTGGGCCCACGTAGGTATGTACATTCTAGAATGTTATCAGTTTCTATTGAGACGCCGTAAAGAGCAATACGTGTACTTTAAAATGAGTGACCTTACGAGCAAAGAAAAGGTGTATCTAATCGAGTGTTTTTATTCTAGAGGTAAAAACTATACTGAAGCGTATAGAGGTTTTCGTACTAAGTTTGGAAGTAAAAGAGTAGCCAGTCAAAATACTCTTAGAAGCTAAGAATGAAAAAAATTATATTTGACTTTATCGTATGACCGCATTTTTTAATAAAGTTTTCAAATTTTTTTTTACTTCTTTCTCAGAGTAATTAATAACTTCATCAATTATTATACTCTTGACGATCGTCGTCATGATCTTCCTGGTCCTTCATACACAGTTACAACAGAAGATAAGGTTGCCGAGGTCGAAGAACATTTCAAGAATAATCCAACGGATTCGATAAGAAAAGCTGCTGCAGCTTTAAAACTGAATCGAGAGACACTAACATTAATAATAAAAAATTTCATTAAGTTACATCCTTACAAAATTTTTTCATTTCGCTAAGAAACGTGGATTAGTCAGGAACTATTATTTTATGCAAGATGGTGCTACGCCGCATAGAACTCAAGAGGTATTTAAAGCTATTTACGAAGTTTATGGTGAACGCGTCATCGGTTTAGGGCATCCATCCCAAGTTTGCACACGCAGGTATAGGCGCAGGAATGGCCCCCTTACCCTCACCGGACTTAAACCCGTGTGATTTCTTCTTATGGGGCTATCTGAAAGATTACTGTTATGCGGAAAAACCCAAGACCAAAGATGATTTGAGAGAAGCTATTATAAAAGGAATTTCTAGTATTTCTTCATCTAAAATTGAACAAGTTTTTTATAGTTTCCAAAAACGGCTTGATTATTGTACAAGTTCAGATGGGGATCACTTAAAAAATATTTACCATCAATAGTTATTCCCTAGCCAGGTTTTGTCATTTTTTTAAAAACGTAATATGTGTCTGTTGAAAATGTTCGATTAAACTGAAACCTATTTCAAATAAAAATGACCACTTCACTGATTTAATATATATTTTTATTATTTTTTTCCTGCACTCATCTCAAAATTATAAGTGATTACTTTAGGTAACTTCCTATTTGTCACCCTGTACAATCTACATACACATACGTGCTTGTGTGTGCCTTGACTTTTGATAAAAAAGAAAGAGTTAGAACTAATTGATTTTACATATATCCTATAAAATATAATTTCAGCAACTTTAAGGTAAAATGAACAGCTATGTGAATATATTACCGATACGATACTCAAATTGTTTATCTACCGCTCGTGATGAATAAACTTGTTAATCGACATACGTTATGAAATTACGTATGTTAATCAACCTCTTAATACACGTGGCGCTCAACTGCAATTTTCAAAACACTTTTAACTTTCTATATTTTAAACAACGTGTTTTAACTTCAATTTACATTATCGTATATAATTATACCGTCAGATGCTCGTATGAAAATCTGTAAATGGCTATAGTACGGTTCTAATATGCATTGATTTGGAATGAGAAGCAAATATGACATTGAACTTAGCCCCATATTTTATGCTATACATATTTTTACGTTCGACTAATATCAGGTTCTTTAACTTTTTGTTGATATAGAAGAAATCCGATAGAAAGTTTTGCATAAAGTATGGTATTTTATTCATTTACGCTATATTCATTCGCCATGCAAGAGTCATACCAAACCCAGACTAAAGCCGCGTATACATTTTTACTCGATTAACCATTCGTTTAATTTAGCGCATTGAAATAATCAAAGAAAATTTATTGAAACATATTTATTAAATGATGAGACGAACAAGAAAAAAAGAGATCTCATTTAAAAAATGTCAGCATCGTAAAATTAAAATAACAAAAAAAAAAGGAAAAAATATGTGCAATAAAAGTGTCACATAGATCGTCTCGCCGAGCCTTTAATAACGAATTCGTTGGAAAGAGACGAGAATTTAAAAAAAAAGACAAAAGTGCATGTATTAAGAGAGAAAGAAAAAGAGAAAAAGAGAGATAGAGAGATACATGTACGAGATGCAAGTTATAATTAGCGGTAAAAGCTTGTACTAACTGCTCTAATACAAGATTTGGCAAGGGGCTACTATATTTTCAGTACATCGTTTCCGTGTGATGCAAATTTTCCTGAGATGTGCTAGTTGTTAGATAAAGAAAAAGAATAATTATATAAGCTATGTATAGGTATCCGTACGTATACCTACTGATGAAATATCGGTTAAGTTTCGATGAATCGATTTACAGCGGATATACTTTGTATTGTAATTGAAAAAACCAGATGCTATGAAAATTAAGTACAGGAAGATCCGATTAGCAAGTTTCTCAAGAATTTTTAGACTACTAAATAATGCGGATTTATATATTTAAAAGAAATTATTGATAGCTTTTCTTTTTCTTTTCTTTTTTAACGATTAACGGAATACCGCTTATAAGAAAGGTATATTTTTATACGTTTAATTTTTCTAAGTTTTGATTAACAAGAAAATCAGATAATTAAAATATCTTCAATTAAAAATATATACGTTTGTTTATCTAGTAGTAATATATAGTAAGTTGGGAAAATCGTTACACATAAAGAAAAAGTTTAAAAAAAAAATGTATTTGAGTGAAACTAAATTTTTGCTATTTGATCGTGTGTAATTTCAAAGATCTATAAAATATATAAAAAAAATTTTACCTCATGAATGAATGAAAAATAATTAATAATTTTATGCTTTTTTAAATAAAAATAAATACTTAACATTTATACAACATTTTTGCATAAAAAAAAAAATTAATTATTAACGCTTTCATGCAGGATAAATGGCACTTCTACAACGTGTACTTTGTACACTATCCACATTGAATCCAATCTCATTTTAGACCTTTTTTATTGTAATATTTTAATTTACAACTAGGACATATATCTTCAAAACTTTTTTGTTAGCCTAAAAATATTTTAAATTATCGTTTTACACTTATTTTTGAATTATATTGCAGTTTTAGTAGTAAAATGCTACTGGCATCTCACCTAAATATTTTTAAAGGTATCTTACTCTAAAGGTTCGAAATTTTAGAAAAAAGATATAATTAAAAAAATTTAAGTTCTTTTTTTTAAACTATAACTAACATATACTTATTTATATTACTTATTATCTATACGAATACTTATAAATAAAAATAAAAAATATATAAGAGAACGTGTCGATAAAAAAATATCGACACTTAATTATCTTCAAAAATGAATCTTTTGTTTGTATAAAACAGAATTTTCGTCGCATTTAAATCTTCTAACTCAAGTCGCCACTGACAGGTCGCTATTATGTACGTAGCTAAGTCAAGCCCATCATTTATGTTATGATCCTATGTTAGTTTCTCTCCGACAATTACACGATAAACAAGACGGATTTTTCTGTTTACCCTACCTCTCCGTCTTGCACATTCTTTCTCTATACGCCAATAACTTAGCGTAAAAGCTTAAGCGTTAATTAAAAACGGGCGTTTTACGTACAAATACAATTCATTGAAAAAACAAAATGCTAATCCACTAGGATAAAAATAAAGAGATATAAAAGATGAAATACTAAAAAGGCGCGCTGCTTAATACGTAAACGTAATAGTATAAGCATAATACGTAAACGCTGCATGCTGAGCTTACGCTGCGCAAAAATTGCTGCTAGCGCGCGTTTTTATTAACAACGCTCTATCTTAGCCATTTATTGTTTAATTAATTTCAAATTTTGTCAAAAACTGCTTCAAACATAGACGAACAAATGTCTCGCTGAAAGTTTTTTGTAGCTTGAACTTCCCTCGATACTTTTTCTCGTTAAAGCTAAAAAAACGTGATTAACGAGACTAACGTACTTGAAATTAAATAATTATTAACAAAAATTATTTATAGAATTAATTAATCCATCGGCAGCGCTAAAACATTCTGCGTATTTCTGCCAAGTTTCAAAAAATTTCAACCATATTTGACCGAGTTACAGCGATTTATGTTTTATAAAACTATTAAAAATAGACCAAATATTTGGTAGAAAATTTTTGCTTTTTAATTTTTTTTTTTAAAGAAAAAAGTCGTTAAAAAAATTCCTTTCAGGAAAAAATTCCCCTTTTCATTACCTACAAGCTAGTATTTTTTAAAAATTGATTTGTCCATTTTGAAAATTTCGTCATCTGGACAATACTTTTACGCGATTTCGAGCGTTAATCCCCTTATTGCATCCGGGCCTTCAATTTTAAATAAGAAATTTCCTTTGATAATTTTTCAAAAAACCAGTATTTTCAAAGATATTCGTGAATGAAAAATTTTTTTCGCAACTTTTACAATCGATATCTTGAAAACTATTGGCAGTCGCCAAAAATCCTTTTACATATTCTCTTACAATATGAAAGAGATGGTCTGTGCAAAATTTCAGCCAAATCGGGGGTAGGGGGTTTTCGGAAGTTTATCCAATGCTAGTTTGGTGTTTATACGTGAATCCCATGGCCGTATATGCAATAATGTCGGAAGAGCAAATGTGTAAGCGTTAAAGATTATTGGCTATACAATCCCTGCTAAAAGTGAAATACAAAATGTTATAAGAGATACACTTTTTAGGTAGCGAAAGTTAAATAAATCGTTACATTTATATAGTAATATACTAAAATTGATATTTTAAAAAGTTTCAATAATCAAATTTATCGATTTTATTTTATTATTTACATAAACATGATTAAATTTTTTTTTAATTTTTAACGTGAGCTCTGAAGGCTTTCAATGCAAGATGATAAAAATCAATAATTTTGTTTAGTTGTTTATATGAAAAATGGTAAAAAAATTAATTTTTTTTTTTTAATAATAATCCTATAAGAAACGAAGAATAAATATAGGAACGTTTCAATATTTCGATGTTGGCAGTACTTCTGCGTCTGAGTGGTTATATAGCTTTCAAATTTATATACGACTGCGCGATGTAAAACACATGTGTATATCTATATGTTGGTATGCGACGTCGTCACGTGTAGCTCACATGCAAAAAACAAAAACATTTTGATTCATTAACATTTTCATTAATATCTTCGATAATAACCTAACTAAAGGCTTTATTTTGATACACATTTATTTCTAAGATCTGCATTAAATACTGTACAAAATTTCCAATATTTCTTAATGTTTTTTACATACGTTTCTTTGACTGCAAAGTTCTATAAAGACTTAATTATATAAATCTCTATAAGAATACGCGTTAAATCAAAGTTACTATATCTTTTTTAAAATACCATGAATCGCTTTGAAATTTCGTATATGTTTATTGATAAAATCTACTTAATTACGGATTTTGAAGTTGATGGTAACGTTTTTAGTTATAGATATAATAGGTTGTTCAAAAAGTTTTGAAAGCGACATCCATAGAGTAGTAGAAGAACCAAAATTTTTACGCCATTTTAATATTTTATCTTTTATATAAACATACCCAAAGTTTCATTCCACTCTGTCAATTCATTGTTTGTTTACAAGCCATTTTAAGTTGACGTGTCAGTGTATTTTTTTTACAATGGAAAAAACCGAATATCGTGCAGTGATAAAATTCTTTGTTTTGGAAGGTTTATCAGCAACGGAAATTCATACAAAAATGGTGAAAGTGTTAAAGGAATCTGCTCCTTCATTTCCAACTGTGCATCGATGGGTTTTAGAGTTTAGACGTGGTCGAAAAAGCGTTGAAGACGATCCACGCTCAGGACGTCCAAAAAGTGCATCAACACCAGCATTCATAGCTAAAGTACAGGATATGGTTTTGGAAAATCGTCGATTGACCGAGAGAGATTTAGCAGAGGCCCTATTGGACCAATTGGATGAAAAAATTAGTGAAAAAAGACCCGGTTTGCACTAGAAAAAAATCATTTTTCATCAAGACAATGCACCCGCTCACACAGCTCAAAAAACCATCACTAAAATAACCGAATTAAAGTACGAATTGTTGCAGCATCCACCTTATTCGCCTGATTTAGCTCCCTCTGACTTCTGGCTGTTTCCACACCTCAAGAAATTCCTTCGTAGGAAGCATTTTTCATCGAACGAAGAGGTTATAGCCGTCGTAGAGGAGTATTTTGCAGGCCTTGCAGAAAGTCACTTCCATGATGGGATAAACAAGTTGGAAGACCGTTGGACCAAGTGTATTGAACTTATAGGAGATTATACTGAGTAATAAAAGTGATTTCACCAACAAAAAAAAGTATCTTCATTTCCGCTTTCAAAACTTTTTGAACAACCTAGTATGTACTACATACTATTCAACTTTAAACCAACATGTACATGTACATATACACTACCGTTCAAAAGTTTGGAAACACTATGGTAATTTGAATGAAAACGACAATAAAATACGTGAGTCATGATGTATTACACTTGAATCTTAATCTAACGTTATATTAACATTTAGTAAAAAATATTCAGTACAAATAAATGCAAAAATAATATATCTCATTACCTTTGTGGTCATAAAACACGTGTGCCGGTCTATTTTCAAGATAAGGAATAATTGGTAAGAAATAAGTAATTTTGTTCATTATTGTTATAAGCACGGTCATAATAACGAATGAACTTCAATAATAACGTGTTTATTTAAAGATTTATTTACGGTATTTTTTTTAATCTAATAAAAATCGGGTGTTTCCAAACTTTTGAACGGTAGTGTACGTAAGCATATGAATGCGAGATTGCAAACCGGATTTCGGGGGTTTCCTGAACGACGCCAAGGTCACTCATTTACTAAAGCTATAGGTTTAAGCAAATCCGTGAAAGAGTGCTCGAACACATGACCATGTTACACCTGAATTCAGCCGTTATATATATATATATATGGCTTAAGAACATTTGGTTGACTAATATACGCCCAGGTGTCTGTGTGTGTGCGCACAAACGAGAAAAGCATGCAATAGATATTTTTGATAAACACAGATAGGAGGAAAAGATACTTTGTCGTCTTGTGTCATTTTTTGACTTTACGTGCCTGCAATCATGAACATCGAACACGAGTGAGCAAAAAAGAATAAATAAGAAAAACAAGATTTTTCTTTTTTAATTAAAAGGATTTTCCTTTTTTTCTTTTTAAGTTTTATTTTCTATAATATTATAATAAATTTTTATAAATAATAATCACTCAAAAATGAGAATGAAAAACTGAAAAAATAGGACTTGCAAGAGAAAGAATATAGGAAAGTGAGGGAAAAGACGAAAGAAGGTAAGAAGCGCACACGCGAAAGAATGCGGAATTACAAGTGCCCGCGAGTTTTATGCGTGTAGCTCGGCAACAAGAGAAGGAAAGACGCCTTGCCGGCATGAGAGAGAGAGAGAGAGAGGGAGAGAGAGAGAGAGAGAGAGAGAGAGAGACAGAGAGAGACACGTATCTACGAGGAATTTAAGGCTGATTGAGAATCTCGGAATGTAATTTTGTTGTTACTTGATTGTAAAACAATAAATGCACTGTATTTGTAAACTTTTTGCGCCAGAGCGCGCGTAACCGACGCGTCGTTACGTAATCAATACACTTGAGATAGAGATTCGACAGTTACGTACTAATTTTTTCTTTAATTTAGATTAAAAAAATCATTTTTATTTAGTATAAAATAATTTTTATAAGGGGAAAGATTTTATTTTTTTTATTGGTTTAACACTTTAAATTTGAATTTTTAACACTTAAATTGAAATCAAAAAATGATATCTACTGACCATAACATTATTTTATTCAATTTATTATAAATATACTTGTTGCGTAATTTAAAAACATTTGACAGACTAATATTATTAATTTTATTAATAAATGGATAAAGCTTAAATTGAATTTGAAATCATAATTTTAATCACAATTCGATTAATAAAAAATGAAAATATCGTAAATTTAATTATCAAGAAAATCGGTATCTATACAAACCTTTCATAAAAATTTGCAATACATTAATTTTCATATCAAAATCAAGAGATAATTCTTTATTAACAAGCCTTTACTCCAATCGCCTACCCAGTCATAAAATCCTCGAAAATGTGTCCTAACAAAGCATACCGTGCAATTCGTCCTTTTCACATTATCTCGATTTCATTAATCGATTTTTTACGTAATACGCGCGTTCTGAAGCCTGAAGGCATGCACACGCGCGCGCGTGCATATACATACATCCACATCCACATATTCCTCATTGTATTCCGTCTCGCAATCAGATAACCATCGACGTCGTGCGATTCTTACTTGCGATAGCGGATCCGTAACTTTCTGGGCCACTCAAATGCACCAGCGGTTATGCATAGCTGTGTTACAACTAGTAAATAGGGACGGCGTCGCATGTAATATTCACGATGTCTATCGGAAATCGCGTAGCGTGTCAGGTGTGTAACGGACCGCGTAAGAGAGACGCATATGGACGCACACGTTCAACCTACGAAATGACGCCATAAGAATTCTAATTATGGATAATGACGTCATTAAAGTTCATCGAAACGAGACGGTCTGCTGAACGTATTCCGTATGTGTCTGCTATGTGAGAGTTTATACAGGAAGGGAAAGGAACGTAGACGATGAGGAATAGCCTCAGCGTCATGCTTAGCCCATAGCCCGTGGTATCGTGTGGTCAGTTATTATATATAGTACACATGTGTGCATTCATAATATATACTCTGATACAAAAAATTGACGGGACACCAATTTGTTATGCAAAAATTTGACTAAATTTAAAGTTCTATAATTTTGGAATAAATAGATATAGACAGATAAATAGAAAAGTAAATCAAAGCTTAAAATTTCTACTTTTTAACATTACATGTTGAATACCAAAAGTATTTAAACTTCCAAAAAATTTTTTAGCTAGAAGAAGAATTTTAAAATTTTGAAATTTCTTCTTCGTGTTTGAGCAACTTTGTAGATAAAGATAATTTTTGATCGTTAACAGTATTACCTTAACTTGAAAAATCTATTCTTTAGCTTTAATTTATTTTTTTTTATTTTAGTGTTTAAACAAATCAAAACGCAAATAAAAAAATACTTGTACGTAAAGAATACACGTACATGCACGCACACGCACACACAAAAATAGATGCCAAATTTTTATAAAAAATATTGATTGGTTGGGCAATGATATGAACTTTCTATAAAACGAAAAACTGTCTTTTTTTTAATCGACAAACTATCGTACACTTATATTAATCGAAAAAATGGCCAATAACAGAGTATTTAAAGTATTTTTATAAATAAACGTAAGCGTATGCAATAATATTCAACGATACATATTCATGTAAAAAATTTTATTTTTTGCATCAGTGAATTACATTGATTGTCTGATATTTAATTAAATGCCTTTAGCGTGTATAGTTAAATTCGATTACGAATGAAAAAAGACATTTAAAAAACAAATATTAAAAAAGGGAGATAAAAAATAAAAAAATGAGACAGAACAACGAATGCAAGGAAATCTAGTTTATATAAGGTGATTCATTATGAGGTTTGGTTTTAATCTCAAATAAAAGGCATAAAGTTGAATTCTATAGTAAAAATTTTATTGTGAGTCGAAAGAACAATCTATGACATTTACTTTTTAAAGATTATTTTATTTAAATGTTGACCGCGACTACGTCGTAAATGGTCCATCCTGAGGGTCCAATTTTGGACGACGCGTTCCAGTATAGCGACCGGTATCTCGCGAATGACACGAGTAATGTTGGCTTGCAAAGCGTCGATTGAAGCTGACTTATCCCTGAAGACCAGAGACTTCGTGTAACCCCAAAGAAAATAATCTAAAGGTGTGATATCACATGATCTAGGCGGCCAATTTACTGGTCCAAAACGTGAAATCAGGTTCTTACCAAAATGATTTCTCAACAAGTCCATTGTTTCTCTCGCTGTATGCGAAGTAGCGCCGTCTTGTTGAAACCAAAGTTCACCGATACCACGGGGTTCGATTTCAGGTAGCAAAAAATCCGTTATCATGATGCGATAACGGTCGCCATTTACGGTTACGTTCTGACCGGACTCATTTTGAAAGAAATATGGACCAATGATTCCACCGGCCCATAAACCACATCAAACTGTGCATTTCTGTGGCTTTAGTGGTAGCTGTTGAAGCTCTTCAGGTTGTCCATCAGCCCAAATACGGCAATTCTGCTTATTGACGTATCCATTGAGCCAAAAATGCGCCTCATCATTGAATAAAATTTCGCGATAAAACAGTGGATTTTCATTGAGCTGATTCAGAGCCTATTCACCAAAAACACGATGCAAACCTAACTCGCCCGGCTTCAATTCTTGCACGAGTTGAAGTTTGTATGCCTTAAAATCAAGATCTTTACGTAAAATACGCCAAGTTGTTGCGTACGACAAACCAAGCTGTTGAGAACGACGCCGAATCGATTCGTCACGGTTTTCAGCCACACTCTCAGCTACAGCCGCTATATTCTCTTCACTACGTGCTGGATGTGGTCTAATCGGTCGAGTATCATCCAATAATGTATGTTGGGTTTTAAATTTGTAGATGGTATTGGCTATAGTGGTTTCGGTAGGTCGACGATGCACACCATAAGTTGCTTTAATTTATAATTTGGATACGTTGTTGCGGTGTAAGTCTTTCCATGATGATTTGTCAAACAATACTGAATAAAAATTACATTACAGTTTGACAGGAGTCACGCGTGATCTGTAAAAAAAGCCTATTAAAAATCAAACCTCATAATAAATCACCCTTTATATCAAGAAAAGCTTGATATATATATACTGAAAGAAAAAATTAACAGGACACCTATTTTTTATGCAAAAGTATCACGAAATTCGAACTTCTATAATTTTGCAACAAATAGACATAGACAGTTAACCCCTTAACGTACAGTTTTTTTGAAAGTCTGTTTAACGCGCTCGAATTAACTTGAGCGTACAAGTTAAGGGGTTAAACAAAAAAGGAAATTAAAGCTTAAAGTTTCTACTTTTTAAAAATATATTTTAAATTTCAAAAATATTTAAATTTCCGAAAAATTTTTTAGCTAGGAGAAAAATCCCGAAATTTTGAAATTTCTTTTTCTTGTTTTAGAAACTGCTTTAGTTAGAAAAAAATGATAGAGGAGCGTATGAAAAAAAAAAAATTAATAAGTAGATTTTTCAAATTAAAGAAGTTTTGTTTATGAAAAAAATTATCTTTATCCATATAGTTATTTAAGGGGTTACCCCCACTTGCGACTTTGAAAAAATCGATTTTTTGTTAATTGCATTTTTTTGAAGTATAAGTATCTGAGAATATGACCTGGAAATTTCAAGTCGATCCGAACAAAATTGACTGAGATATGAGCGTTGAAAGAGAAGAATCCGTTGTGTAAACAACCGGCTACTTTAAACTTTAAACGCGTTTTTCTCGAAATGGCATTTCTGAAGTCAGTGACCAAGATTACTCAAACACTAATGAACCGATCTTCTTGAAATTTTGCAGGCTTATTTAATACATAAAAATGTAGTCTTTAATCGTTCGATTTTTCGTTAAAATCGAACCATTAACTTTGACTGTCCGCCATTTTGTGAAAAATGAATATTTTTTTAAATCCTTCGATTAAAGACTAGTTTATACTTATATTTAACTAAATCTATCCACATTTTTTGATTCAGACGATCCACTTCGCCGCAATGTTGGTCACCGCAAACCGTATAAATAAAAACACTATTTCATTGGCGGCCATTTGCCACTTAACAATGTAATATTTTGCAATAAAAAAATTACTGAAAGTTCTTCAAGATGTATTCTTTAAGATGATATAATAATCGTTTAAAAAGTTTTGTAGTTTTCTTTGAAAAAATTCATGAAAAAGGCCTTTTTTGTTGAGCTACAAGTAGGGGTAACCCCTTAAACACAAAGAAGAAATTTCAAAATTTTGAAATATTTCTTTTACCTAAAACATTTTTTGAAAGTTTAATTATTTTTTATATTTAACATACACAGTGTGTCCCATGGAAAACGGAACTTTTTCAAAATAAAGACAAAAACTCAATATTCCGGCAAATCTCATTTATTTTATTCAAAATAGTCTCCTTCCGCATCAATACAACGTTTTGCACGATCAATTAACATATCGAATGAGTTTTTGAGATCATTTTTATTCATCGACTTTAGTATGTCGGTCGTCGCTCTTTGGATGGCCTCTACGTCGGAATAACGTTTTCCTTTCATAGGCAAGTGTAATTTGGAGAACAAGTAGAAGTCGCACGGAGCCAAATCCGGCGAGTACAATGGATGGTTGATGGTTAAAATGGAATTTTCGATCAAAAAATCCGTGATCAAGTTCGATCGATGAGACGGGGCATTATCATGCAACAAACGCCAGCTCCCTTTTTCACGGTATTGTGGCCGCACACGACGAATACGGCTGAGCAAACGCTTCATAACACCAAGATAAAACACAGCAGTAATCGTTTGACCAGGTGGAACGAATTCACGATGAATAATACCCTCCGTCCAAATCGTAGAAACAAATCAACATTGTCTTCACTTTTGACTTTTGAAAATGACTTTTTTCGGATTGGGCTCGGTTGGGTGCTTCCATTCAGCAATTTGACGCTTGGTTTCGGGATCATATTGAAAACACCATGTCTCGTCACCAGTCACAATTGAATATTTCAAGTTTGGATTTTTTTTTGACTCTTTAATCAAATCCTTACAATGCTGAATTCGGAGCAATTTTTCGTAGTCGGTCAATTTGTGTGAAACAAAGCGTGCACACACCTTCCGTAGATTCAAATGATCGGTCAAAATGCGATGAATTGAATTTTTGGACATATTCAATTCTATTTCCATGTATCGCAATGAAGATTTTGGCTCATTTTTTATAAATTCACGCACTTTTTCAATGTTACTTTGAGTAACCACGGTATTCAAAGGACCTGGATGTTCGTCATCCTGAATGTCTTCACGACCTTCCTGGAACCGCTTATACCACTCATACACTGGTACGGGATAGACAATTATCGCTATAAACTTGTTTCAGCAAATTATGCGTCTCAGTAAAGGATTTACCGAGTTTAAAACAGAACTTAATATTTGCTCTTTGTTCGAAGTTCATTTTTCGACCGATGCCTCAAACACACTGTCACTTTGAGCGCGATATTTTGATTTCCATTGAACCAAAAGTCATACAATTTTGACAGGATATCAGTTAAAAATAAACCTTTCCATTGCTAACATCCACCAATAGGTGGCGCCAATATAAATCGATGTTTTGAAAAAGTTCTGTTTTCCATGGGACACACTGTGTATATTGTTAAAAGGTAGAAACTATAAGCTTTAATTTGCTTTTTGATTATCTGTTTATATCTATTTGTTGCAAAATTATAGAAGTTTGAATTTAGTCATATTTTTGCATAAAAAATTGGTGCCCGTTTATTTTTTGTATCAGTGTAGTATACTTCCAAGGTGAAAAATCGCTTGATATGGAGAAAAAAATAAAGACATTTAATTGTTGCACGCACGTGTTAAATCGTCTTATTCAAGTTATTAGGCAACTTTGTTATACCTATTACTGATGGTGAAAATTTGTAGGTTACGATAAAACTATATGATTAAACGAATTTATTTGTAAGTGAAGTTCTATCATAATTATATGAAGCGTCTCTTCTGAAATCATCAACATGTAGTACCCTCACATCTGCATCAATGTCGCCACATTATTCTAAGCGATTAAAAGAACAAAAGCAAACGTTGTTCGTTGCTATGATCGCTATTTACTTTTTTCTCTTACGCGTTTGTCAATATTCTCATTTCTTCAGAGCTGAACCGTAACATTTATTATGGGCGTTCGATATTTTAAATTTGAAGGGGGAACTTTAAAAAATTTAGAGGTGGGATTGATCATTTCGGAAGACATGCTTGATATAATTATGATAGAACTTTACTTAAAGATAAGTTCCTTTAATCATATAATTATATTGCGCGTCTCTTCCTCGTGATCAACATGTAGATGTTTAAAGCTGTTACGGCGAAATGTAAAAAACATTGATTTTTTAAGGTAATAAATTTATTTTATTGAAATTTTATTAAAAAGCCATAAACACTTACTCAGTGGTCTTGAATATCAAAAACAGCTTTTGTGAATGTATCTTTTTTAATATTGACATTTAAATCATAAAATTTTGTGAAAGTATTTGAATTTGTTGTCCATCCAACTGTTTTACTAATACTATCTAAATCCAAGCCATTTCTTTTTGCAGTTGATGTTGATGCATGTCGGGTCAAATGAGCAGTAAAAATATTTATATCGATTCCACTTTTTTCTAAAATATTTTTGACCCAGCGACTTAATGTTTGTAGTCCTACCGCTTTAAATAGCTTTTTAAGCGAAATAAATAAATGCTAAATGTTTCCGCAAATTTCTTGTGATCTTTTTACATATTCAACTAAAACTGATGTGGCAAAAATCTTTTTATTTTTATTGAAAAATGGTAAAGCAAGAATCGGTTGTTTCTTGTTTGGACCTGATATTTTTATTTGATCCGGAATTTTAATTTATATACCGTTTTTCTCGAATTCTATATTATTGATTTTTAAAGAAAAAGTTTGCATTCTATGTGCAATAATTAAAGCTAATAAAGTGATGAGTTTAAAAGTTAATTTTTGAAGTTATAATAATTCAAAATTTTCTTTTAATGTACAAAAGTAATTTAAAACAATTTTTGGACTCCAAGTTATATTATATTTAGGTTTTGAAGGTCTCAATTTTGCCAATCCTTGAAAGAAATGTTTTATTTTTTCGTCCTGAGCTATATCCGAGTCTACCAACAGATATAGCTGATCTTTAACAGTTTAATGACCTTTAAGCAGCCCCATTTTCATGAATCTCTGTTAAAAATATTAAAATACTTTCTCTACTGAGTTTTTGAATGGGCTAATATTTTTCTTTATGCAAAATGCCCACCATTTCTTAAGGAGGTTTTTTCAGTACATAACTAATCAATGTAGTGTAGGCTATTGCGCGTGGTTAACTCACGTAGTACGGTGTATATTTGTAGATTTGGCAACATCACACTATTCACATCTGTTTATTTTAAATTCTATAGAAGTATATACATATATCCGTAAGCGTAATTGTGACGTTTTAAAATAAAAATGAAAAATGAGTGACACCGTTAAAAATTTTTTTTTTGGAAAGGAAAAAGGGTAACAGAAAAGGTGCATAAAAAACGTTTACAACGACAAAAAATTGGAAAGAACATTAGAAATATGTACGATATTAATCATTGAGAAAATAGAGAGGGAGAGGGAGAGGGAGAGAAGGAGAGAGAAAGAGGGAGAGGGAGAGAGAGAGGGAGAAAGAGAGAGAAAGTACAACGTTGCCAAATGTACAAAATAATTTATAGAGAAAAAGCAATTCCTTTATTCGTTAATTTATTGCTCAGCTCATAGATACCCAATCAATATTTTTAAAATTGATTATTATCAATTGAATATGTAGTTTTCTTTATAAAAATTTTGAAAAAGAACTCAATTTTCATTATTTCACATGACTTGAAAAAAAGTAACGTAAATGTTACTCTCCATAAGACTTCATGTTAAATTTTTAAAAATAAAAACATTAATTATTCGATTTCTACGTTCTGAAAGATTCTAAAAATTTAATTGAGTTATCATCATGGTAATATTTATTAATATACAAAGTTTCAACTTTGATAAGAAGATAGCTCAATTTTAATTCTTAAGTGTTAGAACCTCCTTAAAACAAGTTTCATATTGTTTATATTACGACTCAGTTATCGAAGCGAGTAGAATTTTCAATGATATTTCAGGTACTCCTTTCAATTTATAGGCTTTGCTGGCAAGACACCGGCTACCAGGATAGTCTTACTCCAAAAATTTTCCGTCTTACTGTTGAGAAAAAACATTATTTTTAGCCTTAAATTTAAATTGTTTTGATTTCAATATTGAGCAAAATAATGGGTACCATGTTTGTGCAGACTATTTTGGAACAACCATTATACCTGTTGCATTTTCATTTTTTATTTTTTGTAGTGATTTCAAAATTAACGAACAAGGAGGAAAGGCATAGAAAAAATAGTTTTCCCATGAAATAGTAAAAGCATTAGTAGCTACAGCGTCAGGATCTTTTTGCCATGATACATAATTTTTACATTTAGCATTAATTCTGCTTGCAAATAAATCAATATTTGGATGTCCAAGTAAAGAAATAATTTTATTCAATATTTTATTTGATAACTTTATCTCAATATTTGGTACGTAACACCTTGATTCTTTATCTGGTTCGGTGTTTTCGTTTGATGCTATATAAGATGCAAAAATCCATTTATTTCTCTTTTCGCACCACTGACAGATATTTCTTGTTATTTTATTTAAATTTTTAAACTAAATATCTCCCATACGATTTATTTATGAAATTGCAGTCGTATTATCAATGCGAAGTAAAACATCGCAATTATCATAATCTTTTGTAAAAATTTTTAATGCAAAAAAGGCAGCTAACAGTTCTAAATAATTTATTGATTGAATTTGTTCATTTTTTTCAATGACCATGTGCCTTTTTTCCTGTACAAAATGCACCCCAGCCTATTAAAGAAGCATTTGAAAATATTTCACAAATATATTTATCTTTACGAATTAGAGGTTTAGATAAACTATTAGATTTCCACCATTCTAATTCTTTGATGATTTTACTTGAAATAATCATTTTACAATCATGTTATTATTATTTTTACGAAGAGCTAGAAAATTTTTTCTTTTACATGTCTTAGTATAGAGTCAACTATATTTCATTGTTGCACAACATAATACTAGATAATCTAAACTTTTGGCAAATTCACGGATTTTTATTTTTTGATTTAATTTAACTTGAAATTCTTTTTACATGTTCTATTTTATTTTCTGGTAGTTCGATAGTCATTTGTAAGGAATCATAAATGTAACCAAGATATTTGCAGTTTTGCTTAGGAATTAAAGAGTTTCTTTCATAATTTATAATAAATTTTATTTTTATTAATAAATTCTCGGTTATTTTTGAATTATTTATATTAATAGTCACTATAAGTTTGCGCTAATAGTAATATATCGTCATATATACAACAGATATGACATTTAATCCATGTAAATATGCCATAACTGGTTTTAATAATTTTGTAAATAAAGTGCTACATGTAAACCAAATGGAAGACGTGTTTATTCGTAAAGTTGATTATTAAACTTGAATCTTAAATATTTTCGATTAGATTCATGTATAGATATTAAATATAAGCATCTTTACGATCTAATATTATCATAAAGCAATTTTTAGTCATAAGTTTCGTAACTTTTCTACCATATTCTGATTAAAAGTGTTTTGCCGATATGAACTTATAAGTTTTTTAAATTTAATATATTATATAAGTCTGTATTTTCTATTAGGTTTAGGTCTTAAAAAGATATTAGAAATAAATTGTCGACTGTTATTTTCACACATAATGATTGTCCCTTTTTCTAACAAATCATTTAGTAATTTTGAAATTAGAATTTTTTCATTTTCAAACCGAGTTTTTTCTTTTGGATAAAACCTTTAAAAAGAACGTAAATCAAATGGAATTTTATAACCCTTTAACTATTAAAACACGGTTGGTCCTGATGTGACTTTATTCCATTTTGACATAAAGCAGTAAAGTTTACCTGCAATCTTACTTAATGGTTTTTCTAACGGCGTTTCTGATGATTGGAAAAATTCTGTTCCTATTTCCAAGTTTTTTGATTTATTATAATTTTTTAAGCCTGGTTTAAGCTCCTTGGCTGTTGTTAACAGGCTTTTGCAAATTTTATTGTTTCGTCAAGTTTATCGCCAAACAAAAATTTCGAAATTTGGTTTCATTTAAAGTTTCTTTTAAAGATGAATTTATATTAGCAATAATTAAATTTCTGCGAATTATTGATTTTTCTCGTTGTAAATCAGCTAAGAATTCAATTGAGTCATGCAAACATTCTATGATTGGAATGTCATTTACATCTTTGCTATCCTTTACAACAAGACTAAGCTTTTGTAATCGCACCAAGGCATGCAGAAATTTTTTCTTGTTTTGTTAGCATGATACGTGCTTCTCTGTTAACAACAGAAGTTTGTACGACCGCTTTCACTTCAGCATTTAATTTTGGTAGATGAGTAAAAATACAATTTTCAGAAATTGGATTTTCTTTTTAAAAATTACTTTTTTCTCCATCTAAAAGACTATGAGTAATCACACCATGCAAGCGAGTGGTAATCTGCTAATACAAAGCTGGTGCAAACCAAAAAAACACTCTTTCTTCGCAAACACCTTTGCCTATCGCATTTAAAAAATCTTCACTTAAAGGCTTATTATTATCGTTTTTATTATTTTTTGCATCTGAAGAAGATTTCGTAATTTCTTGATTATTAATAATCTCTTTTAGTGAAGTTTGCATATAATATTGCTTTTCATGGTATGATATAGAATCGCTTTGCGAATATTTAAATGCTTGGCTGTTACCTATAATTATAATATTTTTATAAATACTTAAGTTGGAGCTTGAGTAAGATAACACCGTAAATTTATATGTGAGTTAGTGCCACACGTATTTATAATTTAGTATGTGCATTGTGAAGAACAAAACATTATATATATATATATATATATATATATATATATATATATATATATATATATATATATATATATATATATATATATATACAGTGCGTCCCATGGAAAACGGAACTTTTTCAAAATATCGATTTATATTGGCGCCACCTATTGGCGGATGTTAACAATGGAAAGGTCCATTCTTAACTGACATCCCGTCAAAATTGTATGAAATTTGGTTCAATGGAAACCAAAATATTGCGCTCAAAGTGACAGTGTGTTTGTGGCATCGGTCGAAAAATGAACTTCGAACGAAGAGCAAATATTAAGTTCTGTTTTAAACTCGGTAAATCCTTTACTGAGACGCATAATTTGCCGAAACAAGTTTATGGCGATAATTGTCTATCCCGTACCAGAGTGTATGAGTGGTATAAGCGGTTCCTGGAAGGTCGTGAAGACATTCAGGACGACGAACATCCAGGTCCTTCGAATACCGTGGTTACTCAAAGTAACATTGAAAAAGTGCGTGAATTTATAAAAAATGAGCCAAAATCTTCATTGCGATACATGGAAATGGAATTGAATATGTCTAAAAATTCAATTCATCGCATTTTGACCGATCATTTGAATCTACGGAAGGTGTGTGCACGCTTTGTTCCACACAAATTGACCGACTACGAAAAATTGCTCCGAATTCAACATTGTAAGAATTTGATTAAAGAGTCAAAAAAGGATCCAAACTTGAAATATTCAGTTGTGACTGGTGACGAGACATGGTGTTTTCAATATGATCTAGAAACCCAGCGTCAAAGTGCTAAATGGAAGCACCCAACCGAGCCCAATCCGAAAAAAGTCGTCTTGAAAAGTTAAAAGTGAAGACAATGTTGATTTGTTTCTACGATTCAGAGGGTATTATTCATCGTGAATTCGTTCCACCTGGTCAAGCGATTACTGCTGGGTTTTATCTTGGTGTTATGAAGCGTTTGCTCAGCTGTATTCGTCGTGTGCGGCCACAATACCGTGAAAAAGGGAGCTGGCGTTTGTTGCATGATAATGCCCCGTCTCATCGATCGAACTTGATCACGGATTTTTTGATCGAAAATTCCATTTTAACCATCAACCATTCACCGTACTCGCCGGATTTGGCTCCGTGCGACTTCTACTTGTTCTCCAAATTGCACTTGCCTATGAAAGGAAAACGTTATTCCGACGTAGAGGCCATCCAAAGAGCGACGACTGACATACTAAAGTCGATGGATAAAAATGATCTCAAAAACTCATTCGATATGTTAATTAATCGTGCAAAACGTTGTATTGATGCGGAAGGAGACTATTTTGAATAAATTAAATGAGATTTGCCGGAATATTGAGTTTTTGTCTTTATTTTGAAAAAGTTCCGTTTTCCATGGGACACACTGTGTATATATATATAACGAAAAATAATAGACTAAAAAATACAGTGAAGTAACACATCGTTACACAGGAAAATGTGAGTGAAGTGTTAAAAATTGTAATGAAAAATCGCAAAGTGAAGGTCCGTGAGATTGCAGAAATGACACAGATATCATCTGGAAGCGTATTTACAATCCTTCATGAAAAATTGAGCATGAAAAAGGTTTTTTCCAAGTTGGGGCCGCGATTGCTTTCAGTGGAACAAAAACAGCAACGAGTCGTCGATTCAGAGAGCTGTTTATCGCTATTTACTCGCAATAAAAAGGATTTCCTGCGTCGATACGTGACCATGGATGAAACATGGATACATTATTTCACTCTGGAGTCGAATCGGTAATCATCTGAGTGGCGCATGGCTGGCGAAAGCCGCCCAAAGCGTCCAAAAACGCAGCAGTCTGCTGGCAAAGTCATGGCGTCTGTGTTTTGGGATACACATGGCGTGATTTTCATTGACTACCTGGAAAAAGGTAAATCGATCAACAGTGATTATTATATTGACTTGTTGGTACGTTTGAAGGAGGAGATCGCAGCAAAACGACCGCACATGAAGAAGAAAAAAATCCTTTTTCACCAAAACAATGCACCATGCCACAAGTCCATGAAAACAATGGCAAAATTGAACGAATTGGGCTTTGATTTGCTTCCCCACCCCCCCATATTCGCCAAATTTAGCCCCCAGCGACTACTGGCTCTTTGCTGATCTCAAAAAAATTCTCCAGGGAAAAAAATTTGGCTCGAATGAGGAGGTTATTGCCGAAACTGAAGCCTATTTTGAAGCAAAGGATAAATTCTTCTATAAACATGGTATAGAAATGTTGGAAAGGCGTTGGAAAGATTGTATCACTCTAAAAGCAGATTATATTGATGAATAAAAATGATTTTTGAAAAAAAGTGTTGTTTTCGTTGTTAGTTTCGGGACGTATTGAACGATGTTATAAGTAGGTTAGTGCTATACGTTTTTATAATTTAACATGTAATTTAACATGTACGTTGGTTAGAGCCAAACGTAATATATAAAAAAGCAAACAATAAATGTCATGTTCGATTAAAGTCAAAACATAGTGTATATGTAGTCGGATATAACTTTATAGTTTTATGTATACATTGGTTAGAGCCAAATGTAATATATAATAAATTATAACGCATCAGTTAAATTTATAACATTATTTTTTCCATTTATTTTATTAAATAACTTTTGCTTTCTATAATTATGCAGGTTAGATAATACTTGCATAATGATTATAATTTTACTAACTTGATATTGAACTGTAAGGGCAAGAAGAATCAGAGTCCGAGTAGCTAGAATCGTGATGATTTTTTTGACGTTTATCTTTCCTAGGTTTTTTCCGTTGAGATTTTTCTATCTTCTTTTTTAACTTTTTAAAACATTTTTCTAAATGATTTTTACACGATAAACTTCTTTCACAATATTTCTTTTGTCCCATGGATTTCTCTTTCTATATATATTTTTTTTATTTAACCTATAAAATGTGGCTCCAACGACACAAAAAGAAGTAATAAGAATATTGACAAATGCGTAAGAGAAAAAATTAAATAGCGATCATAGCAAAGAACAACGTTTGCTTACGTAATCCTCTTTTGAAATATTCCTGTGATGCATTATCGCTCTTAGCTTATATCTATTTTCAAATCTTCAATTTTATTGATTTTCTTATAATTTACACATACACATCCCAAAAAAATTAACCGTCTTATCTATGTTCGAGTATTTTGTTCAAATACAATAATTTCTTTTAAAAAAAGAAGCAAGTGGTGACATTGGTAGGAAAAAAGTGCGATCACATTACAATGTCGTAGTTTCGAGGCGTTGAAGAGCAATAAGCATCGCTGAAAAGCCTCGAAGGCTTGGCTTCTTTTCTCTCTCTCTCTCTCTCTCTCTCTCTCTCTCTCTCTTTCTCTCTCTTGCTTTTTCGTTCACAGCTTAGTAAGTGTTCTTCTTACTCACACCTACATAAGCGATGCATACATATATTCGTATGTGCAATGATTTAATTTCTCTGATTCCTTGTAAACTCGACAAGAAAAGTAAAAAATATATTTCGCCCACATTGCGAATCAGTATCATCAATCCACATATACTTTGCCAATTTTACAAATATCATCTACTTACTAATAATTTAAAAAAAATTATTGCAATAGTAAAAAAAAATAGGTACGAACCTTGTTGATATAATTTCTTCAAAAATAGGATAATAAAATTTTACATTTAATTGTCAAGGACTTGGTGATCACTCCGAAAATGGTATTGATATTGTGCGAATAGAAGTGTACTCTTAATTTCGTAAACAAATATTGGCAACGATTATTAAGTAGATAATAAAAATTTTAATTATATTACTAAATTTAAAGGCAAAAATGTTAATTTTTTGTGTCAAAACAGAATTACTATTGAAGCACAAGAAAGTATTATAATTATCAATTATATTTTACGTGATAACGATGTCAACGATTAATAAATTTTGATATTTTTTTTTACTGCCATACGAGGTGTGTTCAAAAAGTAAGGTGACGTTATATCTTTATGAAAAAATATTTATTTATTCATCAATATTCATGTTGTCCTCTTCGAAGTAATCCCCCTTGGATACAATACTCTGTGCCGACGCTTTTTCCATAGACCCATAATTCGTCACCAGCTATGCAGCTCCTTTTATTTTCCAAAGTTAAGAAGTTTCGGAACAAACTTCGCTGACACACGTCTCATGCTCAGAGCATCCAAAAATTTGCTTGATACGAGACAACTGTCCAGAGCAAGGATCGTCATTGGCATCTTCTCGGCCATATTGGAAGAGCTTATGCCACTAGTAAACTTTTTTTTTACTTAAAGCGGACTCACTGTATGCCACTGTCATCATTTCAAGTGTTTTAGAGTACTTGATTCTATTTTTTACACAAAATTTGATGCAAATTCTTTCATCCATTTTTTATAATAATAAAAAATCGCCGAATACATTAAAACACTAACCTTTCTATTTGTCAAAAAAAAACTAAGTATGTTATACACTTGAAACTGTGAACATATGTTCGAGACATGTGTACCAACACAACAACAAAAAACGATAATCGAATGTACGTTGCCCACGCAATTTGAAAAGTCACCTTACTTTTCAAACACACCTCGTACATTGACTTATAATTATTTTGCTAACGAAACTGCAGCATTTATTGAATTTCGTTTCATATTTAAGTTGTTATAAACTGTTAGCTTTCATCGTAGAATAACATGAATAAATCGAATATTAATATGAAACTCATTATTATTGTTATTAATTTAAAAATATTGAATTTTCTATAAATTTTCCTAATTTAAAAAATGTATTTTTTGTTTCAGGTAAGATTTTGGAGAATAATTGCGGTTGATAATCTCAAAAATCTGTTCTTGTAACAAAATAATCTTATATTGTAATGCTAACTGGTTAACCAAAAATTAAGAGAGATTAAATTAAATATTCGTTTCTATTATTTATAAAATTAATGCTATGTGTAAAAAATAATTAGAAATTTAACTTAATATTTGATCATAAATTTTGAAATTGTTTTCTTTCAAATATATATATATATATATATATATATCTTCAATTTCATACAATTCATATTCTATATAAGCTTAAAAATAAAAATGAACTAAGGCGAAAATCGAATTTAAAATAAAATTGAGAGCTCTAAAAAGATTCTACAAATTAATTCAAAGCAGGAACACTCGTCAATAAAAAAGAATCTTCGAACTAACTCCGCCTAGTCAACTCTACAGTAAGAGTAGAAGCAGCAACAGCAATAGTAGCGACTTTACGATTATGCAAAGCAATTATCGTGGAATGCGGTCAGCTGTTTCCAGTTGCCGTGACGTCATTGATTGCAGACCGCCCTCTTCCCCTACGTGAGCAACGTTCGCGTGCGTATTGGGCGGCACTTGACGACAGCAACGATTATTTAATGATGGCTGTAACTACAAAAAAGTTGATTAAAATAATATTCTCCTTTAAAATTTACGCGTTTCTCAGTATAGTACAGATCGACAAATAATATGGGACGAGTGTAATATAACAATAAAAAGCAGCAATTTTTATTGGAATATTTTTTAATAAAATTTATAAATCGTGCGGATAAAATTATTTTGTTAAATCTTAGATACAAAATGATCAAATAAATTTAATTTAAAATTGTTTATACTAAAAGCGAATAAAAGAAAAAGAAAAATTATCAACATTTACAATCTTCAAATTGAAACAAGCTTCAATAGTTTGAACCACACTCTTAAACCCGGTTGACTTCTTTTTAACTTTAAATGAACGTGTTTAATTTTGATTAATTTTAAGAATGATGAAAATGGCAATTATATCTGAAGAGTGATTGTTATTATTTCGATTTTTTATCTAAAATTTTTTTTCTCCATTTATATACTAGTGTGTACGTTAGAATATTTTTTCTTTAATGAGATTAAGATTTGTTAAGTAATATTGAAAGAAAGATAATTTTAAAATAAAATTTATTTATTTATTTAAAAAATTAATTTTGATAATTTTATAAAAATATTGGTATTTTTATTATTTAAATATCAATGCGAATAAAAAATTTTTCAATCTCTGTTTCCAAAATGGTTCATATATACATGGTAAAAAATTTCTATTATTTTTTACTTTCCACGCACATTACTTTTTGCTATGGTACATATTACTGGTGAGCTAGATTTATTATTTATACCAAATATTGCAACGGTATGAGTAAAGTTCGCTTCGTACAACCAAAAGAAATAAAATTAACCATAATAAAATAAATTAAAAAGCCAATTCAAATTGTACTATATACTATTTGAGCGCCAAACTGTTATTCTCTAATATAATTATATTATAATAAATTATAATGCTTTCATAAATAATTTACTATAATAAAAGCAAATAATTTAAATTTCTTATTAGGAATAAAGAAGATTCGCAAGGGAGCTTGGTAAAATGGGCATCCATTAAAGCCCATCGATAATATGTGCCCATAGTAAATTTTACTGAAAATTAATATATATATATATATATATATATATATATATATATATATATATATGTATACACACTATAACTACTTAACCACAACTTGTAAGTTTTGAAATTAAGATAAGTATTAAAATTTATTTTCTACATCAGTCATTCTATCACTGTCGGTACATTATGCTATTAAAATTAAATAGACATTTGATAATATATAACCATGCAGTTTTTCAATAAACCATTTATAAAATATACCTACACCCTACTGAGTGATAGCTTCATTCGACTGTATCTATTCGCTCTCTCGCGTATGCTCTGAGATTCTTATGTAGGAATTGCATAATAAGTCATTAGTGCAAATGATAATTATACGCGAGAGAGAGAGAGAGGGGGGGAGGGGGGGAGGGATATCGAAACTCGTCTTATTTGTTATTCCATCAATATGAAATAATCGTTTCTGCGAAAGCCAAATTGATTTTGCATGGAGAAGTCTTGCAACAATGAATACAATCGCGATTTGCGACGCATGTTGTACACAGTATGTCGGAAAAGTTCCCGAACTTTTGAAATAAAAAATCGAAAATTACATCTAAAGAAATTTATTCCAGTCAACTTTCAACATAGTCCCCTTCCCTAGATATACACTCATTTGAGCGCTCCATGAGTGATTCGAAGGCTCTCTGGTACTCCTCTGAAGTTATCACTGTGAGACGCTCGGCGCAAGCCGCTTGAATGCTCGGTACATCTTCAAAAAATCGTTCTTTCAAGGCCATTCTTAGCTTGGGAAATAGGAAAAAGTCGGCTGGAGTCAGATCTAGCGAGTATGGGGCGTGATTGATGCGCGGGATCTGATTTTCGGCGAGATAACGCTTCACAATGTTCGAAGAATAAGCAGGCGCATTGTCATCCAGCAAACTCTACGATCCCGGTTCCTTGTACTCGGGCCTGATGCGATTAATCCGGCGCTTCAGACGTTTTAACACCTCTACGTAATACGCAACATTCACGGTGGTGTTTGGGGGAACAAATTCTTTGTGTATCTTCGTGTAACAGCTGTTGACGGCCGCCCGCTTCTCTCGTCATCTTCTAACGACTCTCTACCCTTCTTGAACCGACTGAACCACGTGTAAACAGTTTTACGCGACACTACACCTTCACCGCAAGCCGAATCGATCATTTTTTTCGTTTCCGCGAAAGTTTTTTTAAGTTTATAGCAGAATTTAATTGCGCCACGATGTTCAAATTTCTCATCCATCGTAGAGCTTGCACCGGGGTACTAAATACACGTTCACTCAAGCACGTCTATCTCGGCAACTAATGAACGGATACTGGTGAAAAAATTCTCAAACACTCCAGAGGGATGTAGCGACATAGTATCGGTGTCGTCCAAGAGGTGGCGCCACTCGTACAAGCGCTACAAAATAAGTTTGGGAACTTTTCCGACATACTGTGTATTTGCGATACTTATAGCGATTTCGAGAAAACATGATTTCTTTCCTTACCTCTTTTTCCGCGCGCGCATTTCACATGCACACGACGCGAGACCAAGAAAGCTAATCTGCTGAAAGAGATAGCTTCCGTGTACCGGTTCCGTCTAATCACACTGATCGAGATAAACAAAGAAAGAGAAGGGGAAAAAGTGAGATAGAAAGTGAGAGGGAGGAAAAAGTAGCGTTTTAGTCAGCCAGCACGAGAGAATTCGTGAGGAGTATGCTTTATTATAAAATTCGCCGATTCAAATTTTCTTTATGAAATAAATTTCAAAGTGGATGTGAATATGGAAATATCGTACCGATTTTATCTAAAATCATTTTTAATGTTTTCGGAATAGAATTTTTATATATATGCGCGCACGCGTGTGTGTGTTCTTATATTGTTTGATAATTTATAAAAAAGATTTCTATCAACTTTAAAAAAATTAAAAGTATGTGAAAAGATATAAATATTTTTCTAGAAAATTTTATTGTGATAAAAAGCAATAAAAAGAAAACATATTGTTATAAGTTTTTTTAATTTTTTATCATAATGATATTTAAAAATTCTTTGAAATCATATACACTAATATTTATTAAAAATAAATCATCGAGTCTAGGTAATATTTTATCACTTACCTTGTTAAATTATTTTATTTTTAATATTCTTTTTTAAATGTTATTTTTTAATTTTATGAATATGAAATAAACTGTAATAATTTAAGATTACTAAGGTATAAAATAACAACGACGCATTGCATTCAAACGCGTAGTCATAATAATAATGAAATTATTATGCCTATAATTTCTGTCGCAGTCTTTCAATGAAACAAGAAAAAGTATGCACTTACCAATCACCTCAATATTACAATATTAATAATTGCTGTTTTCATAATTAGGAAGCAAATAATTAAATTTAATAGTATTTGAGGCAGCAATTTGAAAATATTTTAGCAATTAGTGTGATGAATTCGACAAAAGAATACTGATGTACCAACTAGCAATACGCGTCCGCTTGCAGCTGAGAGTCAATCAAGCTGCAAGCAATAACGTGCAATATTTTCACGACGGATAATGTTGCAATATATAAATCTTATGAATGATATAGCGAGTGAGAAAAAGAGAGAGAGAGAGAGAGAGAGAGAGAGAGAGAGAGAAAGAGGAGGAAGACAAAAATTAACAAGTCTAAAGATCAGCACGTGGGTTCATTCAACTCAGTGTCGAATGTCGGGGCGCAGGGACGAAAGCACCCGAAAAAAAGTAGCTGCACGAGCGCCAGAAATATTTTATTAGATACGCACAGGTGTCGTAGCCTCGCATCGCGTGATGTGTATACACTGGGCTTAAGCTTTGTCTATGTCAGTAATATATATGTATATAACGTTTTAAGATCTAGATTAATTTCAAATAGCAAGTTGAGCAACTTGATGTCTGGTCTTCTTTTTTATATAACAGTGACTTTTTTTCATCGCGGTTTCGAGACCGACGAGTATTTTACCAATATCATTAATTATCGATGGATTAATACATTCCACTGCATGTTTAAGGTAATTTGATTTTCTTTATTTATTTATTATTTTAATTATTTTCCGCGATGAATTGTTTAAGAAAACATGAAAATTTCGTTTTTATTTTTTGACTTAACCTTTGTTCAGTTCATTATTGGTGCGTGTGCGTGTGCGTGTGCGTGCGCGCGCGCGCGCGCGTGTGTGTGTGTGTGTGTGTGTGTGTGTGCGCGCGCGCACACGAGAAAAGCATGCAATAGATATTTTTGATAAACACAGAAATGAGGAAAAGATACTTCGTGGTCTTGTGTCATTTTTTGTCTTTAACATACGTGCCTGCAATCATGAACATCGAACACGAGTGAGCAAAAAAGAATAAATAAGAAAAACAAGATTTTTCTTTTTTGATTTGACAGAATTCTAATGGTTTAAAATAAATACGACCCATAATTAAGAAAAGAACTTGTTTATTATAAACTGTATACAAGTGAATACAATGGCTGCTAAATAGAGACTGATTTATATATATGCACATTTAGACAAAAAATGAATAGAGCAAGATGTGGACAGTACGGACGTGCCAACCTAAAAGAACTAAGAAAGCATATTGGTAGCACTTGTTCGATATTCATAATTCATATCAAATTCTAACACTCCTCCTATCGACAAGTGCTCAAACAAATAAAAAAATTATAAGTATTTTAAATTTAACATTTCAGCACATTTTTCGTGTTTATATTTAGTCAATGATTTCGTCAAAATATCTGCTGGCATGGAATCAGTTCTCAGGTAATGAATAACAATTTGTTTTTGATCAACTAATTCCCGTGTGAAGTGGAAACATATGTCTATGTGTTTGCTACGCTTGTGAAAAACAGCATTTTTTGATAATTCGATCGCACTTTGATTATCACAAAAAACATCTATCGGTGACTTAGCGTATTTTTCGAATCCCATGTGAAATAATAGTCTTTTTACGTACACGATTTCACGAGAAATTTCTGAAAGAGCTGTGTATTCAGCTTCCATAGTGGATAAAGTCACAGATTTCTGTTTTTTAGATTTCCAGCTGATTGGTCCGGAGGCTAACATTAGAACGTTTCCCGAACATGATTTCCGATCATCAATATCTCCTGCCCAATCTGAATCAGAATATGCTTTTAATTTTTCAACGCTCTTAACATAGGAAATTCCGTAACTCGCGGTTCCTTTCAAGTACCTCAAAACTCTTTTGGCTAAAAGCCAATGTTCTTTGCCTGGGTTTGAACAAAATCTACTTAACGTGCTAGCAGCAAACGAAATATCCGGACGCGTCGCATTCGCTAAATATATTAAACCACCGATTAATTCTCTATAAGGACAATTTTTCATTTCATTTTTGTCATCAACTGAAACAGGGCACATATCTTTCGTAATTTTTACGTTTGATTCTATCGGAGTCGACGCAGTTTTCGCTTCCTTCATGTTGAATTCCTCGAGCAAATCTTGAATATATTTCTTCTGGGATAATCTCATCTTCCCTGTTGCTCCGTCTCGTTCTACCTTGATCCCGAGAATATTGCTGATCGGCCCGAGATCCACCATTTTGAACGTTGAACTCATGTGTGACTTGGCTGAGTTGAGCTTTTCAATATCTTGAGATGCGAAGATCAAGTCATCAACATAGATAATCAATATGACACGGCTTATACCTTCACCAATGACGTATACACATGGATCTGCTGGCGTCCTTTTTCCACCGATCTTCAGTATGAATTCATCTAATTTCCTGTACCATTCTCGTCCTGATTGTTTCAATCCATACAACGGGCGAAGTAGTTTACAAACTTTATGTGTATTGTTGGGATCTACGAACAGTTCTGGTTGTTCCATGTAAACTTCATCGTGCAATTCGCCTTGAACATAAGCTGAAATGACATCCATTTGATGTACGTGCATTTCTTCATTTACAGCTGCTGCTAAAAAAGTTCGAATCGTTTCGTATCTCGCTACTGGAGCGAATACTTCATCAAAATCAACGCCAAATTTTTGTAGGTGTCCTCTGGCAACCAAACGAGCCTTGTATTTATCAATTGTGCCATCTTGATTCATTTTTGTCTTAAAAACCCAGCGATTGCTTAAAACTTTCTTTTCTTCTGGTCGAGGGACGAGTATCCAAGTTCCATTTTTTTGAAGAGTGTTCATTTCTTTTTCCATGGCGGTTAGTCAATCTTCTTTATCGCTTCTTTCGTGTACTTCTGCTACTGAACTTGGATCCTCAACCTGCTTCTTTTGTGTTTGATAAATCTTTTTGGGTCTACCACGGTTTCCAGTTTTTTCAAAAATTGGTCGACCTCGGCCACGCTTGAAATCTTCTTTTTCTTCAATGACGTCTTCTGAATCTTCGTAGATAGAATCTTCTTTGTCTTCTTTCCCTTCAAATATTGTCTCGTTCAGTGGATCAGTATCAGGCATGGAGAATACTTCTGTCTACGTGTTTGGAGATGAGTTGATTTTCTCAAAAAATTTCACATCCCGTGACTTGATAATGGTTTTTGTTCCCTGCTTCCAAAGTCTGTATGCCTTCGACTCTTCGGAGTACCCCACAAGTAAATATTCTTCACCCTTTGGCTGGAACTTAGTTAGCCCTGGACGTTTTACCAATGCAATAGTCTTGCTGCCAATAATTCGGAAAAATCCAACATATGGTTTTCTTTGCGTCCAAATTTCAAACGGAGTCCTTTTATCGAGAGTTTTGGTTGGGCTTCTATTTCGGAGAAACACGGCAGTATTTACCATCTCAGCCCACAGGGAAATCGGCAAATTCGCTTCGAGCAAAAGACATCTGGCCATTTCAACAATGGTACGATTTGCCCGTTCGGCAATTCCATTTTGCTGAGGGGTATACTCCACGGTCAATTGGCGCGAAATTCCTTCTTCTTCGAGAAAACTTTGGAATTCCTTCGATAAATACTCCTTCCCGTTGTCTGTGCGTATTTTCTTGATGCGTCGTCCAGTTTGGTTTTCGACTTTTTGTTTGTAATTTTTAAACGCTTGAATTACATCGGAACGTTTTCGAAGCATTACAATTTCTACATACCTAGAAGCATCATCGATAAAAGTAACAAAATATCTAGCTCCACCAAGGGACTCTATACTCATTGGCCCACAAATATCAGAATGAACTAATGCGAGAACTTCTTTCTCTCGATTTTCGGAATTTTGAAAAGGCAAAACGTGAATTTTGCATTTAGCGCACACTTCGCAATTCAATTCACAATTTTTCGATCTCAAGTTAAACCCACTAACCATTTCTTCATTTGCTAATTTTTTTAAATCATTAAAATTAAGATGTCCATATCTTTGATGCCATTTTATCAAGTCAAGATTTTCTTTTTCGACAACATTGAAAACTTTTTCTTCCTTTTCATTTACAATGTAAAGCTGTCCCTGTTTTACCGCCGTCAAAGCGACAGAACCATCTCGCCGATTTATTGTCGCATGATTTTTGTAGAAGGTGACTGAATAATCATTATCGGTCACGCTTGAGACAGACAATAAATTGTTTCGGAGGTCAGGTACATATAATGCGTTTTTTAATTTAACTTGATTCGAAACATCATTTTTCAATTGAACATTTAAATTTATGTCACCTGAACTTTTTGACTCGATAAAATTTTCAGCAGCAGTATAAACCCGAAGTTTCTCGTTTGATTTCAAGTTTGTAAATTTTTCACCTACGTTGCACATGTGCCGCGTTGCACCGCTGTCAAGATACCAAACTTGAGATTTTTCGACATGTTCTGCATTACACGCAATCGCTGTCATTGCATCGGACACTTGATTTGATTCGTGTTTGTTTTTAAGTTTACAAAATTGACTTTTATGTCCAAATTTGCCACATGAAAAACAGTTTCCGAAAAATCTAGAGTTACTTTGATTTGAATTAAATTGCTTTGACGATTCGCCGCGCCCTTTAACCATCAATGCGTCATTTTTAATTTCACTCGAATCAGTTTTCATTGCGCGATCGTTTTGTCTCGCTTCTTCTTCAATAAGTTTTATTTTTAGGTTATCAAGCGTCGGCAAATTGTCATGTGATTCTACGGCAACGCAAAAATTTTCAAACTCTGATGGTAAAGAACCTAACAACATTATCGACAGTAATTCATCTGGTATTTTGATTCCTGCTTCTTCGAGTTGCTCCGCCTTGTGTGTGAACTCGGAAACATACTGCGTGATGGCGACTTCCGGCTTCTTCTCCATCCTCAAAATTTGTTTGTACAATGCCGCTTTTCTGACAGGTCCTCGGGATTCAAAAACTGCTTTGAGGCCATCCCACGCTCCTTTTGATGTACTGGCTTTCTTCACGTTGTGTAATTGTTTATGCGAGATGCTTAAATTGATCAAGGCCAGGGCTTTTGAGTCTTTCGTTATTCATTGTTCTGCGCCTTCTTCAGGTTTCACTATCGTGCCATCCACATAACCCCATAAATCGTTGAATACGAGAACACTTTTCATTTGCACTTTCCACAGTTCATAATTTTCGTCCGTCAATTTTTCAATAGACGCGAAACCGACCGGGGCAGCCATTTTGATATCGTTTATTGTTCGCGTGTGCCGACAAAGATCGCGTTTTTCCTTTTAGGACTCTTAATAACAAATTTATTTCTTTACTTGTTCACTTGCGCACCTGGGCCCATAACCTGACAGAATTCTAATGGTTTAAAATAAATACGACCCATAATTAAGAAAAGAACTTGTTTATTATAAACTGTATACAAGTGAATACAATGGCTGCTAAATAGAGACTGATTTATATATATGCACATTTAGACAAAAAATGAATAGAGCAAGATGTGGACAGTACGGACGTGCCAACCTAAAAGAACTAAGAAAGCATATTGGTAGCACTTGTTCGATATTCATAATTCATATCAAATTCTAACATGATTAAAAGCATTTTCCTTTTTTTCTTTTTAAGTTTTATTTTCTATAATATTATAATAAATTTTTATAAATAATAATCGCTCAAAAATGAGAATGAAAAACTGCAAGAATAGGACTTGCGAGAGAAAGAATATAGGAAAGTAAGGGAAAAGACGAAAGAAGGTAAGAAGCGCACACGTGAAAGAATGCGGAATTACAAGTGCCCGCGAGTTTTATGCGTGTAGCTCGGCATAGTTTTTAAGCAAACCAAAACGCAAATAAAAGAATATCTATCTAAATTTAAGGTCAGTTTATTTGAATTAGTCAATAATCACTTTTGTGGCTTATTTCCGTATCTTTTTAAGCTTTAGTAAAAATCGAATTTAAGATGCTTATACGAAGACTCGTAGAACACGTGGATTACCTCAGAAAAATGGATCAACTTACATTTTTGAAGTGGTAGTAATGCTCTTTAAAATAGTTTTGAATTTTTTCGATTTTATTAATTTGAAGCCAAGATATTGAATTTAAAAGTTTGGCTGTGATTTAAACATTGAATTATCTGCTCTCAGCCTAACCCAAGATCAACGATGTGGATGTGGCGAGTATCTCATGCCTTTGTGTGTGCGTGTTTGTGTGCATGCGTGTAAGTGTCTTCCTTTTAGGTTTATGCGCGCGCGTGTGTGTGTGTGTGTATTTTAAACAAAAAAAAAAACTCTGACCTTAATGCGATACTACTCCTTTTTTTTTAAATATTTTAATTAAATTTACCTTCTTGGAGCCAGCACTTGTCTTTTTAGTTTTTCAAAGATAATCACTGCTTAATTTATTGTACTTGGTTACTTAATAATATTAAAAAAAAAAAAGAATAATTTATATATAACAAGGTTTACTCGTGTTTATATGAAAAACGAAGTTAATTTTCGTTGAAAACACAGTGTTTTAATAAAAAAACAGTTTTATATTTTCATAATGAAAGATTTAATATTACTGAAGATTATTTACGAAATACGAATTTGAGTAAAATTTTTTTTTCTTCTTAATGTATATATTATGGACTTATAGTGACGATAAATAAAAAATTTTTCCAAGAATAATTAATCCATAAATATGTAAAATTAATGATTTCTATGTTTCTTTAAAAAATTATTTAATTGCTGAAATTCAAATTAGTCGCAACGATTTATATTGAATTAGATTCTCAGATGTAGAAACGATTTATTAGCTCCCTATATCTTGATGTTACATAAATCAAACAATTTGTGGACCGATTAAAAATGAGATTTGCAAACTGATTTTATTTTTTTGAGGTTCTTTTGAGATTAACTTATTGATTTTTTGAAAATTTTATTTGTATGGTTATTAGATAATTGTGAATATAAAACTAAGGTGAGCTTGCAAAGTAGTATATAGTGAAAATAATAATTTATACACTTTTTATATTATCTTAAATTTATTTTTTATTTTTTCCCTAACGAATTATTAAAAAAATTTTACGAATATTTAAAAGTAAAAGTATTTAAAAAAAAAAACAATGCGATAATTCAGGCATACATCTTACCTTAGCTTCTAAAAATTCTATAGGGCACATGTTTTAAAATATTAATAGTCGAAGCGCTTTATGAGGCCTCGTATTTTTCATATCGTGAGTAAAATGAAAAAAAAGTGAAAGAGAGAGAGAGAGAGAGAGAGAGAGAGAGAGAGAGAGAGAGAGAAAGTGGGCATGTCAACTTTCTTAATGGTATCCCTTTAGACCACGCATCGACTTTTCATTTATGCTCGCGCACACACCTAATCGCATACTCAGACACACAACCACGAACACGCATAGTTATGTAGCGGCTAAAACGGCGAACGACGACAACGACGCTGTCCAATTCACACGAGATACGTGCGAATCCACTTGTGCGCACCGTGGGAAATTTTGCGTGCCGAGTTTCGATCTTCTATACTGCATGATTCTCAATATCTCTATCTCTCTCTATTTCTCTCTCGCATTCTTGCACGCGCTATAAAACTACTTGTGCGCTGCGATTGAAATTCAATTATTGTAAAATTTTTTTTCCTCTTTTTCACATACAAAAATTATAAAAAATATCCTAAAAGTAATTAATGTTGTTAAAAATGTAGTGACGTATCTCTTTCAACGATTAAAAATGTTTTTTCACTTTATGTTTCAGATAAATTTTTCGAAGATTGATCAGGTATGATAATATATTTATACTAAAATAATTTAAATACGTATATGACTACTGTTAACATAAAAATTCCCACAAATTACAATATTCTAATCATACAATCTTTCGGAAATACATCGCGATGATATAACCTTCCAATAACATTTCAACCTACGCTTAACGTCTAATCTCGTATTGCTTTCTTTGCTTTCCATTGTTCCTCAATGCGCTATTAAAATCCTCGAGGCGTTGCATTTTTTGTACGCGGCCTCTTTCGCAATTGTCGCGCTAAGGGCTAATTGCACCTTTGCCACAATTCGTTAAAATGCTTATTAAAAATTCTACAGCTCACGGTCTTATTCACTCGACCAGAAGTTTGGGAAGTAGTAAACATTCGCGCATTTAACTATAACTTAAACGAGTACGTTATCGACGTTATATTTTACTCTTGCTCATCTGTTTTTTCAGGGCGTAAGTAAAACCGCGCCTACTAAAATTATGTATCAAAAGAATAAAAAAATGCAGAAGAAGAAAAAGAAAATAACGCGGTCAAGGATTGCAAGCTAATAACGCGTACAGCTAGATACTTACCAAGTAAATTCAGACGCGGATTATCTAATTCGACATTAATCTGCTTGTGCCAAATCCTTTACAGAAGCTTTTTATCGACATCCTCAACTTATTTCTCTTGCCCTCCCTCTCCCCTTTTCTCTCTCTTTCTCTCGCTATCTTCGAAAATATTTAAAAATAGTGAACTAAAAACTGTAGTTATACATATGATATTTGTATAAGAAAGCTATATATAACGTGTTAAGTACACCTGTAGAAGAGCCTTAACGTTTCAGATTCCATATATTTTTACGGCTCAAAATTTCCCCTTACAAACGAACTCTTTCATGTATATGTATATGTATATGTATATGTATACGTATACGTATATGTATATGGGCACTTGCGCCTGGCGACCAAGAAACGGTGCACAAGAGAAAGAGAGGGAAACAAAAAGGGAGAGGGATCGGCGCGGATTTCATTCAGTAAGCGCTTGCCTGATGAATGAACGCCGCCGGAGTCACGCGTCGACCGCGGCTGCAGCAATTGCACCTTCTTCTCTCTCTCTCTCTCTCTCTTTTACGCTCTCTTACTCTCTCTCTCTCTCATACTCTCTCTCTCTCTCTTACTCTCTCTCTTTTACGCTCTCTTTCTCTCTCTCTCTCTCTCTCTCTCTCTTACTCTCTTACTTTCTTACTCTCTCTCTCTCTTACTTTCTTACTCTCTTACTCTCTCTCTCTCTCTCCCTCTCTCTCTTACGCTCTCTCTCTATTTCGATATTGTTGCTCGATAAATTATGCTTTCTGATTTTGTCTTGTGGTATCATTTTGTCAAATGGTTACGTTTTTGTGCGTGAATTATTTTGTTTTTGTGCTAATTTTAATAGTTTTCTGGAATAATTGGATACAAACTGTAAAGGTAAAGATTAATTAACATTGTTATACATTACTCTATAAATGTAATGTTACTGTCGTATACTTTGGAACGTAGCTTTTATAAAAATAGAAATTTAATAGTTTATTTTATGTTATGACTAATTTTAATATTTTTTAATATTTTATAAAAATTTTAATTGAAAAATTTGTCTTCGTAATAGGCATTTTTTTAAGTTTCTAAGCTAATTCATGGTAACCAAGTTTTGAAATTCACGCTTTTAAATGTTAGCATTTTTTAAAAATTTATTGATATAAAATCACAAGATATTTATAAATTATTTCACAGTTAATCTTATTGATATTTATCAACGAGATAAAATCAACTATTAGTCTAATTATCTGGAATAAAATTTTTGTAAGATATCGTATCCATATATGTGCCTTATTTTACTATCCAATAGATTCAAATAATAATTTTTATAAAATTTTGAAAATTTCAAAAATAATCTAGATCTCCATCAGCTGTTCAGTGATAGACGGAGGCTCTTTTCTCCCCACTCCTACGAAAAAATTCCTGAGCGCATTCTATTGCCTTACGTAGAGGTCCTTGAACGCGGAAGTGAAAGCTTCAACTTCGGCCCCCTCCTCACTCTCTCTCTCTCTCTCTCTCTTACTCCCTTCTCCAATCAAAATACTCGTGGATTCCTTTTTTCACCGAGGCTGCTGCCTCTCTCTCTCTCTTTCCCTTTCTCTCTTCTTCTCTCTCTCTCTCTCTTTCCCTTTCTCTCTCCTTCTCTCTCTCTCTCTTTCTAACTCACTTTTTTTCTCTCTTTCACCCATCTTCTTCGTTTTAGTCGTCGGCTAGAAATGTAGGTCACGAGACTCTCGAAAACGAACGCCGCAAGGGCTTCCGGCGCGGGAATGACGTCACTTTCCCACCAACGAGTAACGGCGGATGAAACATCGGCACATATTCTTTCTATCTGCTCTTCCGCCTCTCTCTCACTCTCTCTCTCTCTCTCTCTCTCTCTCTCTCTCTCTCATATACAACTGAATTGGGTTTACTCGCTTTCTCAAAGCGCGTCGTAGTAGCTTCTAAACGCGACCCCTACATAAACTAAAAAAATAAAATCGGCTATATTTGTGTTAATGGCTACTTTTTAAGTCTAATAGCAACAACCGGACTTTTTCGGTCCCCTTTACCTTGCATTAGTTAAGTAGCAGAACAAAACTGTTTTAGTTTTAAAAAGCTCGATAGTAGTTAAAAAAAAATTGTTCTATTAGAGAAACACGGTACGACCGAAGTTTTCGACCAACGTAACCACCATAAACATTTTGTGACAAGATACAATTTATCGTTATTGTACGATCACAGTGCCATTTGAATACTATTTTAACCCAAACAAACTATCAGTTTTTAACAACTATATCCCATTAAAACCTCTTTTTACAAAAAAAAAAAAATATATATATTTGGCAGGTATGGATTACGGCTGACAATAACTTAATTATTATAGTATCTTTAAAAAAAATTTTACACCCTACAAAATTTGACAATGTTGGAATTTCTTTAAAAAAAAAATCATAAGATAGAAGTAAAATATAAAAACTGGGAATTGAATAATTAATATTGGATAATATAATCCATTGGTCAATTTTAGAGTAACGAATGTATGGAAATCTATTTCAACAACAATATATAGTACATAGATCGGTATTACTTATGTTGCGTTGATAACAAAAAAATATAAACGGCTCATTCAAAAACAAATAAATAAAAATATTACATATATATCGGCTTATTGTTTATTTAGATTTTTATAATTTTTGGCTTGGAAAGCATGTGTCATAGTCGTCAAAGAGTTAATAAACGGGAGCCCGTGCCAAAGTCATGTCGTGGCATACATTGCTAGCACTGTGTCAGCACAATGTTATTTGGACCTTTTTTCAGTCTATGTGAAACGACCCTTAGAAATAAATTGCTTTCTATTGATTAAATTACAAGCAACGTTATAAAAAAAATTTGTTCAATGAAGCTGTCATGTCATTTGAATTTTTAGTGAAAATAGCTAAGCACGAACAAGTTTTTTTTGCGCCAAATTTTTCATTAGAATTAGTTTATTCCTTATATGCGCGCACAATCGTCAAAATTTTCTTAATCGAAAAAAGTATAAAAAAAGGATAAAAGCGAGAAGATCGAATGATATTCGTGGTAAAAATTAAAATACGATTCACATTGGAAAATAGAAAACACGAACGATCAAAGGATACTCAGAGACCATAAAATAAGAAATAAAAGAAAAAGAAATAAAGTAAGCAAATCGAGGAGGCGCCACCTGTGCTTTGTTGGGACTCCTCCGCTCGCGTATGCAGACGCCATTACGTATATTACTCGCCTTCGTCGACGATCTATTGCGCAAATCGTGGGCTATTGTGGCCGCCCGCGAAGTTTAGTAATGCACCGGCGCGCGTACACACCCGCCCCCACTTCCTACCCGTACATTATATTAGCTCGACAAAACAGATTGCGCTTGCTATACATATACTTGCCTGTACTCTGTTCTTTCTATTTCTTTTCTTTTTTTACTACCTGTACTGTATCCCGTCCTCTCCGTTGTTGACAAGGAGATGGATAATGTTTTTATGCATAAGTTTATCATTGTTTTCATGACAAAATGTTTTGTTGAGTATATGAAGTATAGAAAATTCGCGTTTAAGAAAGTGTGCAGTTTTTTTTATTTTAACATCCTTTAAAAAATTGTATGATTTAAGTTTTGATATTTTACAGATATTTTACTAAAGTTATTAAAATACGAATTTTAACATTTGAATTTTTCATAATTTTTACCAGTCATCTTCGCGTATAAAAAGTAAAAAAAAAAAACGGTTTATCATTTGTAAGAATAATTCAACGTCTACGTCGGTAAACACGGAAAAAATCGATAATACATTACTCGAAGAAATGTACATTTTCAATGTCCACATTTTCTTTTCACAAAAAAAAGAAAAAATTTGTTTGAATTGAACAATTATTTAATTCTATAATTTATTCAGTATTATCAGCATTTTTAATGAAACGACTGCATAATTTAATTTTGTTACATTAAAAAATGTACAAATAATTACGCACCCTACGAACGATCATGAATAATTCTTATTTTTTGCAAACGATGCATACAAGCGCTTGTGCGTACGATAAAATTAAAAAAAAATTAAACCCAAATTATCGAATGTCAAGAATATTGTATAATATGAATAAAAAAATAAAAAAAAGGTACCGAGAAAAAATTTTAAGGTGACATATCGTTTGTAAGTATATGAACTGAGAGACACGCTTAGGCGCGAGCGTGCCCTCATTGAAAATTTAACGTTTCGATGAATACGAATAGCGGTGATATATGTTATATATGCATAGCGCGCCAACGGGAAGCAGCGTTATCGAGACAATACGAGTGCCAAGTGCCATTTTGTAAGTTGTATTATCACAACGAATGCTCTTAACATCATATTACTCGCGCGCGCGACGTTCAACTTTTCCACATCGGCTGCGAATATAATGCTAGGTCGATTTTGATAAAAAAATAACAAGGAACGACTGTTCCCATTGGGATCGGCGTTAGCCGGTGAACTACGACTGAGATCTTTTCGTACGTTCGGAAAATATTTTTTTAATATTCTTCAGCCAAATTTTTACGTGAATTATATATCGAGATCAATCAAGGATAATAAAAGTATTGAGGTAATTTTTTTTTTTTTTTTTTTTTTTTTTTTTTTTTTTAAGAGAAAGATAGATAAGGGGGAAAGGGAGAGAGAGAGAGAGAGAGAGAGAGAGAGAGAGAGAGAGAGAGAGACAGAGAGAGAGAGAGAGAGAGATAGAGAAGAAAAATGTATTAGGTAGTTGAACTATAAGCACATACTGGTTGGCTCACTTGATTATTTTTTGTATTCATATGAAATAAAACTTTTTTGCAAGTATTCGTATATGTGTAATATATCTCACATAAATCTAAATTTTAGGGTATAGAAGAGACAGCTTTACAAATCATTTTTAATCAAATGTTGTAAATTAAATCAATTTTTATTTAAAAATAATTTTATTTAAAAAATTTGATTAAAAATGATTTTTTATTTATTTATTAAATTTCCATAATTTTTTTTTTTATAAAAATTTTTAAAATTGCATATATTGATACAAAATTTTTATTGGTAAATTCTCGATTTTAAAATGAAAAAAAGGTTTTAAAAAAATATGTGCTGTATTATAAGCAATACTATTTTGGAAATTTGGAAAAAATAGGCATTTTATTAGAGCAACTGGAGTTCTACAATATTAAAAATAAATTAGTAATAACAAAAAATTCGTAGTAATAAGTATTCAGGAAATTAGATACTTTTTTTTATAAATTTACCCTTAAATTAATCAAAATATATTTTTATACTTACTTTCGAATATCGTAAATATCATGGTTATAGGACGCGTACCAGTTTTGGACGTTTTGAGAAAAAATGAATTCAAACATTTGAGATGATTTTGAATTTTAAGTGAAATTAATTGAAAACAAGTTTTAATATTTTAATTTTAATTTAAGTTGATAAATATTATATTTTAAATTGTGGAAAATATTTTTAAAAAAATTTTTAAAAGTCGTGTGATGTCTATTGATCTTTATTTGAATTAATTACACACAGTGTTACCTAATCATGAGATAAAGCGAATCATAACAGAAAAAATGTCATATGTAAAATTTAAGTTTTAAATATATTGAAAATTTTTTATTCTTACATATATAAATCTAGTTATATTTTCAACGTAAAAAAAAAAAAAAAAAATTAACAAAATAATTAGAAGTCCCATTAACTGGAACATTTATACTTCATATAGTCCTAAGTAATGAATAAATCTAGTGTATGGCGACCTATTCTCTTGAATTTTTATTTGTCACATACAAATTGAAATATTTATGGATATACCTGTTACTTATGTGCAATTTGAATTGTCAATAATTATTTTGTATCGATTGCTTGTCATTTTTATTACATTTATTTATTGGGAAGTTATTTAGCCGTTTTGATATATTTTTTGGGTACCCTGTATTGTTTGGTTTCTTCACTCACAAGCAAGATGTTTTTTATACAATGATTTTTTTTTCGTCAAACATCCTTAGTTTTTTTTTTTTTTTTTTAAAGTTTTTGCTTGCCGCATATGTAATATGTTTATTTTTTTTTTATAGATGCTTAATTTTTTTATAAATTTAGATTTTTCAAGCTGTAGTTTTGTTAAATTTTATATAATATGTTTTTTACTTCTTAAACGTCACACACACACACACACACACACACACACACACACACACACACACACACACACACACACACACACACACACACACACACGCGCGCGCGCACACACACACACACACACACACACACACACACACACACACACATATATATATATATATATATATATATATATATATATATAAGCGCGCGTGTGTGTGTGTATGTGTGTGTGTACGAGTATATAACGTGATCGAAGTTAGAAATAACATAGCCTTAGTGAAAATTTAAACTTTAACTGAAATAAATATAAGGTTAACCAGCGATATCTGAAACCCTTTTTCCTCGGCATATTTTTCTCTTTTCTGTAGCGTGTTTTATACTGTACACAATTACTTCCTATTGCAGCGTAATTATTGACGCTTTTTACGTGCGTGTGCGTACACACATGGACATTACGTTGGTAACCCCTTTAGCGAGTCCGTTAGTTGTGCAGATAAGCGAAAGCGAAATGCTTTCCTAGGTAGCAAAGGAAGCCAACTTCCTTCCTATATAAACGTCCGACATGTCCGACACGTGTGCCGGCTATGTGCTTTTCGTCCTCACTCCCTCTCCCTTCCTCTCTCTCACTCTCTCTCTTTCTCTCTCTCTCTCTCTCTCTCGCCATTTATATAATCCATCCTGTGACGTTAACTTCAATTAATTCATTCATAACTACTCACTGTTGCCTCTCTTTTTCTCTCTCTTTCTTTCTTTCTCTCTTTGTCTCTGTATACGAGGCTTACCCTTTTTTTCTCTTACTTTTTAAGTCATTTCTTTGGTCGAATAGCTTCCTTTACGTTTAAATTCGTTTTTTTTTTTTTTTACACTGGTTCGTAGATAGAGCACACTGTGTTTCAATTGTAAGTTTTAAACATGAGATATAAAAATGAAAATCATACCGTGTTTTGCAGTAACAGACTTTTAAGGAAAAAAAAGTCTAAGATTCGTGAATAAAATATTGTTTGAAAAATTTTCATGTGTAATAACTGCTACGCTACTTACAATTTACAATATTTCGCATACAAAAAGTTTGTCGATAATTAGTATCGCCTTTAGTGCACGCACTTAATTTGAATAAATTTTGTCACAATACAGGTTTACGTCGGTGTTTGTGCCCTTGTTAACAAAGATAATTTAGAGGAAATATTTATTAATGATAATGAAATAAATTAGTTACACTTTTGTAGGCGTTTTTTTGAATGATAAATGAGTTAGACTCGCAATTTGAAATTTATTTTATATCAATATAAGATGATATTAATTAGAGATTTATTAAGATTAATAAGTCAATGAATTATTTCATTTTTCACTTTTCATTTTTTTTCGACAAATTTTCTACTTTAAATTAATAACTAAAAATAAATAAAATCGGTTGTCTGTAAAGTCGGTTTACTGACGATAGTTGAACGTGACAACGTCATAAGAAAATACTGATGGAATGGTTGCATTTTTCAAAAGAAAATTTTAATTTTATTTGTTTGATAGATATTTTGTATGGATATAGAGAAGGAGGTAAATGGAAATCACAATTGAATTGATTAAGTTACATTTATTTGTACGCATAAATACAATTATGTCAATTTTTTTTTTTTTTTTTTTTTAACAATGTACATAGTTTTTACAAGTATGAATGTGCTTTGAGCAATTGTTTTACAACTTTTATTTACAACTTTTAAACATGTGTGATATTTAACTTCTTACAATTTGTGTTATTCTGTTGAGAATAGGACGATGATAAGAAAAGTAGGAAATGAAAGGGAGTGTTTCGAGTGTAATGTGTCTTGAAAAAGTCAAATCGATGGTGGTACCTCTTAGTGTTGTTGATTTATTAACGTCTGATGCACAATCGAGATTGAACATGTCTTTCATGAATTTGAGAAATGTTTCTATTTTTTCGATCGAATAGTAAAGCAATTGATTTTTTACTCATCGTGAAATAGTTCTGTTAACTTATTGTTATAGTTTTGTCAATTATAGCATAACCTACAATCGCTGCACTAGCGGACCGATGCTATTTATTTTAATGATGAAAGCACGAATATTCGACAATATATCACTGAACATATATTTAATATCGAAAGAATCATTACCTTTATCGCCGCAATTATCGTTGCTATAAACAATTGACACCACATTCACTTTTCACTGCACTTCATACTTGACGAAAACATGTAAATGTATTATTGTATAGCAGCTGTTCACGCGGACGCATCGCTCACTCAAGTAGGAGAGAGACAGATGTCGAACGCTACCGAACGCGGAGGCCGATTGTGCCTCTTTGTCGCTCGTTCCGCGCTCTCGCTTGCACTTCAAGCCTTAAATGGAACGCCTCAGAGCGAGATAACGCCGCATGAGTCATGTTTTTTCATGCGTGCAGCCGGCTCCATCGAATTATGAGACGTTGTCACGTCAAAAAAATTATAAAAATTTGTATCTCTAATAAAAACATAATTGAATTTTATTACATAAATGAAAAAAAAATTATTCATCGTCATATTCTAGCATGAAAATACAGTACTCAAGTATCCAAATTTTCACTCGAAATCCTTATACATACGAGCACAAACTCAACGATGTCAGCAATAAATAAAGAATTCCTACTCTCGCACAAGTTGTAATTTCGACATGTTTTTACAACGAGTAGATTCCGTTCCCTTATTTCTATTTTCTTTTTTTTTTGTTATTTTTTATCTCGGAAGGTAATACATACATGCGTGCATGTGCCGGTGTTAAGTCCCGTGTGACGATGTGCGGCGACGGAGCAAGAAGTCTGCTTCTCGACGGGTCGATGGCCAGCGATGGCCCCAGGAATAGAAAACCGACCTATATCACTTACAATGCCCCGAAAATATGCAGGCTGCTAACGCATCAGTTTTTCACTTATCTCTCTCCCCCACCTTTTTTTTTTTTTTTTTTTGCTTAAAGTACATCGATTCATTGAGCGCCGTTATTGACGTTCCTTTTTTATTATTTATTTATTTATTTTTTTTTTTGTACGAGGTTATTTTTTATTTTGTTTTTTTTTTTTTATTCATTTATTTATTCTTTTGTTTTATTTATTTATTTTTTTTCTGAGCCTTTTGAAGAATAAATTTTGGTTGCCAAAGATATGATCGATAATAAAAATATACCCAGCTAAAAATAGAGAGTACGGACTAGAGATTTGAGAATTTTTATTTTTAGAAAAACTTTTTTTGTTGAAATAATTGTTGTATATTATATAATATACTTTAAATTTATTTTTGAAGGTTTAGTAAGAATTGTAGATCGTATTTTATTATAATAATATTTTTTTTTATTTATTACAAACCTAATTCGCAATAACAACGATTAATAGCATTTATTTAATTATACGATAATTGAATACCAAATAATAAAATTTATTATTATTAATTTAAGAATAAAGTAATCAAATTTTAAGCAAAGCGTTATTATTATATTACTCAACATATCTTGTATTTTTATTTTTTAATGTTTTAACGGGTTACCCCCACTTGCGACTTTGAAAAAATCGATTTTTTGTTAATTGCATTTTTTTGAAGTATAAGTATCTGAGAATATGACCTGGAAATTTCAAGTCGATCCGAACAAAATTGACTGAGATATGAGCGTTGAAAGAGAAGAATCCGTTGTGTAAACAACCGGCAATTAAAACTTTAAACGCGTTTTTCTCGAAATTGCATTTCTAAAGTCGGTGACCAAGATTACTCAAACACTAATAAACCGATCTTTTTAAAATTTTGCAGGCTTATTTAATACATAAAAATGTAGTCTTTAATCGTTCGATTTTTTGTTTAAAAAAAAAATGGCCGTTTTATAGCCAAAAAGCGGCCGTTTTTTTTCGTTAAAATCGAACCATTAACTTTGACTGTCCGCCATTTTGTGAAAAATGAATATTTTTTTAAATCCTTCGATTAAAGACTAGTTTATACTTATATTTAACTAAATCTATCTACATTTTTTGTTTCAAATGATCCACTTCGCCGCAATGTTGGTCACCGCAAACCGTATAAATAAAAACACTATTTTATTGGCGGCTATTTGCCACTTAACAATGTAATATTTTGCAATAAAAAAATTACTGTAAGTTCTTCAAGATGTATTCTTTAAGATGATATAATAATCGTTTAAAAAAGTTTTGTAGTTTTCTTTAAAAAAATTCATGAAAAAGGCCTTTTTTGTTGAGCTACAACTGTGGGTAACCCCTTAAACGTGGTCGTACGGACACAAACGATGCGGAACGTTCGGGTAGGTCATTGGAAGCCGTCACACAGGAAAATGTGAGTGAAGTGTTAAAAATTGTAATGAAAAATCGCAAAGTGAAGGTCCGTGAGATAGCAGAAATGACACAGACATCATCTGGAAGCGTATTTACAATCCTTCATGAAAAATTGAGCATGAAAAAGGTTTTTTCCAAGTTGGGGCCGCGATTGCTTTCAGTGGAACAAAAACAGCAACGAGTCGTCGATTCAGAGAGCTGTTTATCGCTATTTACTCGCAATAAAAAAGATTTCCTGTGTCGATACGTGACCATGGATGAAACATGGATACATCATTTCACTCCGGAGTCGAATCGGCAATTATCTGAGTGGCGCATGGCTGGCGAAAGCCGCCCAAAGTGTCCAAAAACGTAGCAGTCTGCTGGCAAAGTCATGGCGTCTGTTTTTTGAGATACACATGGCGTGATTTTCATTGACTACCTGGAAAAAGGTAAATCGATCAACAGTGATTATTATATTGACTTGTTGGTACGTTTGAAGGAGGAAATCGCAGCAAAACGACCTCACATGAAAAAGAAAAAAATCCTTTTTCACCAAGACAATGCACCATGCCACAAGTCCATGAAAACAATGGCAAAATTGAACGAATTGGGCTTTTATTTGCTTCCCCACCCCCCGTATTCGCCAGATTTAGCCTCCAGCGACTACTGGCTCATTGCTGATCTCAAAAAAATGCTCCTGGGAAAAAAATTTGGCTCGAATGAGGAGGTCATTGCCGAAACTGAAGCCTATTTTGAAGCAAATGATAAATCCTTCTATAAACATGGTATAGAAATGTTGGAAAGGCGTTGGAAAGATTGTATCACTCTAAAAGGAGATAATATTGATGAATATAAATGATTTTTGAAAAAAAATGTTGTTTTCGTTGTTAGTCTCGGGACTTATTGAACGATGTGTTACATGATAATCAAATGAATCAAATGTCATTTTAATGTTTAAGGCAGTATCCTTTAAAATCATTTTGTTTTGTTTAAACAAATTTTAAATTCAATTTTTTAAAACTGATAAAATATTTTTTTTTTATTTCTTACGTTCACAAAAAACCGTGTGCAATTTAAGGAGTAATCAGATTTCAAAAAATCGTAATAAAAAAGAAAAGTATTTGTCTCTTCTTCAAAATGAATGCCAAAAAAATTTTTTTTCAAGCCATTTTAAAGTTATAAAAATTTATGTAAAACAAAGTCACTTATTTTTATCGTTGAATATCTCTTAAATCTGTGCATTGTAGAAAAAAAGTTGAAAGAGAAAAAGTTATTTGTTCTTGAAAATAAATCTCTATAAAGAAAATGATTTTGTAAAAAAAATATTTTTTTTATTATTTATTCATTGACTATTGAACATTTTTTACAAAATGAAAAAAAATATGCATTAAAGCATAAATATATTCAAAATTATTTATTTCTAGCGAGGGTATGTTTTTTGCTTAAAAATGAAAAAATGTTCATTCAAAATTGGAAAGTCAATCGATAAAAAAATGAAAAAAATTTCTTTTTCCAAAATCATTTTTTCTTTATAGATACTTATGCTACTTGAAAAAACCATTATTTTTTCTTGTTTAAATTCTTTTTATAATGCATAAATTCTGAAAAAACAACATGATAAAAAAATTTTCTTTTTGCATTCATTATAAAGAAGAAACAAATACTTCTTCAAAAATTGTACACGGTTTTTTGTGGACGTATAAGAAATAATAAAAAAAAAAAAAATAATTTTTATCAACTGTAAATAACTGAATTTAAAATTTTTTTAAACAAAAAAAAAGTTTATTTAAAGGATATTGTCTGAATTTTCAAAATGACGTTTGACGGCTCTGAATATCATTATTAGTTAACCATGTACGAGTATACGCGCGAGTTTTTACAGTTGCGCGTAGTCATCCAGAAAATTTTGTAAATGCATTATACGTATTCGGAAAGAAATTTTCAGTAAAAATTACCGTATTCTATAGCAATCATCGGACATCATAACATTGCCTTGTCATTTGTCGGTAATTGACATAATTTTCAAAGTTTACATATATATATATATTAATATACTTTACCGTAATTTGAACCGCGGTCTTTCAAATCAAAAATCTAGCGTTCCGTCGACTGAACCATATCTCAGAGTTTTCTAGTAGACATAAAATAATAAACATTTTTATTTTACTAGTTGATTCAAAATCTGCACTTAAAACAATTATTGTAAGTTGATAATTTTAATGCTACATTTTTATTAACATTATTTATAAAAAAAATAATTTTGATTTAATTTAGCCTATTAATATTAATGTTAAAATATTTAACGTTAAAATAGCCATTAAAAAAAGTTAGAGTTACTTCAAAGATAAGATAGAAAAAGTAAAAGATTCGATAAAGCAGTTGAATGTAATTTTAGATATAGAGCAACAATAAAATATCTTGAGGAATTCAAACAAGCAAAAGTGGCCATCGATAGAAATTCGATCTAATTTTTGGTCTCATTATTACTACCTGACATGTATTAATTAGCCGTCCGATCCATCCACTTTTGCGATCAATATATGAAAGAATCCTCGAACTAAAGATCAAAGAAGAAAAAGAGTAACTATTTTTCGAATTCAGATTTAAAAACATTTGAGTCCGAAACGTAAAAATTATCAAATATGCGACATAAATTTGCACGAACGAGTCGTAACTTTTCATTTAAATAAGTTAGAATGAAAAAAAAAAACTAATAAGTATGTAATGTAAGAAAGAAAACATGCTCGGCAGCTTTAGATGTATACAATAATAAGCGAAATCTTCGCGTGTCAAACATAATACCTGCTTGCTTCTCGCAACCAAGTATAGCTGCTCTTGGATCGTCGTCCATGCACAGTTATTATTCAATCCGAGAAAGAAAAAATCTGACAGATAACGGGCCGAAAAGGCGCGATCGAACGAGCTGGAAATCGTACCTTTTTAACACAGGAACTTCCCTTCCCTCCTATCTCCTCTCTCCCTCTTTTACCTATTAAGAACTGGATCAAACGAATTTCTCTCTCTTTCTCTCTCTCTCTCTCTCTCTCTCTCTCTCTCTCTCTTTCTCTCTTGCTCTCTTGCTCTCTTTTTTCCGTGTTTTTCTTCTGCTCAGCTTCCTCCGCGACCTTCGCTCCAGTTGTGTCAAAGATCTTCCTCTAGTTCCCTTCTCTTGTTTACCCCTTATGCGAAAGATACCACCATTAATTCCAGTTATACGCTTACACTGGAGTTTCCTTTTATTTTTGGCTTTTGTATTCGTCACCGAGAAATCCGTGTGAGTTTAGCTTGAGCGTATCTAGTGCCATGCGCAACGTTATTGTGTAACTTGCTGTGTACGCGTATAACGAGAATATTTTTAACTGCCGTCTTTTTATCCAGCTTTATTCTTTATGTCCAGCTTCATTTTAATGAGATAGTTTTCGATTCATAATGTCAAATCTTATCTTTTTTTTTAATAGCGAGAATTATTTATGTAATTATACTACGGTATTTGAAAATAGATTCGTAACGTATACAATGCGCATAATTTACTATTTTCATTTTACAGTATTTTTGATTCTTACATAATTTTTATCGTAAGATTTGTAGTTGGATAATTTGTTCGTAAAATTAATTTTATAATATTTTTCATTACGAGTTAATTCATTAAAATGTATACATAGATTTTTCCCTGTTTTTGTTTTAATTAAAATTGTAAATTGATAACTTCTCAATAAAAAAAACGTAAATAAAGCCAAGGTTATTCTTACGTATTGTAAAACTTTTCCTTATGATAAAAAAAAAAAGAAAAGAAAGTAAAACATAGAAGTAAGCTTTGAAAAAATAGTTATTATGAAAATTAATTAAAATTGTGATTTTGTGACAGCAATGCAACCAAATATTAGAAATAAAATATTCAATTAAAAGAAAAAAAGGTGAATACACAGTTAAATAATTTTTTTTTAATTTTATAAACGTTTTTTTAATTGTAAAACTTGAGTATGCGCGTTCTATATAACGTAACAAGCTAACTTGAGCGTGCATGTAATACGTGTTTTATGCTGATGCATAACAGGCATGAGAAAGAAAGAGAGAGAGAGAGAGAGAGAGAGAGAGAGAGAGAGTGAGAGAGAGAGAGAGAGAAAGAGAGAAAGAGAAGAAATAAAGGCAGGTGCAAGATCCCGTGAAACTATATAAAGCAATGGAACAGCTGCTTACATTCGCGCGAGCCGAAAAATATCTACGCGCAGCCCGCGAGTTTTTCGTTTGCTCGCTTTCTCGCAAGGAGAAGAAAAGAAACGAGAAGGAGAGACTAAGGTAAACTAGATAAAGGGGAGGCACAGTGGGGCCTTTTTTATGCAGAGCAGATGTGTCAGGGACACGTGGCTCTATCCCCTCTTCTACTTTCTTACTTCCCTCCGCTCCTTTCCTCCTTTCTGCTACCGCTAACATCCTTCCATCCTTTCTTCCTTCCTTCATTCTTTCTTCCCTTCTACCTTCCTATTTTTCTTCTTTGCTTGTGTGCTTCTCCCGTTTTTTGCGTTGCCCTGTACGTAACTACACATACGTGTGTATTATAGACTTCCTTACATAAGCATTGTCCTCCTGTACATCTGGGATTTCTCCACTTTTTAAAATTTTTTTCTTCAACCTGATGGCTATTGGTATGTTAAATTTTATTAGTTTTTTGAATTTCGAATTACGTATGACAGTAGAATTTATATTTTCTTTTTATTTTGGGAAAATACAAAAAAAAAACCAAACGTTTCATTTTGTAAGTATAAAATTTTTGTAAAAAATCTTGTAGTATTGATTCGTTATAAATTGATTACTTATGGATGGATCGATAACAATATTTCAATAGCCCATTATTTCAAAAACGAATAAAACTTACAAAGCTCTCCCCTCCATTCCGTACAAAATTGTATACCACTCTGTCCCTTTCGCTTTCTGAAATACAAGTGACCCTTCTCTCTCTCTCTCTCTCTCTCTCTCTCTCTTTTCCTCCATTCCCTTATTTACCCTCAGATTACAGCAGCTGCTGTTCTCGTTAGGGAGAAAAAGAGAGAGAGATAGATAGATAGATAGATAGATAGATAGATAGATAGATAGATAGATAGATAGATAGATAGAGAGAGAGAGAGAGAGAGAGAGAGATGGAGAGAGAGAGAGAGGAGTTAGTTCTTCTCTCTTCGCTGGCATTCAGATCCTCGCACAGTGCTCTCAGTGTGTCGCACCAGAGATTCTCCTAGAGCGCGTATATTGCTGAGCATGTACTTTTGTGGCCAAGTGATTTTTCATATATCATTTTAAATATTTGATGCGTGTATAACTAATTAAACTTTAGGTTAGAAGTTAACATTCGAAAAAGAGGCATAACTTTTTTCTATTTTTTGCTAATTGTCGACTATTTAAGAACATTGGTTTAAGAGTTTATATCTTAGGAGTTTAATTTACCAGGTAAATCATTTTTTTTTCTGTTTTCTTTCAAATTTAAAAATTCGAATTTGTAAAAGAAAAATTGTAGTGAAAAATTACAGAATGTATATAATTTAATAAAATCAGTTACTTTTAACGGTTTACTTACTATAATTTGATAAGCGAAAATTTCGAGATACGAAAATATTTTAGTCGTAGGAATATTTTATTTTAATTCCATTTTGAATATCTAGATATTTTATATTCTTTATGCCTTTTTTATAATTTTGGTAAATTATTATTATTATTATTATTTCTTTTTTACTTAATAAGAATACTTCCCGTTATCAGTCTATTGCTTTTATATATCGACTGTCCGATAGGATAGATTGGCAATGACTATGCGTGCCGTTTAATTTTCCAACTTATTATTATTGGGATTCAAAGTGAGAAGAAAAAGTGAGAGGCAATTCGATCGCATTCCTTCGCGCCGTTATTCGTCTTTACTATATACAATCGCATCATTGCTAACGGGGTATTCTCTTCTTTGTTTTTCTTTTCCGGAATCTTTGACTTCGTCGAATAATTGTAATGGATAATGGCAAATGTCGGCGTTTTAAAGTTTAGAGCGATCTATAGGTAACGCGTACTTTCAACAATCAGAAAACTTTTAAAAGTATAAAACATTTTTTGCGGGTTGCTGCTCGAAATAGCAAATCAACTATTTTGGAATAAGTTTTAGATTTACTTTATTTTGATTTTGTATAAAAATATATGCTTTACATTAACTAGGCGATTTTATTTCTGTTGCAGAAGTGATCGTACTTTAAGTGCTCGAAAAACTCAACCTAAGAAGCTATTTTGAAAAAAATCGTAAGTAAAAATAATTTTACAACTAAAAATAAATTTTTTTATTCGATAATTAAATTAGCCAAAACATTACGTAAACTGAATAAAAGATGAACATGAGAAACATGACAAGGCATAAAAAAAGTTTAATTTTTTAGTAACTACGTAAATGGAAAAAGAAAAAAACATCTATTTTCTTTAACGCATTCATTAAAATCACACATATTAAATAAGCCCGCATGAGCGGATTATACAGCTAAGTGAAAAGACACTCTCCTTTCTTCTCCTGCTTCTTATCAATGAGTCGTGTGCACCAAGTATACAACTGTTGCTAGTTCTCTATATATATAGGTAGATGTATAAAAACAGTGAGAACCGCTGCTCGTCGTGCGACTTTTTGAGTCGACTTAGTCCCACGCCGACTGCCTCACTGCATCTATACATTCACATTTATAACTGTGCACGTATACACACTGAGTATGCGTCTATGAACATGTAAAATTTAAAACTGTTTTATAGTTATCTTTTAAACAGCCGTAAGAATTGTAATTAATTTTCCTTAGTTTATTGGTTTATTTTTATTTCTACTTCGTAAATGATCGGTTTGATACTTTAAAAACTATCTTCTTACTTGTATTTTTTACTTGTAACGTATTTTAATATTTATTTTTCTTCAATGATAATTTTATTATAAATTATAAATGTATGCTTAAATTTATATATTTCATAAAATTTTTCTAAATTAAGCATTAAAATCGACGTTAAAAATATTTAAACACACGAGAATATGTAAAAAGCAAAAAAATTAAATTTTTTTTTAGTCAAAGAAATATAATTATTAATCGTTATGATCGGTAGAAAATTTAATTTGAATTTTTAATTTTCATCGTGTAATTTAATTTATATAACATTCTAATTTCTACAAAAAAGTTTCTTATTATTAATTAATCAGCAGTAATTAAACATAAATAGCAATAAATAAACATTTTTCCAGCTTTAATTTTTTTACCGGACTTCTTAAAAATACCTCCAAAAGAATTTAAAATTTCCTGTACAGGACCCAAACTTACGGAGAAGAGAAGAGAGAGAGAGAGAGAGAGAGAGAGAGAGAGAGAGAGAGAGAGAGAGAGAGAGAGAGAGAGAGAGAGAGAGAGAGAGGGAGAGAGGTCAGAGTACTCTTCCTGAATGCCCTCTCTCTTTTCTTTTTTTTTCTAGTTCTTTTTTTTTTTCCAACTCTATCGTTTCCTTTTTCTGGTTACCTCGACAATATACGTGTATCGCCGATTTATGGGAAGGGATGGAGGAGTGCGGGTATAGAGCTCGTAAAGCATCTGGTATGAAACTGTGCCAAGGTCTCACAGCATATTTTATTCTTAGATGCGTTGTGAAATCTCCTCGATTACACGGGTAGGAAGAGAAATATAGATAGATACATAGATAGATAGATAGATGGATAGATAGATAGATAGATAGATAGATAGATAGATAGATAGATAGATAGATAGATAGATAGATAGATAGACAGATAGATATAGATAGATAGAGAGAGAGCTACTTGGCTAAAGCTTTGAATGGATCGAGTGATGTTTCTTTCGACTTGCTCCGTTTTAGCTACCGCGTGTAACGACGCTTCTTGCCTTTTTATCGATCATAACGAACGAAGACACTCTCTCTCTCATGCGTTTGTTAATATACTGAAAACTCAGCTTGCATACCAACGCTTCTTAATTCGTCTTTAATGGCTATTTTAGTAGTATGATATGGCTCTTTGAGAAGCTTTAGAAATATGTTAAAAAGTCGAGTATCAAGACTGCAGAAAATGATAAGATAATTTGAAAGCTTGAAAATTTGTAAATAATTTTAAAATAAATATTTTCTTCGTCTTTTACATTTTTTTCGTGTATATTGAAATTAATTGTTGCTAATATTTTTTTAATTTAAGTCGAAAAATAATATTCAGCCATGATCACTCAAATGTATTTAATATGCGAACATACTATATGTTCATCACTTCTTACCAAGCCATAGAAAAATCGTAATTTTCAACCTCTTAAATTACCAACGGAATTCTAATCTAGCTTGAGAAAATAAACTGCATATAATTAACAAGCCAGGAGCAAATCGAGCAAAAATTTTTCCATTCTAAACAAATATGTGAGTATCGTATTAGACGAGAAACAAATCGTAAAAATATTATAGTATATGCTAAAGTAAGCGACTTTTATACTAGATCGAGATTTTTTGTTGAATTATAAAAGGAAAATGTTGAATATCCTCCGATGAAACAAGTTTATTTAATTTAAAATTGTAATAGTTTTAGTATTTGTTATAACATCGATTTGCCATTACATATTATCATTACATCGATTTTTTACTAGATTAAAGAAACTAATTAAGTCTAATTAAAATTGACAAGTGACAAGTTACGAAAGAAGGCAAGATTTTTTTATGAATCAAACAAATTCTTTATTTCGTAAAAAATATGTTGAACTAAGAGTATAATCTATATTATATCCAATGAATTCTGATAGCTAGTTAGGAAAGTTGTATCATTTCTAAATGAAACTAAAGTTCAATGGACTCGCTCGAGGACTTTGTTTTTGCTCTGGCATGTTTCTAATTTGTAATTTATAAGCTTTATTCTTTCGTTTATTTTTCAATTTAGTTTTTGAAATAATATACAATTTTATTATTTGCACATAGTTAAGTTATAGTTTGTATCATATTTATCATATATATAGATATATACTTGCCTGTAAGTGAAATTTGATCGAAATTATGTGAGAGAATCGTTGGAAAGGATTACATAGTAGTATTGCTGTTTCATGCTGCGCACACCACATTTTTAGAGTATGAGAAATAAAAGATTATTGTTGTATCTCCCTGACAACGCTCTCTCTCTCTCTCTCTCTCGTTCTTGTCATGTTTTTAAAACTTTTAAAAAAATTATTGTATTTTATCTGGGATAAGGGTGTAATATATTCAGGAAAGGGTTGTAATCATTTTGAACGAGTCTCCCACATTAGTTCAATCGAACTTTACTTACAGGTAAGTTTATTCGATCGCTAACTATGTTTCGAGCCTCGTTCTCATGATTACATAGTAGAGTTTAGAGAAACAATTACTTTTTAATATTCTTTCTTGTTGTTTTTTTTTTTTTACTCATGAATCTTTATTTATTATCAATATTAATTTTTTATTATAAAATATTTTTAATAAAATATTTATTTATATTTATAAGAATAATAAATTTTATTAAATATTTAATTATTATTGATAATTGAAATTATAAATAAATCTGAACATGAGGTCATTGGTTTATTATAAAATTTTGTAGAAACTCCTGATTTTAGCGACCAACTTGCTGTGTTTCTATTTGGTTTAAATAAAGACCTTTTATAAAAGTCTTCTATAAACATGCTACATTCGAAGTTAAAACGTGTTTTTTACTGTGTCCTTTAAAAATTGAAACATCGATTCCACTTTTAAACAATACTGATTTTATCTAATGACTTATGGTTTGCGAAGTTGCTGCTTTACACAGTTTTTCATGCGTTATAAACAATACCTCAATATTCCCTCTCAAATTCTTTGTTCTTTCTAAATATTTTCCTACCGTTGGAGCTACACATAAAGTTGGTTTTCCTTTGAATATTGGTAAAACTAATAAAAGTTGATATTTTTCAGGACCAGAAATTGTTATTGTTTCGGTTATTTCTATTTCTAAAGATTGATTTCTTTTAAATATATTTTTAATTTTTATGAGTGTAAAATGTTTGAACTTTATAAGCAGTTGTTAACGCAAGTAAGACAATCGTTTTTTCCGTCAATTATTGTGATGATAAATCATCCAAAGGAAACCATTTTTCTACAAAATCTAACACTATGAATGTATAGCATGTCCTATTATTACATATTTGTTTTCTATAGGACGCTTCTTAAATACTCCTTTAAAAAATCTACTAACAAGATCGTGATTTGAGATGTCTATAAGCAGTATGTTTCCTAATGCAGCCCTAGCTGAATTCAAACTTCTGTAAGATGAAATCTCTCATATAAAATCTCTCTTTAAAAAATTCTAAAACTTTATGAAGCGAAGTTTCAAATGAATCGCAGTTTTGAATTTTATAGAAATTCCACCAATTTTAAAATTAGAGTTGATAGTGCTAATGAAGATACAAGTGTATCTATGACATTGTCGTTAATGTTTTTTCTTTAATACGCCATTCTGATAATTTCCTTATTAGAAGAGTAAGCTGCTTCACCAAAGGATGTATTGGAATCCTGCAAGGAAATTTTAAGAAATTATTAGCAAGTCTGAAATTTAAAGTGGATCTGTTAAAAGTTCATTAAATATTGAAAACCATGATTATGTTGTCCATAAAAGAACAACGACAACTTCAGTTGCATTTTCATTTATCTTTCGAAATACTTTAGAAATAAGAGAAAAAATACGAAAAAAACAAAATTTTTTGTCGTTCCAAGGTATAGTAAAAACGTTGGTGAACACCGCATCGGAGTCCCTTTGCCATGAACAGTAAAAAACGTCATTCCAAATTTATTCGTGATGCAAATAAATCAATATCAATAGATTAGAGCCAGATTTATTTTTAGTTTTTTTATGAACATGATCTACTAATTCCCATTTAATATCTGTGTTAACAATTCTCGATTGTTGATCAGCGTATTTATTCTTTTTTGATGCTATATAAGTTGCATGTAACCATAAATTTCTAGCTTCTGGCCACATCCATAATTTTTTCGATAACTAATTAAATTTAATGTACTTTGTACCATCCATTCTGTTAATATATGCAATAGCAGTTGTATTATCAATTTTTAAAAGTAATTCTACATTTCGATAATTATTTGCAAATGATTTGAGAGGCAAAAAGGCAGCTAATAATTCTAAATAATTAATCGAGTATTTCTTTTCTTCTTTATCTTCCAAAATTCAAGTAGTTTTTCCCATTACAAAAAGCTCATCATCCATACTTGGATGCAACTATGGATATTATTAAACAATAATCAGATTTTAATGGGATTATTTGAAATTTTTAATTTTTCTCTCTACCTTTTTAAACCTAAATAAGATTCTTATGAAATTATCATTTCAGCAACAAATATTTTTCTTTTTTTATAAGAAATCTATCTTTGACTGTTTCTAAAGATTTTGTTTATAACTTTTCATAATTTATACCTGAACAGCAAGGAATTAACAATCTGTTTAAACATGCTACATTTCTGATTTTATATTTTTTTCTTTTTTCAAAATGATCAATTAATTTTAATAATTGTAAACGTTTTCATTCGTTGGCTCGACAGACATATTTTTAGAATCAATAATAAATCCGAGAAATTTACAACGTAGACTTGATTAAATTATACTTTTTTTTATAATTAATAATAAAATCTAAATTTTCTAACAATGTAATAGTTTCATCTCTATCATATGTAAAATTTGCGTAATTTTTACTAACAATTTTAATATCGTTAAAATAAATTGTTGATCGATATCCAGCCTCTCTTAATTTACTTATTACAGGTTTCATAATTTTTGTAAAAAGATAAGGACATACATTTGAACCGAAAGGAAGACATGTAAATTGATATTATTAACATTTGAAAATGTTTTATAAAAATAAATTTATTAAGATTTTTTAAATTTAATATAAATCGATCAATGCCATCAGGTTTTTTGATTAAAAAATATAAAGATAAAAATTTTTCTTTTGCGAACATGCATTCTTTAACTACACTCATAATTTAATATTTATTAATTGCCCTGCTAATAGTTAATTTTTTATTAACAGATCATTTTTACTTTTTCGGTATGTATTTTTGACGAACAGGACAATCAAAATTTAATTTCATAACCTTTAATAATTTTTAAAATAAAAGAATCTTTTGTAATAAAATTAAATAAATAATACTTTTCCAATTTTCATAAAAATGACTAAGTCGACCTGCTGTTACTTTTACCTCTAAAATTTTTGTTTTTGCTGAACTCGACGAATTGTCGATTGGCGAGGTGGTGATCGATGTCCCCGCATTCTCCTATAGGATGTCTTCGAGAACTTCATTTTGGTCTGGAGCCTTCCTTTGTAATCCATCTGTACTTTGTTTCTCCCTACTTCCTCCCTATTTTTTTCACAAAACATCACAAAAATCATCCTACGAAATTTAATTCTGAAAAAAAGATCAGAATTCCATAGCTTTTGCTTTGCTTCCTAATCCCTCTCCCGTATTACTAATATCTTCATTCTCTTGGCATTCGCCAACCATTTTATTATTTTTTTCCGTAATAATCAACACCGCGTACCCGCATTTTTCACGTAAGAAAATCGTTCCGTGTATGCGAACCGCCCGGATGCGCTTGCATATATGTGTATATTCACATGTACGTTTACACGTAGAATAGACGAATAGAACTTTTATTATTGTTTAGCGTTAATCTGCATAATTTTAGAATTGTTAGAACGCAAAGAACTCATTTATCATTGGTTGTCGAGATTAAGTTAAAAAAAATATACGTTCTCGTATATTTAGGTCCCTATTATATACATATACATCCCTATATACACATATTCATATATTTATTTTGTTGTTCCTTCATTTTGTTTACAGAAGTAATAACTCTTTTTTATGCATGATATTAATTTTATGGTAAAAATTTATTTTTATTAAATATAAAATACTTCTTGTTTTTCATCACGAATATTATTGACTTATTTTAAAAGATAAAAAACATTATTTTAAATTTATTCATTGAAATTTTTTATAAATTTTATAATAGTAAAAAAAAATTACTAAATTTTTGGTGCCGTTAAAATATAATATGACAATTCATTGATAATATGTCTAACTCTTTGGTGAATAATGACGAGGAACAGAGGTGTGCGCTATCTCATATCATCACGAGCTAATTTTAAAGGCTATCTTCTCTCGTGGAAGAGAAGAAATGAATAAAAAAAAGTATAAAAAATTAACTTTTGTAATCAGGCTTTCGTTAATTAGGAACTATAATGAATTAAAGTTTTAAGCATTTATGAAAATTTGACTTAGAAACAAAATCTTTGATATAAAATTCTTGTTTTTTTGAAAGTTGACTATTATCCGTTTTGTCCAACCTAGGTAGGTAAAAAGAATACAACCTTTAAATGACAATTAATCAAAATAATCATCACAGAAATAGAATTTTATAAATTCATATAAAATGTTGATAAATCCATAAGTCGGTTCATTCTTAACATGTGCCGCATTCGATCCAAGTCTTTCACTGAAGGTGAAACATATTCCTTTTTTCACACGTCGTTACTAGTGGGAATTTTTTTGGCCAAAAACAATACTACCATCATGCCTCAGCCACTGTATTTACCAGACTTGGCCCCCTGCAACTTTTTCCTCTTCCCAAAATTGAAAAGGCCCATGAAAGGACGAAGATTTGCGACGATTGAGGAGATTAAGGCTGCATCGCTGAAGGAGCTCAAGGCAATACCCAAAAGTGCATTTCAGAAGTGTTTTGACGACTGGAAAAAGCGCTGGCACAAGTGAATTGTATCAGAGGGGGATTATTTTGAAGGGGGTAACATAATTTTAGATGAATGAATGAATATTTTTTATAAAAAATAAAAAGTTACCTTATTTATCACACCTCGTACAGTACAGAAGTAGACATGTTCATTTTTTGACGAATATTTTTTCTTAAGAGATTTTTCAGATGATCCAAGCGTTATATCAAATTCAAAAACCACACATTCTTTTTACTCGACTATGACGAAGTAAAAATATATTGGTTATTAAAAGGCTTATTAATTATTCATTTTGCCCGGTTTTGTTTTGCCCACCGATACATTCGTAAACAAAATACTCTTTTACAATTTAACGAATATAGTAATAATTTAAAAAGTTTTAGTAATAATAAACTAAAATGATACTGAAACTGATTAAAGAATCAAAGCAATTAAATGGTAAACGATTAAAAAAAATATCGACATATAATTATTTTGAAAAGTGAATCTTTTGGTTGTATAAAATGGAATTTTCGTTGCATTGCAATCATTTAACTCTAGTCGTAACTGACAGGTACGCTACTTGTACGTGACTAAGTTAAGCCTATTACATGATCCTTTGGTAGTTTCCAATAATTTCACGATAAACTAGATGGATTTTTTTCTCCAACCTTTCCATTTTGCCCGTCCTCCCTATATATAATAAATTGTCAATTTATTTCATTAAACAAATAGTCTTTAAAATAAAAAAGGTTATTTTATTTCCAGTATTTGATAGTGCTAAATTCAGGTGCTAATTAAAAATCTTACGTAAAATAAAAGAAAAACGCCATTTAAGTTTGTAGTTTAATCCTCAATTGTAATTTCCTTTTTTGCAACTCATAACTTAAAAGCAAACAATTGATAATTATCATTTCTAATAGCTTCATCGACCATATGCCCCACTTAATCTATCTCTCTTAAATTAGCTTAAGATCTCAAAAGCGCGATAATATTTAAGTGAAAGAAATACAATTTCTTTACGTATGTGAATATACATAATCAACATAAATTGAGGATAAATCCACGATTTTCTCTCTCTCTCTCTCTCTCTCTCTCTCTCTCTCTCTCTCTTTCTCCTCGCTCCCTTTACTTACATTTTTTTTGTATTTACACAATGATTGTGATTTTATATTTTTCATATTTATATGTATTTTATCACGACATCTAAATTCTGTAAAATTTTGCCAAACAAAATAAAAGTTATCTATCTATTCATCTATCTTGCTCCATTGTACAGCCGTTTAAATGAATCCCTGAATATCTCCTATAACAAATAAATAATAAAAATTAACATAAAATTTTAATCATTTTTTCATCGCTTGTTACACTAGCTTAGTCGGTCATATAAACTCGTTAACCATATCTGAAGTTTTGTGATACATAAATAAGATAACTTTGTCTGATTATTTATCGAATAACTGATGCATAATTTTGCTTGACTAACCGTTGTATATTTTATCGATTTTTTTTTCAAATTATACAGAATGACGACAAATATAATTCACCGAGCAAGCAAAATAAAATATCATATTTCAATGTATGGGCGTGCGGTTTCTTTATTTGACTCATATTATTAATGTACAAGCAACAGAGGTAAGTAGGAACTTTTTCTACTCATCTCGAAATTCATGGCTAGCTCGGATTCATAGCAAGTAAGAAACGATATTTGCCGGAAGAGTAAAATCACCGATAGTCATATTCAATTTCAGCTTTTTAATTTTTTTTTACTTTCCCATTGAACTTTTTCCGCTTGACTACTTAAGAATAAAATTTTAAATTCAAATATTTATTCAGGTCATAGATTTGGCTTGACCTTAAAGATCATTTAAAATTAAATAAGGTATTAATAATTTAACCATTAGAAGCGAATTTAACAATTTATTATAAATAATATTAATAATCAATAAATAATAATAATAATAATAATAATAATAATAATAATAATAATAATAATAATAATAATAATAATAATAATAATAATAATAATAATAATAATAATAATAATAATAATTAAATTACAAAAACTCAATATTCATCGCCATGACCAAACAATCAAAAAACAAAAAAGCACGCAATCAGTAATTGGCTGCCAAAAGAAAGTGGTCCGATTGTGTCATCCATCTTGTGCACGCATACATACACAAGGCACACATGCACGTGTGCACATCCTTAACGCGTTAAGTGGTCGAGGGAAAGGATGAAGAAAATATGCGAAGCAGCCGCATTCCATCTCGATGAACCCCTTATAGTACACCCGCCTGCACGCTTTCTTTCTCCTTATAAGTTATTCGTGCCTCCTCGCGCATGATCTTCGTATGCTTTTATTCCGAAGCCGCAACTTTTATATTATACTGCCAAGTGCGTTTCAGTATACAATATTTTCTTTTACTTCACACTTTCTTCTTCGTCATCTGCAAATGAAACTTTGGATTATTTTTGTATGATACTTTAACAGCGATATTAAAGTGCTCTTTTATAATATATGCGTAAATGGGAATAAATAAAGTTATATCTTACAATTTAGCAATAGAATATTATTTATATATTAGTATAAATTATATCTTAGAATTTGAAATCATAAATCTAATTTAAAGTATTAAAAAGGTCAATCGAAAAAAAGTATTTTACTAGAAGAAATTATTTATACCCATACATCCACAATTATTACATTCTCGATAGACAGCGAAAAAAATTTGCTATTGTGCAAATTTTTTTTTCGCACAAAGCATCGTAGGGCACACGATTACATAAATGTATTACAGAATCGTTTGAACAAAATGGTGTTGCATAACGTACAATGACACATTGCACAAATTTTATCTCCATACTGAATAAAGCAAAGGTTAAAGGGTCTTTAGAATAAACAAATCAAAGAGAAAATTGCGAGAGATATGAAGGCAATTCTCCGTTCCTTAGTACACATCCTTCTTTTGTTAAATATACAAAACTAAAAAAATAGAAAAAAGAGAACTTGACCAAGAAATACCGTAGCGCGCTGCTATCTTCTCTCTTTCTCTTCATTTATGTCTACCTTTTATTCGTTCAAGATAGAGAGAAAACGAGAAAGAGAAGGGACTTACTCTTACCTGCATTCCATTCCCATTGATCCCGTAGGTCCTTGTATAGGTAGTCATCTTCTTTCTCTGTTACTCGCATTTAACCAATCGTCAAATAATTGCAACTCCGCCAAAGGATTCACCGAGCTGTTCTCTCTCCCTCTCTCTCCCTGTCTCCCTCTCTCCCTCTCTCCCCCTCTCCCCCCCCCCTCTCTTTCGCTCTGTTACTTTTATGGCTCTCTTTTATTCTTTCCTCTTTATTGTTTTTTTAATTCAAGATCCAAGAGAGCTTTTTCTTGGAAAACGAGAAACGCGATTCCATTATTTAACTGTTTAGTAGTTTGGTCTCCATTCGGTTTCGATTACTCTTTATGTCTTTTTCTCGCTTCATCTACTTCTTTTCATATTCAAAGTCGTTACGAGTCTTGGACTGTGCGACTCTATAAAGTTTGTGCAATTGTACGCATGTACATATAAAGAAACAAAAGAGCACCATGGTCGTTACTTCTCGTTGCTTTTAGTTAATTTTATTTCCTCTAACCCTTTTTTTGTTTTCTTATGTCGCTTTTTTTTTTCTTAATCTAGTATATGTTTATTTAGTGTTTTGTGTCAATACTGAATTAGTTTATACGAAAATAATTTAATATCTTTTCAGATTTTTTTTGGTTTCTCGTTTATTCCAAAAGAATGTATAAAGAAAAAAATGTTGATAAACTTACGACAATAATTTTGAATGTTTTTTCAAAGTTTAATTGAATTTTTGCTTTCACTGTTGTCAAAGCATCGCAGTTTGGTTACAAAATCATAAGTAATTATGTAAATTTAAGCAACTTACAAACCATGCTTTTATCCTCGAACTAAAGGTGTATCGTAAATTTTATCGATTAAATAATCCACGATCTTGGAAATTAATGCGATTAAATACAAATAAAAGTCAGCGTATTCTTACATGAAATCATTTAAAACCCTCTCTTAAATGAAACGCGCTCGAAATCGACCAACATCTTTTGCAATTCGAAAAATGTCTTGCGAGTCGCGAATCGCGGCGTCTCCTCGTGAATTCTTAAGAGTCTCGATGTCAATGTATCGCACATCTATATTCATAAGTAACAGCGTGACTCAATTAACTCAAAGTCGTTTAAAAATAGTACTAAAAAATAGTACTAAATAGACTAATCAAATTTCAAACTAAGCTTAAAATTCCAGTTTCAAAATGATATCCACTATGTTTTGATTTGACAATCCTTTTGGTCACAGTCGGAGTGTATTTTGACTTCCAAAAATTTGAAGTTTGGAAGAATGCACGGACTATGGAAAATTTTTTTAAAAATCCATTTCCACCATTTTGCAGCATGCTTCTTTTTTAACATTCAAAAAAAAAAAAAAAATGAATTTTTACATTGCAAATTATCTTTTATATCGACTCTTTTAAGAAATTTTACCCCCTTTCTAAATTTTATCCCCGACATGAATTTTTATTTTTTTTTATTTATTTTTTTTTTTTAATTCTTAATAATTATAAAACCTTATATAATGTAATATTATAATGGCGAATTACTTTTAATAATTCCCAGTAAAGTAGACAATGTAAACAAACAAATATATTCATGCGAGTAATTTGCGATTTGAATGGAAGTAAACACATGACAAAATTAAAGAAAATTTTCGAAAATGTTTCCAAAATCGCTTGAGAGCACTTTTGAGAGACGAAAACGAAATTGACAAAAATTATTTTATTGGTTTATTAGGAATTACATTGAATTAACGTAAAATAAAAATGAAAAAAAAAAAATTATTTTCATGGGTTCAAAACATTATGCGCCATTATATTGTAATGTTCGTTATAATATAATGTTTTTGAACCATAAGAAATCATAAAAAAAATTAGTTTGATTTTAATAAGAGGAGCAATTCCGAATATTTACCTTTTTTTTAACCCCTAGTGCGTATTTTATCTTCATTATCTAAATAACACAATCTTTGTGTTATTTTTAGCCTCCTTTCTTAATATTTAATTATGTTTACATATATAAATTAGATATCTGACCAGGAGAGTATCAAAAAATGATTTACGTTTTGCTTATTTCCCTGGTCTAAATATAGAGAAAAATTACTGCTCACTTTTTTCTTTTTCATATTCAAGAAACATTGTTCATGCACGCCTCCTTTATAATGAAAAATGTAAATACCCGCGCAAGAAAGAATGATATAACGTAAATAAAAATGAAGAAAAATATTTGCCCTTGATTTCTCTTCCTTTTCCTTTCACAAAATTGTGTAGTATTTTTATTCTTTCACAAAATTGTTGTTTACATGTAATATATTTTATAGTATATAGGTTATATTTATTTTATAAAAATATAAATTTCGTTTAATTTCAAATAAAAATTACGACTCGATTAACATATAAAAACTACAGTAAGAAGAGTGAGAGCGAAAGAGAGAAAGACAGAAAGAGTGATAAAGAGAGAGGAGTTTTATAATCTGAAGAATCATCGGATAAGACGTGTGCGAGAAGCAAAAAACTTAGCGACGAGGCGAGATATAAAAGAGAATATTACACATTAAACTAGGGTTGAATTGCAATTCACAGAATTGTCTAACTGCAATTTGTGATATTTGCGAAAAATTCTCGCTCGCAATGGCGCTATTCTCATTAGAATGCGTATTGAACAATTTATTTTGCGCGTATGTTTTAACCCATTAAGGCCCGTGCAAAATCTAAGCTATGTAGGATAAAAATAACTATGCCAAAGTGGACATGTCTTATAAATAAAATACCCGTATTTTTTTGTTTTTCAATTCAATTGTTTATTAAATTATTGTTTAAACTAATTATCCAAAATTTTAAAATTTAAAAAAACTAATTATGCCATTCGATTCTACGGAAAAAACATGAAGAAAATGTTACTAACATTTTAATTTATTTAAACAATTTTGTAATAAACAATTGAATTTAAAAACAAAAAAATACGGATATTTTATTTTTCAGTCATTTATCGTTTGGCATGCTTATTTTTCTAGCCTGAGTTTCGTATGGGCCTTAATAGGTTAAGGCTATATAACGTTATCATCTATTCCAAAATTCATAATTAAATAGATTTTAACAAAAGAAAAACGTATGCAAAATTTCGAAGCGATTTATGGGCTTTTAAAAAATTGATAATAACTTTCATTTAACGTATCTTTCTTACAAAATTCTATTGGAATTCTTATGGAAATTTATACAACGTCTAGAAACGTATGTAAAAATATTAAAAAATAATTCAATTTTCGTACAATTTTTAACATAGATCTTAGAAAGAAACGTATGTTAAAATAAAGCCTCTAGATGGATTATTATAGCAAGACATAGATATACACATATGTGTTTTACATCGCGCGGTCGTATATAAATTTGAAAGCTATATACGTATAACCACTCAGACGCAGAAGTACTACCAACATCGAAACATTAAAACATTGCCATTTTTAATATTTAATCTCCATTTTTTATATGATTATTTATTGCATAATTTAATAAAATAATTGTATGAATAAATTTTTTGTCTTAGAAATAACTCTATTTATACATAAAAAAATTTTATTTGTTACTATTTTTCATACAAGCAACTATATAAAATTAATGATTTCTGTTATCTTAGATTAAAAGCCTTCAGAATTTACATTCAAAAGTTTAAGATAATTGAATCATATTTAGGCTAACAATGAAAAAAAATCGATAAATTTGATTACGAAACTTTTTAAACTATTAATTTCAGTATATTACTTTATAAATATAACGATTTACTGAACTTTCGCTACTTAAAAAGCGTATAACTTATAACATTTTATATATATTTTACTTTTGACAGGATTTTTATAGTCAATATATCCTTAAATTTACGTTACGATTCAATAATGAATAATCAAAATAAGAGGTGTATAAAGGAATAAAGATCCTTTAAATTGGAATGATAACAATTGGAATTTTAACAAGTTTAATTTATAAGTTTATTTTTTTTTATTTACACAATATAATTAATTTATCATTTTGAAATTCAAAATAGTCAATTTAAAGAAATAAGTAACATAAATAATAACGCAAAAGTTTATGCATTTATTTTTATTTACATTAAAATTTAAGCCTACAAGTATATCTTATACTCTAGCTTTGTCGTAACTTAAGTATCTAATATAAAAAATTTTATAATATTATAAATTTGCTCTAAATGAAACAAAACTTTAATCTAAAAATCGTACAGATAAAACAAAGGCGAAAAGAAAGGATAAGAGAGGGAGATGGAAAAGGAGAACGAACATGTGCACGCCTCAGTTAGGGACTAATGAAATTTAATTCATTCTGTTCTATTTTTATCTTAATTATATTCGAAGAGTGTCGCTTCCTACATAATACCATTTGCGTATACACGCGCTTCATCTTTTACTACGGTACACTTCTATAAAATTTTTTTCTTTTTCATGTTAAATAGTTTTTGAAGGAAAGATAATTTTTTTACTTTTGCAATTACACGCAAACATTACGCAATTTTTTTCCTTTATTTTGTCTTTATAAATTTTTCTCTTTTTTCCTCATTTTTTTATCTTTATTTATTCGTTTGTTGGCAAATTTTTTGCTTAATTAATTATAAAACTCGTTCCGTGAGAAAGCATGAGACAAAAAGCAGTTCTCAAAAGATACTTTGATTTAATATTCGTGAGACAGTTTTACTTCTCGGTAATACAGTTTTCGTTGGTAAAGTAGAAATTTAAGATAACATCGTCGATAATATATCGACGTAAAGTTTTGAACGTACCCAACAGATACCGTGTTACCAACCTCAATAGCTATAGTTGGTAACTTGACGCTATATATACTCATAGCAAATTGAATTCAAAATCTGCTAATCGAGTGTTAGCAGAAAGTTGCTTGCGACTGTTCGCTATCAACTTGTAGTAAATTTAATTTATTTATAAAAATATTTATAATAATTACTTTGTTTTAAATTTATAAAAAATTAATTTTTCATTTCTCGAAAAAAAATATTTTTATTTCATAAAAAACTAATTTAAAATTTCAATTTTAATTAAAATTTTAATTAAATTTAAAATTTCAATTTTAATTCAATTAGATATTATTTTTTAAAATCACTTTTAAAATAATTATCGATTTGATCACGGTTACGATGTTAAATAATCTAAATTTACGAAGTATTTTAATGTATTAAATAGAAAATGATGAATATGTTGATATTCTTTATTTAAGTACTAACTTAAAAAAAAAAAGAAACAAATTGAGAGTATTATGGAAACACCTGTAGGGTTGAGCGAGAAACGTCTTCCACATAATATTACAACAATGGATATCATGCGGGCAATAAAATATGACATAAAGTGCAATTTTATATTAATAAATATTATACTTTTTTTATTCATTAATTATATAATTTTATATCGTTTATATTAGACTTTATTGCCCGTGTACAAACTATTGCCTACACAACACGTTTCCTGCTCAACCCTACGGGTGTATCTCCATCATATAGCCTCAATTTATTTTTTTCTTAATAAAAATTATATAATAAGGGCTGATATTTTTAATTTACATAATTTACACAGCTTTTTTAATATTGGTGCTTAAAATTGATAAACACTAGTATAAAACCGTTGTATACTAGATTATTTTATTACTATTTTGTAATAACTCATTAAGGCCATGGCTAGCAAATTAATTAGCAGAAAATTATCGATATTTTTCTTATAAAAAAATTGAATTACTTATAAAAATAAAGACTGAATTAGTGTAAAATTGATCTTTTCCCATACCCTATATACGAATGTTGTAGATGGGACATTAATAAAGCCCTTCAGCACCATTGAAAATAATGCATAACTGTTTATGTGAAAAGGGTTAAAAAAGACCAAAAAAGTGCACTTTTCAGCAATTTTTCTCGCATATTAGAAAATTTAAAAAAAATACCGTGACTAGTGATTACTTTATGATTTTTCCCGTAGAATCGAATGGCGGTATTAGATTTTGCAAAAAACAATAAACAAAAAAAATTGTTTAAATAATTTTTTTATAAGTAATTGAAAAAAAAATTCTAAAAGACACGAAAACTATATTTATTAATCATGTTGCGATTTTAATAGTTAGTTTGGCCCTATCTACGCTTTGCTAGCCATGGGTCTTAATGGGTTAACAAGGGTAGCTGAGTTCAGACCTTATTTAAAAACACACGAAATTAATTTATTATGAGATTAACACTTAATTAACAAGAAATTTTAATTGAATAAAGATTTCTTTTATTTTTTATCGTAAATGTTTTTCGGTGAGAGAGGATTTACCGATTCTGCATTCTATGCTGCTGAATTGGAATAATTACTTTAAGATTTAAAATAATAATTCATATCGCTCTTTCAAATTAAGCAGGCTTGACTCGAAAATATATGTATTTACGTTACACAACTTCCATTTAATCGAAATAGGCTCTGCACATAGAAAGAAATTTTCAGTGAAAATTACAATTAAAAAGGCAGTAACCGTGGGAAATTTCTGATCTAGTTTTATTATTTCTTATATTGGGTGTACAACTTTGCTTCCGCCGTTTTGCAATAGATGGCTGTTGCGGTAAGTGGTAGTTGAAATAAATAGATCATAGATGTCATACAATAAGCTTAGGTATTTGTAAACATAACGCCATCGAAATATTAGTCGATTTGTGTCTGCATCATAAAGTTATTCTCGATTAAACATGTCAGCTTACGAGCCAAATTCTCGTCATTTGCGGGAGGTTTTAATTTTCTGCTTTAATATGAAGAAATCTGTGACTGAGGCTCATCGAATGCTCTGAAATACCTATGGTGAGGCCGCTATTAGTGAAAGAACGTGCCGAGACTGGTTTCAACGCTTCAAGAACGGCGATTTTAACGTCGAAGACCAGCATGGCGGTGGAAGAAAGAAGGTTTTCGAAGATGCAGAATTGGAGGCATTACTTGATCAAGACTCGTGTCAAACGCAACAACAATTGGCAGGATCATTGGGAGTGACGCAAAAAGCCATTTCAAAACGCCTGAGAGTCATGGGAATGATTCAGAAACAAGGAAATTGGGTGCCGTACGAGTTGAAGTCGAGAGATGTTGAACGGCGTTTGTGTGTTTGTGAACAGCTGCTTGCAAGGCAAAGACGGAAGGGATTTCTGCATCGCATTGTAACTGGGGACGAAAAATGGGTTCACTACGATAATCCCAAGCGCAGAAAATCATGGGGATATCCCGGCCATGCTTCCACGTCGACGGCCAAACCGAATATTCACGGTTCCAAGGTCATGCTCAGTATTTGGTGGGACCAGCTCGGCGCAGTGTATTATGAGTTGTTAAAACCGACTGAAACAATCACAGGCGATCGTTATCGAATGCAATTAATGCGTTTGAGCCGAGCATTGAAAGACAAACGGCCGCAATACAACGAGAGACATGATAAAGTGATTTTACAGCATGACAATGCTCGACCCCATGTTGCGAAAGTGGTCAAGACATACTTGGAAACTTTGAAATGGGAAGTCCTACCCCACCCGCCGTATTCTCCAGACGTTGCTCCCTCGGACTATCACTTGTTTCGATCAATGGCACACGGCCTGGCTGACCAGCACTTCCGGTCTTATGAAGAAGTAAAAAATTGGATCGATTCAAAAGATAATCAGTTTTTTCAACGCGGGATTCGTATGCTGCCCGAAAGATGGGAGAAAGTAGTGGCCAGCGATGGACAATACTTTAAATCATAAATGTATAACCAGTTTTTTACAATAAAGCCTCGAATTTCGGAAAAAACGGCGGAAGCAAAGTTGTACACCCAATAATTATTCTCGTTTTTAATGTAAAAAGTTCAAAAGAGTTTATTAATTTTTATTATAGCACAACAACAAAATTTAATGAATGTAAAAAGACCTAATTAAATAAAAATTATTTTTTTATCAATAATTTTAATAAAAATACAGCCTGAATAGTATTAGTTTGTAATAATTATAGTAATAACAGAATTCGAATAAATCTGAAAAATAAAAATGTACATTTATTAATTTTATGCTATATGAAAATCATTTAATGATTCAGTCGACAGAGCATTTGACTCTTGGTCAAAAAGCATCGCGGTTCAATTCCCACCGATTAAAATGTTGAAAAAAAAAAAAATGTATTGTAAACTACTATAAAATTTATTAGTATAAACTTTAAAAATTATTTCTGTTATCGAAAAATAATAAAGTAATACCATGATGTCCCACGATTACTGGAGACTACAGTAATTTTTCCATAGAAATCAACGATAATTTTAACTGAAAATTTCTTTCCGTGTATTGAGAAAGATATTTTACGTCAAAAGTCTTTAATTTAATCGATTCCTCATATTTATTCCCCGAAATGAATTTCTCTAACATTATTATAACATCGCAACTCTGATGATTTGCCATACATCCCTATAAAAAATAACGACGTAACATGTCAAGTCGTATCCGTGGCAGTTAATCTCATTAATTAGATAAGAGAACGTAGCTCATCGGATTCTCGGTAAATAAATAAAAAATAATATGGGCCGATATAATAGACGCTGAATAATATATATATATATATATATATATATATATATATATATATATATATATATACACATACACACACATACACACACACATTTATATATATATATATATTATATCTGGTGGACAAGATTTCCGCGTGGATGTTTAATCGCATACAGAGAACGTCGTTCATGTATACTGAAAGGAAATAAAATTTATTATATCTCCCGATATTAATGATGCAAAGCTCTTTACGTCTGGACCACCGCGACTTTACAAACGGAAGCGCCTGTCTTTTTTTCTTACATCTTTTTCCAGTTAATTTCCGTATAAGGTTATGCGTAATTTACTTATCACTATAACTTTTTTATATAATTTTATTTTAGTTCGAAAGAAAAACAAAAAAACAACTTCAACTCAATGTAATGAAAACGCAATGACCGTTAAGAGAATCGAACTATCGGTATCGATAGTCTGCATTCTTACGTGCGGTGTTCCAAAATCACAACGAAATGCGTCGTTTTGCGATACTTTGATCTATTTGTCTATGGCCATCGATATGCGCAATAATGCGCGACTAAAGAATTTAAGAAAATTGCATTCCTTATTCAACGAACATCGATACGTGATTGCGCTTACACTAAAAAGTTTTGAACGTTGCAACTCACGAATACACGAGCACATTTATCTTACTGGTTAATCGTATCCCGTATTACAAACTGTTCTACGCCGACCTTTCGTTCTTTGTGGTTGGTCACCGTGACAGTAACTACTTTCTTTTTTTTTAATTAATTAAGAATTTATTATTAATAGTAAACTTGTTATATTAGAATAAAATTATAACGAATATTGTAGGTTTCAGTTTTAAATAAAAAAAAGGTAAAATGATAATATTTAATAAAAACGTATATTTCCGTTAGGTCTATATATCGGATAAATCTATAATATTTAGTTCTTATATTAATAAATATATTCGATGATGTATTGAACACGTGCCTTATGTTTTTTTTATAGAAAAGGACAGAGGTTCCAGCTGAAACTTGAAATTTCTCAACGCCTAAAGACAGAAGAAGAAATTCCAGCTCCTCTGTACAAGACAACTTAACGGGGCACGAAATACGTTCAATAATATTTACTTTTCCAGACACACGAATGAACCACTCTGCATTACATCTCGTACCATTTAATAACTCAACTTTAACGAGATTATTAAAAGTATGTATTTATTTGTAAGATTGAACAATATGGTATAGAATAATATATATATGGAGTCGAGAATTGAGAAATCTATACGTATATAAACTCATATACCAGGAATACATTTTTTAAGACTATTGTATTTTACCATCGCAATGTTTAATTGAAATGAATTTCGAACACTCGCCAAATTTACTGACACAATGTTCTTATATGATTTTAGAGTATGTTGCCGTTAAAAAACTCGTGCGGAAATTGTGAAAAATAGCATCGGAGAAATAGACGCAGCTACTTAATAGACGAAACTGGTTTTCACAATGATTTGACAGATAGATTCGATTCTGAGATCATTGTGAAAGCTGATTTTGTTCCTAATTCATCAATACCTCAAGAAAGCAGCATTTTATCAAAAGAGTTACATCTAACAAGATTAATTTTTTCTTTTAAACTATATACTAAATTTAGATAACTACAATAAAAAATATTTTGATGTGTTTGGTGAATTCGATGGTAATATTTTATCCATTTTATTTTTAAAATTCGGATATTATATTTAATTGTACTATTTATAAATAAAGTTTATAAGGACGAGAAGTAGAATGTAAAGAAGATTTTGAAAAAGCATATTTTTTAAAAGCCGCCTTAAACAAGTATGAACAATTTTAATCATTGTTTCATAACTAAAGTATGAATAAAGATGTTTAATTTCTTTGTTAAACGAATAATATTAGATTATAAATCTAAAAATAGATTATAAGCATATAAAATATTTATGTCGACGTTACAAAAGTTATTTCAGTGAAAAATATATAGGGTAAAGTTGGGGAGTATGCCATTGTGGGGGAGATACCACTTTGCTATATTTTCGTTATATAAATAAATATATAAATAAATATTGAATATAAATACATATAGAAATATAAGTACTATTATAAGTTGTATTATAATTAACTAATTACATTGACACGATTTTATTATTTTTTTTTATTTTATTTTTAGTTGTTTTTTGAATATTTTTGAAAAGTCCTTGAGAAAAGGTATAGTCCAATCTTAATTTTTCCATAACTTTGACATGCTTTCCATCACGAATTTTTTATATTCATTAAATAATATTCATATAGATGATAAGTAATATAAATAGGGTTATAATACTATAGTTTGAATGAAATAAAAAAAATTAAATTTTTATAGTTATATATTTTAAGTTTCGAACTTTTAGGTAAGATGCTAGTGGCATATTACTTCTAATACTACAATATAATTAATAAAATAACTGTAACAAAATAATTTAGAATATTTTTTGACTAAAAAAGAAAATTTTCAAGGCATCTGTGCTAGTTGCAAAGTAAGATATTACAATAAAAATGAGCTAAAATGTGACTGGGTTCAATGTAGATAGTGCATAAAGTACACGTTTTAGAAATGGAATTTCTCCCGTATGCAAGCGTTAATAATTAATTTTTTTTTTGTACAAAATTATTGTATTAATATTAAATAATTATTTATATTTATTTATACAGTATTACCCACACATGCGGGTAAGATGCCACTTTTGTGTTACTTTGTTTAATTACTATAATCTATTAACTAAATAAAGTTTAGGAATATTTTATAGATCTTTGTAAAATACACACGATCGGATGGTAAAAGTTTAGTTTTACACCTATATGTATTTTTTTTCTAACTTTTTCCTTAGATATGGCGACTTTCCCCAAGTTACTTCATATTCGTAATTGTTTACCTATAACAACAATAACCATTCATCAACGATATTTTTATTCATTTATATGTAAGATTGAAAAGAAAATTAAAACATATGAAAATAAAACCTGAAATTTAATATTTATTGAATAAAGTCAATAAGAGTTAAATTCACGCACTGGCTTCTGAAAAAATTATCCCAATTACCGATAACCTAATTAGTTTCTGTTACATTTTACTCTCATAAAAATAAAAAAAGTTAAAAAGGTGAAAGAAAACGAACGAAAATGATATAGGCAATAGAGAGAATGATAAATTAAAATTGCGTTACGTAGTGGTACTTGCGCAAATTAATAATTCTTGTGGATTCCGGCGTACGGTGTAATTGTTGACAGATAAATAAATAGGCTGGTACAAAGCCGTCTCTGTTTGAGTTAGGCGGTATATGCAAGACGCGCGCCACCGTCGTCTTTTAGTTCAAGGGCAGAAACGAACGCTTGAACATAAATGATAGCGATGATGATACTTCGAGATTTTAAATCCCCATGTTTTAATATTTTATTCAGTTAATATTTTGAAGATCGGAAATTTTAATTTTCATCATTTTCTATACTTTTTCGTATATCTTTTCCTTTCTCATAACGTTTAAAAAATTTTATCTAAAATCGAAGCTCTCATAGAGTTTTTAATGTTTTTTTGCGATAATTAAATATAATTTTAAAACAAATTTTAAAGTTTGTAACCTATCGTAATAAAATATAACCAAACTTTAGCAGGTATTATTAACACTTATGCAACTCATACCACACGCTCTACGTCGCGTTATAGATTCCAAGTGTTAAGAATAAAATGGAGAAAATGAGAGGAAAACAGAAAAAGAGAAAAAGAGATAAGTGAAAAAAAAGGAAAAGAGAAGACCGACGGCGTCGAAAACGTATGTATTTCGCGATGAGCGAGAATATCGTTACGACTTAATGTACACCGCTGCACCGCTTCGTTATGCGTGTGTATCCGCCAACGACGAGTTGCCAATTAAGCATCTAGAACGCGAATGAGCTTGCAATGAGATTAAAAAGAGAAAGAAAGAGAACAGGAGTGAGGGAAAAAGAGAGAAGGATGTTTTTTACCAAGATTTCCGGTAACAATTTATCAAACGGGAAAGATTTGTATCTCGCAGCACAACGCGGTGGCGACGTCTGCAGGTTTAAAAAGTAAAAAAAAAATACGATTGAACGATGTTAATCGACGCTATTACTGTTTTGCACATTTGTACTCGTATAATTCTCTTCTGCGCTTAACGATTTGTGGAATTTTTCTTTAAGATTTTGATTAAATAGGAAATTACTTCATTAATTATTAATAAAAAGAATAGATGAAAATATAACTTTTTATCATTATTTTTAAATAACTATTATAGACAAAATATTAAAGTAAAAAAAAAAAAAAACCCATAAAAGAATCGCTGCATTGTCCATCTTGTCAATCGCCGCCGTCCATCGTTAACGATTTCAATAACTTACACCCTTAAATTTCCGCGAATTTGGTCTTTTACAAGAAAAAAGAAAATAGGATACATGTAAGAAAAAGTACCGACTTCTTTCGATATCAAGTGTCACAAAGACGGCCGCAAGTAAAGATGTTGCCGCTACCGTCAAAAGTTTCTGACATCTCAGCGAAGAAGCAACGACATTCTTTTTCCACGTGACATGCGATCTATACGCGGAAAGATATATAAATCTTTAATGCACGAACGTCAACGTTTACGAATTTTAAAATTAATAAAATTGATTATATGTTTTTGTTTTCGTTATAGATATATTCCGAAATCTAAAAAAAATTTTCATTTAAAAATTAAGAGACTATACCACTGTGAAACTTTTAAAAAATCGATATTTTTTTTTCTTATTCGACAGTTTATACTTTTAAGAATATCCTGTGAAATTTTCAAATCCGTATCTCTAATACTTTTCGAATGGCAGCCTTCTAAAGAGCAACCGCTCGCAGGCAAAAATCGTTCGTTTAATCTTTAAACGCGTTTTTCTCGAAATAACATTTTTCAAATTTGCTGCCATCGTAACTCAAAGAGCAATTATCCGATTGACTTCAAATTCGAATTGAGTACTCTTGAATATATTTACTCTACAAAGACGTAGGATTTTTTTGATTAGATGAAAATTGACGATTTGGCATTAAAAAAAGCGACCATAATTTTGACCAAAGAAAAAACTTTTTTTTGATAACTACGCCATTTTGTTACATTTTTATGTTTCGAAAATTCTACGATATTGTATAGGAAATACCTTCTAGTTTAACGATTTTTTTTTTTATTTCAGCTACTTATTCGACCGGAATCGTGGCAGCAGTGGAGGAACTTTTTTTTTAGCGCCTTCGAAGACATTGCATAAGTCGCTCATTTTTCAATATTTTTTGATAAAAAAGTTATGGAATATAGTTTAAATATAGCTTGATATGCTCTTATATTTTTAAAATATTTTATGAAGTATTTTTCTTTTAAAAAATTCCCAAAAATCACCCAAATTTTCAGCGTTCACGCTGGTATAGCCCCTTAAATCAATTTGCAGAATTTTCAAAATAGATAAAATTAAAATTCTGATTATAATGATTTTTTATTTTATTTTATCATAATTTAGCCCGTAGTTTTGTAAGCAAAATAAACAGCGTCATCTACTAATTTTTCAACGTATTATATCATAGTGAACAGATTACTAAAAACTTTGGATTAGGATAGCTTTTTGCGAGTTGATTTTAATAAAACTTATCTTAGATGTTTAGTCTGTAAAGAGGCTATTGGTACACCAAGTTTTATCAAAATTTATCTAACTTTTTTATGTGAAACATCTAATAATGCTCGGCACTTGAAAAAAGAGCCTGACATTTGTATAGGATGTATACGTGTGTCTGCATGTTTGCGTGCGCGCTTGTGTGACTAGGTAGCGCTTCCCTCTCCACTACGATTTACTGTGAGTAGAGAGGGTAACGTGACAACGCTATGTTGATGTGTGTATTTGCCGTATGACTGTGTATATTGCTTTGCACTGCCTTTCCATATTACAAAAAAGTAAAAAATAGTACAAAAGTATTACAAAAATATAACACTGTTAACACAGTGATAATGAAATGAATTTACATTCTAGAAACATTATCTTTATTCAATTCTATTATAGTTATAACACATCGTTCAATAAGTCCCGAGACTAACAACGAAAACAACGTTTTTTTTCAAAAATCATTTTTATTCATCAATATAATTTCCTTTTAGAGGGATACAATCTTTCCAACGCCTTTCCAACATTTCTATTCTATGTTTATAGAAGGATTTATCCTTTGCTTCAAAATAGGCTTCAGTTTCGGCAATGACCTCCTCATTCGAGCCAAATTTTTTTCCCTGGAGAATTTTTTTGAGATCAGCAAAGAGCCAGTAGTCGCTGGGGGCTAAATCTGGCGAATGCGGGGGGTGAGGAAGCAAATCAAAGCCCAATTCGTTCAATTTTGCCATTGTTTTCATGGACTTGTGGCATGGTGCATTGTCTTGGTGAAAAAGGATTTTTTTCTTCTTCATGTGCGGTCGTTTTGCTGCGATCTCCTCCTTCAAACGTACCAACAAGTCAATATAATAATCACTGTTGATCGATTTACCTTTTTCCAGGTAGTCAATGAAAATCACGCCATGTGTATCCCAAAAAACAGACGCCATGACTTTGCCAGCAGACTGCTGCGTTTTTGGACGCTTTGGGCGGCTTTCGCCAGCCATGCGCCACTCAGATGATTGCCGATTCGACTCCGGAGTGAAATGATGTATCCATGTTTCATCCATGGTCACGTATCGACGCAGGAAATCCTTTTTATTGCGAGTAAATAGCGATAAACAGCTCTCTGAATCCTCGACTCGTTGCTGTTTTTGTTCCACTGAAAGCAATCGCGACACCCACTTGGAAAAAACCTTTTTCATGCTCAATTTTTCATGAAGGATTGTAAATACGCTTCCAGATGATATCTGTGTCATTTCTGCAATCTCACGGACCTTCACTTTGCGATTTTTTATTACAATTTTTAACACTTCACTCATATTTTCCTGTGTAACGGCTTCCAATGGCCTACCCGAACGTTCCGCATCGTTTGTGTCCGTACGACCACGTTTAAACTCAGCATAACAACGACAAATCGTTGGTTTGGATGGAGAGGAGCCCGGGTAATGTTTTTTAAGCCATTACTGGGCTTCTACGGTGTTTTTACCCATTAAAAAACAATGTTTTATCAACACGCGAAACTCGCTTTTTTCCATTTTTCAAACAAATTACAAAGTGACTTTACTCTAACCTCGATAACTCTGCTGTCTGTGATCCGATCGACGTGAAATTTTTACACGTTTCATGTATAAGTTCGCACTCTATGGAAACGTGGCCAGTTTGGTACTACTAGCACCATCTCTGGGTTAGTCTCGGAACTTATTGAACGATGTGTTATAACAATTATTCTTTTCATAATTTAATATAAGTAAATATACGAGTATTATGAACAAATTCTAATTTATGAAGAACAAGGCAATAGTTTCGATGTCTTACATTTTCTTTTTATTATACATAATTTATAATTACATATAAAATATACATAAACCATAAATACTTTATTCATCTAATTTTTAAATAGAATCAACAATTAATTAACTAAATTAGTTGTTTAATAGTTTGAATTTTACAATAATATTATTGTAAAAATGTCTATATAATCTTATATTTGTCACATTCTAATTATATCTTGATATATAATCATTTAAGATAATAATTTATAATAATTCTTAATAAAAATATATAATAAATTAATTGGATGTATAAGAATATTCTGCAAGTATTTAAATTGTTTTTCACTCAGCTAGCTAACTAGAGCGCAGAGCGCATGCGCTTCCCACTTTCTTGCTTGCGCGACGATCTTTGCGAAAAACGCGCTTCTAAATATTTCCATAACTTTAATTAAATATTTATATTAATCATTGTTTAAATATCGGAATCGATAGCTTAACTTTTACTCTAGACTACCTGTAAATTTAAGCTCTTAATATTAATAAACAAAGCGACAATGATTTTTCCAAAAAAAAAAAAAAAAAAAAAAAAACTATCTCAGCTTCAGAGCATCGTAAAGCTACCAGAAATAGCTTAAAATTTGCAGAAAAATCGTATCAATTAAATAATTGATATGTAGATTCAATTTGAAAAAGTTTTACTACTTAAAATAAATTGTTAAGATTACATAATTTTCAAAGTCGCTTTTAAACAATTTAAAATTAAATCAACTTTTCCTTTAATGTACTTTATAGTACAACTCTTCACGAGTAAAATACTTTTCAAAAAGTCTGTAAGACGTTTTTAGGATGAAGAAATTAAATTTTGCTAAGAGGCATTTTTAATAAACAAATAGATTTTTACAAAAACTAATTAATATTTAAAGTTAAAATTTATGCTACTTGTATATCATATAAAGATCTTCAAATTCAGCTGCACTAAGATTATTTAAAAGCAAAAATTATTTATTTATATGAGATTGTAAAAAAGGCCTAAATGAGCAGTTTTTTCAGTTTTGCAAGAAAACAAATAAATCAATTTTAACTCAACTTAGCTAACTTTATAGATAATTTTAATACCTACAATTAAGTATCATACATTTTTTTCATATCAATAACGGTTCAAAAGTTATAAGCAAAAAACCGGTTTTCGTATATTCTTTCATTGTTTAAACAAAAATCGACAAAAATCTGTAGCCGCAAACACTTACTCTAATATCCTGACACCCTTCTTACGAACTTTCAAGAATAAAACTCCCTGTTTTAATTTTTTTTTGAAAAAAGTCTAATCCAACTGGACTACAAAATAGGCCTCAGTTTCGGCGATTACCTCTTCATTAGTGCTGAATTTTCTTCCAATGAGAATTCTTTTGAGGTCTGCAAACAGGAATAAGTCATTGGAAGCAAGATCTGGAAAATACGGTGGATGGGGAAGCAATTCATAGCCTAATCCATGCAATTTTGCCATCGTTTTCATTGATTTGTGACACGGTGCATTATCTTGATGAAACGGCATTTTTTTCTTCTTCTTCAAATGGGTCCGTTTTTTCGTGATTTCATTCTTCAAACGCTTCAACAATGCTATTTAATAATCGATGTTTATGGTCTGGTCCTTTTCGAGGTGATCGATGAATATTATATCATGCACATCTCAGAATACTGATGCCATAACCTTGCCAACCAACTGTAGCGTCTTTCCATGCTTTGGATTCGGTTCATCGCTTGCAGTCCATTCGGCTGACTGTCGATTGGACTCTGGAGTGTAGTGATGGAGCCATGTTTCATCCATTGACACATATCGTCTGAAAAATTCGTCTTTATCACGGTTAAATATCGCTAATCATTGCTCCGAATCATCAACACGTTGTTCCTTTTGATCGATTGTGAGCTTGCGCGGCACCCATTTTGCAGATAGCTTTCGCATGTCCAAATATTCATGCACGTTATGTCCAACACGTTCCTTTGATATCTTTAAAGTCCCAGCTATCTCGATCAATTTCACTTTACGATCATTCAAAATTATTTTGTGAACTTTTTTGATGTTTTCATCGGTAACCGCCTCTTTCAGACGTCCACTGCGTGCATCGTCTTCGACGCTCATTTCGCCTCGTTTAAATTTAGCAAACCACTTCTCAACGGTTGATTTCCCTAGTCTTAGAGTCTGAATAAAGTTTATCAAGCCAAGTCTTGGCATCAAAAGTATTTTTTTTTTCACCAAAAAGCAATGCTTCATTAACACACGAAATTCTTTTTTATCCATTTTTTTCACAATAACAAAAGTTGCTTGACTCACAATGCTATATCTCACGAACCAATTGTCCGAAAACTGTCAAATTTATACACTTATTGTTTGAAGGTTGATATTAACTAAAAATCATATGGATTTAATTCTAGTAACGCCATCTATGTGTCAACCTACGAATTTTTCAGCCGATCTGTTACAATTGAACCAAATTATTTTTTTGGAAAACATTCGATATTTTATCCCCTAAAGTACTCATACGGACTAGCTAAAGGTTTATATAACTTAATGCACAATTTTCACCTTTTACATTTAAGACAACTCAAATTAGCAGTCATTGCGTACCGATTTGTCGAAAAGATCAATTTGTATTACTTTTATACAATATATACATAACGAAAACTTGTGTTTTCGTTATTAATCGAAGAATTTTTTAGTTTATCGTTCTTTGAAACGAAACTGTATAATTTTGATATTTGTGATATTGTGATGTATTATATATATTTATATGTATCTTCTTGAAGTTCGTATGATATAAGTAACATTAAAATTAGATATTGTTTTAGTTGGTTATTGTTTTCTTTTACATATTTTTATTTAATTTTTTTTTAAATTTATTATATGATTATAATTAGAATAATTTTTAAGAGATAACAAAACCTAGATAAATAAGATTCTATTTTAAACTTTTAATTTTTCTAACATCTAATTGTTTTTAAATCAATTATAAAATTTAGTAAAAAATTAATTAAAGTTTTAAATATAATCTTTGATTATTCATTACCTTATCCAATATTAAAAATGTAAATTAATTTTATGATTATCATATTAAATTGCAGCGTCATATTTACACTTTGTAAAAGTGTAACTTACTTTCTTCTCTTGTAAATAGGTGATTTAGAGTCTCAAAAATTATGTTTAATAGAAATACCAAAATTATCCACATCACTGAAATACTTGGAACAATAGAATCAAAAGGTTACGTCATTTTAACAATTTTTAACCAATAAAGATCAGACTTCTTTTAAAAAGTATTAAATACTCTTTAAAAAAAACCTTTTGCGAAAGGTAGAATTTTGGCACGATTAGTCACAGAATAGAATTTAAATTATTTTAATTAATAAAACTTAAAAAATTTTCGAATATAATACCTAATTGAATTCATATGTAAAAATTGTATATGAAAATTATTGCGATAAGTAACACAATATATTACATTATTCTAGTTCTTGTATTAAAAAAATAAATATTTTAAAATATTGTTTGTTGATGTATTTCAATGTTTTGAAGTTAAATGAATTTAGTTAACCCATTAAGTCCCAAAATGACGAAATTTCTTACTTACGTTTGAGCTTAAAAATTTATATGAAAAAGCCATGGAATGTTTTGGAAAATACCCTTTCCTACTGTTTTCAGGTATACTGAATATGATGCAATAGCTTAAAAAACTCAATTTAATTTTCAATTAATAATTCACAAATTTAAAAAAAAATGCGTTTTTTTGAAGCAAATTTTTTTTTTTACCGAAAAATAAAGTAGGAAAGAATTTTTTTTTTACCGTCGCAAATATGCACAAAAGTGCTCAAAATGTTTGAACTTTTCAAATCCATTTGTATTTTTCGTCTACGATTTTTTTAAAACAAGATGGCGGTCAAAAAGCGAACGCTAAAAAATGTAGTTTTCAATTTATAGACTTTTTAATAGTTTTTTTCAATTAAATTACATAAATAATTAATTATTTCAGTGAAAATAAATTTGGATAGTTAATTTTCAATTAAACAAGGAATAATTAGTTTGAAAAATATAAAATATTAATTCTAAGGTTAAGAAGAATCATTTTATTTTGAGATTTTACGTCTTATTATCGTAAAATATCAATGAAATAAATAGAATATCATCTTTTGCGAACTTGTTTAAAAAAAATCGTAGACAAAAAACACAAATGGATTTGGAAAGTTCAAACATTTTGAGCACTTTTGTGTATAGTTGCGACGGTAAAAAAAAATTCCTTCCTACTTTATTTTTCGGTCTAAAAAAAAATTTGCTTCAAAAAAACGCATTTTTTTTTTAATTTGTAAATTATTAATTGAAAATCAAATTTTTGAGTTTTTTAAGCTGTTGCATCGTATTCAGCATACTTGAAAATAGTAGAAAAGGGTATTTTCCAAAATATTCCATGGCTTTTCATACAAATTTTTAAGCTCAAACGTAAGTAAGAAATTTCGTCATTTTGGGACTTAATGGGTTAAAGTAAAATAGAACCGTTAGTAACCAGTTGCGAGAATTGAAATAATTTTTTTTAACTATCATAAAGAAAACAAATAACTTAGAAAGAATAAAGAAGTACAACTCGTATTGTCGCTGGTCAAAATCGAAACTTCTTATTTCTTTCTCTTTCTCTTCTTTCTTTCTTTCTATCTTATTCTTCATTCTCGATACGTTACAATTTCCTTCCTCCTCATCTCGCGTGGTAAAATTTTCGAGTGTGAGGCACTTATATGTAAATATGTGCGTGTGTGTAGGTGTGTATACATTTACAGGCGGTGAGACGAACGTTTAGTTCGGTTACGTAAATCCAGGGTGAAAAGTGACGCGGTCTCTCGTTCTTTACGATCGTTAAACCAATCATTTTTTGAACGAATAGCTGCTCGCGTTACATGAGTTATTCGAGAGAGCGAGTTTATCATATGTAAGGATTTATATATATATATATGTATATATATATATATATATATATATGCATATAAAGACGAAAGTTTTTTTTTATGAAACGCACATGAGACCTAAATGGAACGTAAATATCACATGAACGAGAGCTCGACAATAACTAGTAAGAAAATCAATGATGGAGAATGTATTGGGAATTTTTACTTTACGTTATTCGAATCTTTTAACTTCTAACTGATTTTTATTAATTAAATTTAACAAAGTTATCAACCGTTTTTTTTTTTTTTTTTTTTTTTTTTTTTTTTTTTTTTTTTTTTTTTTTTTTTTTTTTTTTTTTTTTTTTTTTTATATATATCTATAATATCACAGTTTTATTCAGATGCGCAATATATATATATATATATATATATATATATATATATATATATATATATATATATATATATACACAATGAGTACAAAGCTTTTTATATTTATCGCTGACATTCAATGCGATAACGTTTCAAAAGTAAACGTATAGCTTTTCATATGTTATACGGCACAGGCGAAATCAAAGATTTTAGTTCGAGTGTGACTATTCAAGAGTCAAGACGTTTCTTTAATTTAATCATTGTACGGTGTGAAAAATATTTTTAACGATAAAATAAAGAATAATTAATGAAAGTAAATATTCAATTTTAGTTATTAAAATTACTTCTTTTTATAAAATAATATTTAAATATTTATAAAAATTAATTACTACTACTTTTTATTAATTATTACTACTTTTTTTTTTTTTTTTTTAAATAAATATTACACTTCTTTAATGACACGATCAATTTACCATATTTAAAAAAAAATTAAGTATATCGTTATATTTTTTAACATTTTTGTTAACAGCGACTTATACTTGGAAAGGAAGCATCTGTGAATAAAGAAAATAGATTATATCGAAAGAGATGGAAAATTGTCAAATGAATTTAAAGGAGAATTTTTGGATAACGCTGGAAGAGAGATATTTTGTTAAAATTCCACTACACATAAAATATATATTGCAAGTAATGGGTTACGACAATCCGATATCGTTTCAACGTATTGATGAAGTAAAATTAAACGAGATTGAGATATTAATAAGAACGGCGATATATTTTCCTCGAACGAATGATTCGAAGGCACAAAACATTTTCGTTGATTATATGCATTTATTGCCAATGGATCATTTTAAATTTTCGCCCGGTGATAGAGATCTTATTTTTGGATTGGTCGAGCGCGTTAAAAGTTATTCTAATGTATTCAGGAAACTTTTAAAGTATTAGATTATTTAAAGTTCATATATCAATCGTTAACTATCTAATGCTATTTTTATAATCAAATTTGTGAAATTTTATTATTAAAAATTTTCTTTGATACTTATTTGATACTTATATTTACTGATGCATTAATATGTTCTATTATTAACAGAGATTTTGAAAATATTTAATCATTATATTATCTTATTTAAAAATACAGTTTTTACTTAAATTTCAAAAGTAGATTTATACAGAAAAATACGAATTTAATTATGTTTCAAATCATATTTAATTATCTGGTATATGACTTTTAAAACTTTAGGTATAAAAGTATGATCCTCTTATATTGTAACTGATTTAATGATAAATAGTAAATATAATAAATATTCATTTATTCAATAACGCGACTAAATATTATTCAGCAAAAAAAAATCAACTTCTTTGTTCTATTTTTATCGAAGTTGATTCTAAAAAATCTGCAATGAAAATTAGTAAAAAAAAACTTGTTAACGAATAAAGTTAATTTTATCGTGAATTTGATATGTCTTTTTAGGCATAAAGCAACTTGCTTTTAATTAATACCATTTCAGAGAAAAATCTCAAATAAATAGAATGGTACATAAAAAGTACTTTTTGAAAAATTAAACTTCGATATTTGCCATATTTTATGAGATCGTAAAGAGCTTGAAATTATAAGGATTTGTGTATAAAATAGTAATACGTCATGTTTGTTAAAATAGTCTATTAAGCACTATTAACTTAGCTATTAAATAATTTTAAATAATTATATTGCAATATCATAAATTATATTGATTAATATGAAAAAGAGATGTTATTAAAAAAATAATTAAGATTTATATTATCAATTTATAATAATAGTATTACATAAATAATATGTTTCACGATTATAAAATAAAAGAAATTTTATTTACAGCAATAATCTTTTCAACTATTTAAAAATGTAAACAATAATTTTTTATACACGCGTTAAATAAATAATGCATTTTCATTCAAATAAAACTAAATTTTTTCATTCAAATACGACTAAATTTAAATTAAATTCACATTTATTATTTACAAATCTTCCTTGGCATCAGATATGAATTGCGTAAGTTTATTTGTGTAAAAATTTTTTATTCATTTTACCATTATCAGATGCAGATATTATTTTTTTTATCGTTATTATGACATTATCAATTAAAATCTGACCAGCAATTTTATGTTAAAAAGTATTATAGTATTTTTATTAAGATAATTACAAGACAAGCGATATTTTAAAAAATTGAAAGATGCAGTACAAAGAAAAAGATAAAAATTTGTATCTATATCTATCGTGGTGAAAATTTAAAGTCACTTAACGCATCAACAATGTTTATATTATCAAATAAAAATAAATTTTTATGCACTTTTTTAGCGACTTCTTATTTATTTATGAATTCATATCAAAAGTAAAAATTATTTAACTGAAGTTTAAGACAAATTCAAATAATTTTATTAAAAAAAACAAGCCTCAAATTTTTATAACGATTACATATTTGACTGTTATCTTGGAAACATCTGAAGTGTATTAAGCCTAGCTCAGAGACAAAAAGGACAACGCAACGCAGTGTATTCCATTGAGACGAATCATTTCGAACTACTTTCGAATTCCCAATAATTTAAAATCTATTATACCTTAAAATTGAAGAATATTTCATATTCATGCAATGTTTTTGAGAATATAAAAAAAAATTTTAGAATTACTTATTATAATTATGTACACGTTAATCATAAAAACATTTTTTGCAAAATTTCCAATATAAATATATTTTATATTTATAAAATATAAAATTTGTTACAATAATTTATGTAATTTTTAAGATATCTACAATATATCTTCTTTAAACGATATACATTTTCACCATATCTAAAAATGTTCTTAAATAAAATTTAAAAAAGGAATAATCAGTAGATCATAAAACAACTGCAAAAAAAAGAATGTATTCAAAAATAAAATTATTTATTTTAGTTTACTACATTTATTACGTAATAAACTTCAAATTAGTATAACTTTCATGATCTTTTGTATAAAAAATAATTAAATAAATATATAAAATTCAAAATTTATTAATATTTATTATTCAAAATGTACAATTGTTAATGCTGACTTTTAATTCGCCAATACAGGTTAAAAATACAGAATAAAACCGATTATAATTTCAATTGGTTTCTTTAGTTATAATAGGATATTTTTAGAAGAAAAGTAACTTATAGCAACTCTATTGATAATAATAGGTTGTTTTGTACATTTATAATTTTGAAAAATATAAACAATTATTTTAGTGGTTTTTGATCATTCCAGATATAAATCCGGAATGGACATGATAAGCCATATAGTTGCTTATGGCTGGAGCTGATGGTTAAAAAATATTATTCATATCAGAAAATACGTCGTATATAGGGTAATGTACGCATTTATTGCTATCACTGAAACTGCACTTATTTTTTTTTTTTTTTTGATTGCATTGTAAATTTAGTCAATTAAATATAATATTAAATATTATAAGTTTGGATTTGTATTCCAGATTACTTATAGCATAATAGCAGAGGAATTGAATTCTGAACATCACAGTAAAAACTTTAAATGTATGAAATTGCATGAAAATATATAAAATTATATCGAATTGTATTAACATGTTTCGTTTCGGGCTATTTTTAATATATTTTCATACACTTTCTTGCATATTAATACATTTTTATATGTTTTGGTATGATAATATTTTTCAGCGAAAATTTTACATTTTGATACATTGTAATACACTTGAATACATTTTTATACAATCAGATGAATATTTTTTTAATTACTGTAACACGGTAAATAAATTAAAGTATGTCAAAGTATGTGAAAAGTATATATTTAAATATTTTGATAAAATTTTTTTTTTTTTTTTATAATATTTTTAAATCAAAAATAGTATTGAACTGTAGATGGCATGTCAATGTGTATCAATATTTAAAATAAATTTTTATGTTAAGAAATATTTATGTACTAAAGTGTATAATGATGTATAAAAGAGTACAAACGTATATATCTGGGTATAATAGAAATGTAAATAGTTAAAAAAGTGATGTAAGTTATTGTTAAATTCAATTTCGATACATTTTGGAACACTTTAATACACTTGGTACATTTTGATGTATTTGAAAATTTTTAATGGGGATAATTGAATGAATTTATAAATTTTTGCTGTCATTGAAGAAATAATTTGAAATCAACCAGAGTAATCTTAAATACCAAGTTCATTATTAATGATGCATGAGAAGTGCCTGATGTACACATTTTATGATTTGTACGAGTTGTTAAAATATATCCATTGTTAAATGGTGAATTTTAATATAAATTTTTACATATCATACCAATTAGATTTGAAAATGAATCGATAGGAGTAGATTCAAATGAATAAAATTCGAAAACCATTCATCATTGCTATAAAAATTATATGTAATATTATCATATTGAAGCATACTAAAAAAATGTATATTTTTAGATTTGAATAAATTCAAGTCCATTGCAAGTAACTATTTTGATGTGTGATTTGACACATATAAAAATGGATTATGACGAACTTGATATTTATATATATATATATATATATATAAATCGTATTAAAAAGGATTAAACACGATTAAATCTATTGCTAATCGATTCGGAGATCCAATTCTTGAACCTAATTTTTACATTTCGAATGAATAAAAATTTATTATAACAAATATAAGAAATCGTATTAAAAGCGATAGCTCGCGTATTATACATACAGGTATAAATGGCATTAAAAACAATTAAAAGCGATTAAATCGATTACTAATCAATTCTGAGACTAATTTTTATTCCCAATTTTTACATTTGAAACAGATAAAAACGCATTATATACTAAACTCGATTGACTTGGATTAAATATAATATTCACAAATCATATTAAAAGCGATTGACATACAATTATTATTAATACGATTGAATCGATTATTTTCGATTGCATTTAATCGATTTTAATTGATAATTCAATTGAATAATGACATTTAATAATAAAAATGGCATACAAGAATTAGACTGAAAATCGATTAAGATTTTTTTAATCGATTTTAGTCGACTATTTCTAGCAGGGCACGGACAACAGTACTTATTAAAGCGAAACGATTCATTTGTATAAGTAGCTTTAATTTTACTAAAACTAATAAAAATTAAACTTTGAACAATAGATAAGTTTACAAAAATCAATCTCACCAAAATTATAAATATGAAAAAAAGGGACAAGTTTGGTATACAAAGGTAGTGAAGAATTATCGACTTCGTCGATAAAAGAATTGAGATCTAAATGGGAGCATAAACCCTAAAGAGATGAAAGAAAGTTTTCTGGGTTTCTTGCTACTAAATTTATAACTTAAAGCGTTTTCAAAATCAATTGTTTGTATATGTAACTATTGGAACGTTAAATGTGAAGTTTACCAAGAAAACGTATATTTTACATTTGGTTTGTTACAATAATGAGACTATAGGTCAGTTTTCTATGATAATTTGAAAAAAATAAATTTATGAAACACAGACTTTTGTCATGACCAATTAAAAATAAAAAAATTACGATATTTTTACTTAATACATTACTAGGATAACGAATAATCTTACGGGTAGATTGAATGGACTCAAATTTATGAAAAATAAGCAAGCCGATCTTATATTTTGTTAATTTATCGAAGACAGCCTAAGGTTGGAAAAGCGAGCGAGTGAATTGCCGTTGCTTTGGAAATTTACTCAACATTATTCTCTTTGCGTTTATGTAGCTTTTATCAGTTTTTTCTTTTTTTTTTAAAAGAAAACTTGTTTTACAAGTTCTGTATGTGCAACGTGTTAAGCGATAAGAGCCGTAAGTATAAAAAATGTAGGTATTCGATAAAGTAAAATAGGTGCGGAGAATCCTTCCGTGTATATGTGCGTGCCCTGTATTAGGTATAATAATTACTCCATGACACGCATGACACTTGATTTTTTTATACGTTTTTGCCTTAACAATTGTGTGGAAAAATTGCTAGTCGGTACAATATCTAGAAGTTTCACGGGCTTCGTTGTAAACAATTTTCGAGAAAAAAATTCGACATGCTCTAATCGCGAGAATTTAATTACGTTATATTTTTATTACGAAGCTATGCCTATCATGATTTTATATGTTTTTTATTCAAATCTAATAGAAATTTTTGGTTAATGCTTTACTACAAAATATTTGTAGCTTTATGGTTGATATATACGCACAGCCCATGCATCAAATAGAAAATTCGAAACAAGAAAGAGAAAAAAGCAAAAAAAGAAAGCGATACAGAGGAAGTAGCCGATTTTCGATGAACGAATAGACAATATGCATGTATAAGGGGAGAGAGAGAGAGAGAGAGAGAGAGAGAGAGAGTGAGAGAGTGTGTGAGAGAGAGAGAGAGAGAGAGTGAGAGAGAGAGTGAGAGAGAGAGAGTGAGAGAGTGAAAGAGAGAGTGAGATAGAGAGAGAGTGAGAGATAGATAGATAGATAGATAGAGAGAACATCGCAATAGATATCGCGTGTATTTATACGTTTATCAATTTATTTTGTAAGCGATGCAAGCTTTTTTTCTAGAAAATTAGATAAATAAAAAGTTTACACTAATTTTATAACAAATTATGCTAAATATCCTTAAAAAAAAAAAAAAAAAAAAAAAAATGAAATACACAACTTTCAAAATAAACTCGATCTATGTGTATATGTATAATACATAAGACGTCCTTGATAGCTGTAAAAAATTTACGGCTTTTTATGCAGAATGTCACTTTTTCGCGTTCTTTCTCTTATTTTATAACATAAAGTATATTATATTGCTCATTGTTAGCATTGTATAGTACACAGTCTTATATCTTACGTAATATAAGGCCACATCGTGTATTTATCCAATGACATTAAGTTAAATAAATCTAATCAAGTCTCTAGAAGAAATAATCTGAGGCATTGCGTGTTAAATAGAGTAATTGTCAAAATTATTGATACTATATACTGCTGTGATCAAAAAGTAAGGTAAAATTGTCATTTAAAACTCCCGGGCATTAGGAAGGCAGGTAAATTTTTTTTCCTAGGTTGGTAGGACTATCTATAACATTTGCCAAGCGTCTGTTTGTCAAAAGGTTTAATTATCTCTGAGTTACACGTGTTTTTATAAACAACCAAAAGTGAATTTTTCGATTATTACAATGGGTAACTTTGTTGAGCAAAGAACTTGCATCAAATTTTGTTTGCGGAACGAATATTCTTGTGCGGACACGTTGAAAATGTTGCGGAAGGCCTTTGGTGATCAAACTATGGCACAAAAAAACGTTTATAAGTGGTACAACGAGTTTAAAGCGGGCTGAGAACGCGTTGAAGACGAACCACGCTCTGGACGACCATCAACGTCTACCGACGAGGGCCACGACCAAAAAAACAAAGATTTGGTGCTTGAAAATCGTCGATTGACAATTAGAGACCTCGCTGATAGTGTTGGAATATCATTTGGCTCAGCCCAAACCATTTTGAAGGATGTTTTGTGTCTCAAACGCGTCAAGTCTCGATTGGTGCCAAAATCGCTCAATTTTTTGGAAAAAAGCGTCGCGTTAATGTGTGTGAAACTTTGTTGTCTGACTGTCAGGACCACTTGAAATGCATCATTACTGGAGACGAGACTTGAATTTACGCATACGACCCTGAAACCACCGACCAATCCAGCGATTATCGTGAAAAAGGTGAAGCAAGACCGAAAAGACCACGGCAAAGTCGATCGAAAATCACGGTCATGTTGACAGTTTTCTTTGATTATCGTGGTGTGGTGCACTATGAATTCGTTTCGCCGGGCCAAACTGTCAACAAAAAATATTATTTGAGCGTTATGCGTTGTTTGCGTGAAGCTATTCGTCTGAAACGGCCGGAATTATGGGTGAACAACTCTTGGTTCCTTCATCACGATAATGCACCATGTCATACTGTATTGGTTCTTCGCGACTTTTTTGCCAAAAACTCGACTGATATCGTTCCGCAACCACCGTATTCGCCTGATTTGGCTCCGTGCGACTTCTGGCTATTCAGCAAACTCAAAAAGCCAATGCGAGGACGCCGTTTTGACACGATTGAGGAGATAAAAACCGAATCGAAGAAGGTCTTGAAGGCTATACCGGAAAACGACTATTCCGACTGTTTCGAGGACTGGAAAAAGCGTTGGCAAAAGTGCGTTTAATCGGACGGGGATTACTTTGAAGGAGATGAAATTGATTTGGAAGAATAAATAAAGAATTTACATTTTATAAATAAATTCACCTTACTTTTTGATCACAGTAGAACGTAAAAATATTAATCATTGGGTAAAAATATCAATCTTGTATGTGCATATATACGTACACACACGCGCGCGCATGCAAGGTAAGCTTAAGGATTCTGATCGAATGTAAGTTATTCGTGTTAACACATCGTTCAATAAGTCCCGAGACTAACCCAGAGATGGTGCTAGTAGTACCAAACTGGCCACGTTTCCATAGAGTGCGAACCTTTACATGAAACGTGTAAAAATTTCACGTCGATCGGATCACAGACAGCAGAGTTATCGAGGTTAGAGTAAAGTCACTTTGTAATTTGTTTGAAAAATGGAAAAAAGCGAGTTTCGCGTGTTGATAAAACATTGTTTTTTAATGGGTAAAAACACCGTAGAAGCCCAGCAATGGCTTGAAAAATATTACCCGGACTCCTCTCCATCCAAACCAACGATTTGTCGTTGGTATGCTGAGTTTAAACGTGGTCGTACGGACACAAACGATGCGGAACGTTCGGGTAGGCCATTGGAAGCCGTTACACAGGAAAATGTGAGTGAAGTGTTAAAAATTGTAATAAAAAATCGCAAAGTGAAGGTCCGTGAGATTGCAGAAATGACACAGATATCATCTAAAAGCGTATTTACAATCCTTCATGAAAAATTGAGCATGAAAAAGATTTTTTCCAAGTGGGTGCCGCGATTGCACCAATGCACCATGCCACAAGTCCATGAAAACAATGGCAAAATTGAACGAATTGGGCTTTGATTTGCTTCCCCACCCCCCGTATTCGCCAGATTTAGCCCCCAGCGACTACTGCCTCTTTGCTGATCTCAAAAAAATGCTCCAGGGAAAAAAATTTGGCTCGAATGAGGAGGTCATTGCCGAAACTGAAACCTATTTTGAAGCAAAAGATAAATCCTTCTATAAACATGGTATAGAAATGTTGGAAAGGCGTTGGAAAGATTGTATCACTCTAAAAGGAGATTATATTGATGAATAAAAATGATTTTTGAAAAAAAATGTTGTTTTCGTTGTTAGTCTCGGGACTTATTGAACGATGTGTTAAGTTTTTTGATAATTCTCGATGCCAGATGCCGATTATGGTTATACGAGGGCGGTTCAATAAGTACCCGTGTTTGACGACAGAGGGCGTTCCTGAGGGAAGTTGGTATTATCATCGTGTGCTGCCATCTATCAAACGACGGTAAAACAAATTTCAGACTGATTGATAGGTTAGTTTGGATTTGGCAGTCATTCGAGTAAGACGTGTTTCGTGATTTTCGCTAAGATGGAAAAATAGCAGTATCGTTCGGTAATTCGCTTTTTGTTTTTGGATGGAAAAAATGCCAGGAGATAAAAGCGAAGTTGGATGCTGTTTATGGAGACACTTCGCCAACTATGACCACAGTTAGATATTGGCTCAACGAATTTAAACGTGGGCGAACATCCATTTTTGATGAGGAGCGACCAGGACGCCCGGCAGACGTGGTTACCGAGGAAATCATTTAAAAAGTCTACGACATGATTCTCGCTGATCAACGAACGAAAGTGCACGAAGTAGCAAAGGCCGTAGGTGTGTCGACCGGAACGGCAATTAATATTTTACATAATAAGTTGGCGATGAATAAATTGTCGGCCCGATGGGTGCCGCGATTGCTCACGGTGGACAACAAGCGGACGCGGCTGTTAACTTCGAAGCAGTGTTTGGAGCAATTTAAGCGAGATCCGGAAGAGTTTTTGCGTCGAGTTGTCACCGTCAATGAAACCTGGATTCGTCATTACATACCAGAAACTAAGCAACAATCAAAAGAATGGATTTTTCCCGGTGAATCTGCTCCAAAGAAGGCGAAGACGGTCCCATCGGCCGGAAAGGTCATGGCGACGATTTTTTGGGATGCGAACGGCGTCATCCTCATGGATTTTTTAGAAAAAGGAAGAACGATCACTGGACAATACTACAGTGAATTATTGGACCGCTTCGACAAAAAATTGAAGGAGACACGGCCGCATTTGGCGAAAAAGAAAGTGCTGTTTCACCATGATAACGCACCAGCACATTCATCCGGAGTTGTCGCCGCCAAACTGCATGAATTGCGTTATGAATTGCTGCCGCACCCCCCGTATTCACCCGATCTAGCTCCCTGCGACTTTTTCTTGTTCCCTAACATGAAGAAATGGCTCGCGGGAAAAAAATTTAGCTCAAACGAGGAAGTCATCGCCGAGACAGAGGCGTATTTTGGAGAGTTCGACAAATCCTATTTTTTAGAGGGGTTAAAAAAATGGCAGAAACGTTGGGAGAAGTGTATCTTTCTAAAAGGGGACTATATTGAAAAATAAAAAAAAATTTTTTGAAAAAATGGTGTCTTCATTTCTAACACGGCTACTTATTGAACCGCCCTCGTAGGATATTAAACTTTAAGAATTTGGGAATCGGGTAATAAGGAATATCGGAAGAGATTTTTTTAATCAATATGTTTTCCTTTTTTTAAATGACAACAATTTTATGCATACTTTTACAAATTTTTCATAAATATAAGATATGCACTTTTTTCTTGGCTGCTACAAAACCAAAAAGAAGGATTATGTCTTTGACCTGTATGTACACAGTGTGTCCCATGGAAAACGGAACTTTTTCAAAACATCGATTTATATTGGCGCCACCTATTGGCGGATGTTAACAATGGAAAGGTCCATTCTTAACTGATATCCTGTCAAAATTGTATGACATTTGGTTCAATGGAAACCAAAATATCGCGCTCAAAGTGACAGTGTGTTTGTGGCATCCGTCGAAAAATGAACTTCGAACAAAGAGCAAATATTAAGTTCTGTTTTAAACTCGGTAAATCCTTTACTGAGACGCATAATTTGCTGAAACAAGTTTATGGCGATAATTGTCTATCCCGTACCAGAGTGTATGAGTGGTATAAGCGGTTCCAGGAAGGTCATGAAGACATTCAGGACGACGAACATCCAGGTCCTTCGAATACCGTGGTTACTCAAAGTAACATTAAAAAAGTGCGTGAATTTATACAAAATGAGCCAAAATCTTCATTGCGATACATGGAAATGGAATTGAATATGTCCAAAAATTCAATTCATTGCATTTTGACCGATCATTTGAATCTACGGAAGGTGTGTGCACGCTTTGTTCCACACAAATTGACCGACTACGAAAAATTGCTCCGAATTCAGCATTGTAAGGATTTGATTAAAGAGTCAAAAAAAAATCCAAACTTGAAATATTCAATTGTGACTGGTGACGAGACATGCTGTTTTCAATATGATCCCGAAACCAAGCGTCAAAGTGCTGAATGGAAGCACCCAACCGAGCCCAATCCGAAAAAAGTCGTTTTGAAAAGTCAAAAGTGAAGACAATGTTGATTTGTTTCTACGATTCGGAGGGTATTATTGATCGTGAATTCGTTCCACCTGGTTAAACGATTACTGCTGTGTTTTATCTTGGTGTTATGAAGCGTTTGCTCAGCCGTATTCGTCGTGTGCGGCCACAATACCGTGAAAAAGGGAGCTGGCGTTTGTTGCATGATAATGCCCCGTCTCATCGATCGAACTTGATCACGGATTTTTTGATCAAAAATTCCATTTTAACCATCAACAATTCACCGTACTCGCCGGATTTGGCTCCGTGCGACTTCTACTTGTTCTCCAAATTGCACTTGCCTATGAAAGGAAAAAGTTATGCCGACGTAGAGGTCATCCAAAGTGCGACGACCGACATTCTAAAGTCGATGGATAAAAATGATCTCAAAAACTCATTCGATATGTTAATTGATCGTGCAAAACGTTGTATTGATGCGGAAGGAGACTATTTTGAATAAAATAAATGAGATTTGCCTGAATATTGAGTTTTTGTCTTTATTTTGAAAAAGTTCCGTTTTCCATGGGACACACTGTGTATGTTTGTTTCTACGTTCCCCGGTAACTACTAAAAGGATAAATCGATTTTCATGAGTTATACCTACGTAGATTCGTTTTGATGGCACGAGTGTTACTGAATAATTAAAATTAATACAAATCAAAATGGTGGATTATGGTGATCGTATTGTGATTGTGTCTAGCATTTTTTTTTACTGAACCCTCTCCCCTTCTTACATAATTTTTAATTTTAACTCGCTTCTTTATCTAGATATCTTCTTTTAAAATCAGTTTTATATGTATAATATATGTGTATAGTATTAATTTTAATCAGTTAAAAAGCTAAAAAATTAAAAACAAAAAAATATTATTAAAAAAGCTAAAAAATCACTACTTCAATAGAAAGAAACAAATTTCAAAGTTAACTTATTTTATTAATTGATAAGCAAAAACAACTTGAAACTTAAGTTTGTATGAGATATGACCGCGAAGATAAAATACGTTTTTATCCAATGGCCTTAAGATGTATATTGTATGTAATAAATGTTTCTATGGATTTTATATGCAAATTATGTTTATAAAATTTATGCATTATTCAAATAATCTACATTTTTATAGTTGTAAATTGATGTTATATAATATGCAGTGTGCAATAATACTTGAAAATAATATGAAAATTATATGAATGAACTTTCTTATTAACATCGAATTTTATTGTGTAGAAATGATGTATCGTAGTTTAGTGACATATTTCTCCTGATTTTATTTAAAAATACATATTTTATCATCGCGCTCATATCTCATGCAATATTAGGTTTACAAGCTTGTTTTTTTTGCTTTTCAGTTAATAAAACGAATGAATTTTGAAATTTATTGCTTTTTATAGCAGTTGGGATTTTTAACTTTTTAAATAACTATTTTTAATACAAATTGTTATTCTAACATTGATTGTACTAAAAAATTGTGCATTGCAATATAATTAATTTCACACGCATCGAGATAAATAATAAAGTACAAACTGAAAGCAGAAAAAGAAAAGAGAGGGAGAGATAAAATCCGTTAGTATGCACCGGATATTTGTATGCATTCAAGTGGAAGAAAGAGAGAGAAAAAAAAGACAAAAAAAGAAACAAGAGCAAACGTCCTCTCGCTTTCGGTGTAATCTCGAGAGCGCCGTTGGTGCTCTATACCGACAAGCTTCCCACGCGATCATTCTCCTGCGGGGATATTTCTATGATAAAAAGACTCATCGGCGAGTGGAACGACGCGCGTCCTAATATTTTATTCGTTTGTTATTCGTAGCCTGAGCGAATATTTTTATATTGCCCGTAAATAAACATTGAATAATTGAAGATAGTTTCTTGCATTCGTCTTTCTTTTATGAGTGTCGTAATAAGTTTTTTTTCTTCAAGATGCTTTGGTTCTGAAATTGTTATATATATATATTTGAGTTGATTATCTGAAGACAAAATTAACTGTTATTTGGAAACGTGAAAACGAACAGTAATAATTTCGTTAAATTTTCAACTAATTATAAAAACGTCATTATAGAAGGATTGATAATAGAAATAAATATACATTTTATTATTTGCAAGTTTAAAATTCTTTATTTTGGCAATGAGACATACTAGCATCTTAATTTATTATTAATATTTATTATTAATATAATAACTGTATATCTACACACGTACACTCATGCGAATCAGGTAAATAAATATCTAAATATAAAAGCATGCCGCTCGAATCGCATGGTCAACTTAATCCAACTGTGAAAGGAAAAATAATTATTTGCAAGCGTTATTATATATATAACAAAGCTAAAATACTATACGACATAATATTTTTCTTCACGATTCTTAATTAACTCGTCGCTTTTTCTTTTTTACAATATATTTTGCACGAGCACACTTAACGGTTATTATGGATCTGTGTACAAATTGCTCTAGGAAAAATTTGAGAGAAATGGTGTGCGCGCGTGTGTGTGTGTGTCTGTAAAAGAGAGTGAAAGAGAGACAAAATCAACCTTTTATAAAGTGTCTAATAAAATTCCTATTTTATCACAATTTAAATGAAAATAACTTTTCTTGCAGTTTTCGATCGATTTTAAGAATATCTACCATCTTCGCGAAAAAGTTAAGAAGACGCGCGCGCTATAATTTATTTGAAAGCAAGCAATCAGTTCGATTGCTTGGCCGTATATACATACACATATACACTAACGCAATGCGCATCTTGCTCGAGTCTATGTACTCACGATCTCGCACGGAGCTGGTTTATATTATTAGATTATACTTTTTGTCTCTCTCTCTCTCTCTCTATACAAAGTTATATCTATCTATCTCTCGTTCCTTACTACAAATCTCTCAAAGCATCCGAGAGAATGAGGTTTGTTTGGCCTAAAAATCTCCGGCCGACTGTCATGGAATGATGTCATGGAGTTTTGATTATATATGGCGTGTAATCTTTTTCTCTTCATCCCTCTTGTTTTTTTCCTTCAATATATACATGGATACAGAGGTACATGGGCGTGCTTGGTATGTTTTATATTCTCGAGTCCGCACACACACATATTTATTCAAATTTTTTCATACCTACACTAAAAATTAATTTCTTTTAAGTTTCAATTAGGGTTGCGATTTATTGTACTAATCGATTAGTATTTTCAAATAAGTAAAAGTTTTTTAATTTTTTTTATATTTTTTTTTTTTTTTGACTTTTTTAACATTAGTTCAATGTATGAAATCACTTTCTGATACTTTTCAAATTTTATTTATTGATTTAAAAAAAAAGCTAGTTACATTAATAATGTCCTAAGTCTAATGTTTATTTAGAATTTTCGATTAAATTTGGAAAAAAAAAGAATTATAAATCTGCATTTGGATAATTCGGCATTAATTAACAATTCTGTTCTAAATGTAACATCATTAATAATATATCCTACTTGCGGTTCTATAACAAATATAAATTTTACAGCGTATTTCGAACTACAAATTATATTTTATAACATGTAATTAAAAAATAAAGTTTTGCATTTTTACATTACAATTTATTTTACGCTGTTAACGTATATAATTATTAAAATATTTTTTATTTTAAAATTAATAGCTATTATTATGTTGTACACATTAATTTATTTTTTCTCATAAAACTTTTAATAAATAGAATACATTTGACATCATAGAATATAAAAAAAATTTCTTTTCCTATCCTAACTTTAAACAAAAAACAATTTTTAATATTTATAACAGAAATGTTTCATTTACGCTTATAAGGGTAAAAGAAAATATGAATTTTTAAGGACTTATAAATAAAAATTAACATTGATAATTTAATTGTTAATTTTGTTTTATTTAAAATCAGTAAAAATTATTTTGAACAAAAGAAGTAAACTTATATTATATTGTCATGATTTTATACGATATTTGATTTTATCTTATTGTATTCGCTAATGTAGCTAAATTACATTTAGAGGAAATATCGCATTAAAAATTAATTATTTATCAAAAGACTAAGAATATTTTCACGCGTTTTTCACAATGATTTAAATATTAAAAATTAGCCAAAGATTGAAGTTTCTTTAGAATAATTTGTAGCGAAATATTTATTCAACTTTATAAATGTTTAGTATTTTATATTTAATAAGAATAATAATAGATTATATTATATTTCACTTATTTATAACCTTCGCTTAAAAATCATCATTCAAATGATGAAAATCTTACAATTAAATACATGCTTGACTGATTGATCAGCTTCCAAAAAATTAATTATACTCAAACCGAGTAATTTAGCAATTCAACTGTAATACAAATTCGATTTTAAACTAGACTTAGTAAGCTTTCAAGTTTAATTCATACTTATTGTCAAAAGAGTGCTTATATACGCGTATATGGGATAGTCTTCGGTAGAATGACATTCGAACGATTGTATGCTTACGTAAAATCGAATCTCGCTCGATCTCATATAAAACTAGACCATGTGTCGATGCTGGATATGTAATGTCGATATTGTGCGGCAACGTGTTGATGGGCCGTTGTTACCTGACCCATTGGATGGTGTTGCTGAGATATATGTTGGACCGACGGCAGAGGCTGAAGCTCGTGGTACCTCGCCATGTCTTCGCGACTACGTTGTTGTTGTTGTTGCTGCTGATCGTCCCAACCGGTTGATTCGATCGAAACTATTGATTGTTGATCGAGAGCGGCGTAGTGACGTTTACTTAATCGTTCGACACAATCTTCTTCGTATCTGTGACTGATAAATATACCCACGTGACTCTTATTTTGAGATGCAATTTTTAGGTGTATGTATATATATATATAAAGGGTGATTCATTATGAGGTTTGATTTTCAATAGGCTTTTTTTACAGATCACGCGTGACTCCTGTCAAACTGTAATGTAATTTTTATTCAGTATTGTTTGATAAATCATCATGGAAACACTTACATCGCAACAACGTATCCAAATTGTTCAGCTGTATTACGAAAATCAGCATTCTATGAGAAATGTTTTTCGTGCTCTTAGAGCAACTTATGGTGTGCATCGTCGACCTACCGAAACCGCTATAGCCAATACCATCTGCAAATTTGAAACCCAGCATACATTATTGGATGATACTCGACCGATTAGACCACATCCAGCACGTAGTGAAGAGAATATAGCGGCTGTAGCTGAGAGTGTGGCTGAAGACCGTGACGAATCGATTCAGCGTCGTTCTCAACAACTTGGTTTGTCGTACGCAACAACTTGGCGTATTTTACGTAAAGATCTTGGTTTTAAGGCATACAAACTTCAACTCGTGCAAGAATTGAAGCCGGGCGACTTAGGTTTGCGTCGTGTTTTTGGTGAATGGTCTCTGAATCAGCTCAATGAAAATCCGCTGTCCGCTGAATCGCAAAATTTTTTTCAGTGATGAGGCGCATTTTGGCTCAATGGATACATCAATAAACGGAATTGCCGTATTTGGACTGATGAACAACCTGGAGAGCTTCAACAGCTACCACTAAAGCCACATAAATGCACAGTTTGGTGTGGTTTATGGGCCGGTGGAATCATCGGTCCATATTTCTTTCAAAATGAGTCCAGTCAGAACGTAACTGTCAATGGCGACCGCTATCGCACCATGATAACGTATTTTTTGCTACCTGAAATTGAAGCCCGTGATATCGGTGAACTTTGGTTTCAACAAGACGGCGCTACTTCGCATACAACGAGAGAAACAATGGACTTATTGAGAAATCATTTTGGTGAGAACCTGATTTCACGTTTTGGACCAGTAAATTGGCCGCCTAGATCGTGTGATATCACACCTTTAGATTATTTTCTTTGGGGTTACACAAAGTCTCTGGTCTTCAGAGATAAGCCAGCTTCAATCGACGCTTTGCAAGCCAACATTACTCGTGTCATTCGCGAGATACCGGTCGCCATGCTGGGACGCGTCGTCCAAAATTGGACCCTCAGGATGGACCATTTACGACGTAGTCGCGGTCAACATTTGAATGAGATAATCTTTAAAAAGTAAATGTCATAGATTGTTCTTTCGACTCACAATAAAATTTTTACTATAGAATTCAACTTTATGCCTTTTATTTGAGATTAAAAACCAAACCTCATAATGAATCACCTTATATATATACATATACATACATACATACATACATACATACATACATACATACATACATACATACATACATACATACATACATACATACATACATACATACATACATACATACATACATACACACACACACACACACACACACGCGCACGCACGCACGCACGCACGCACACACACATACATACATACATACATACATACATATACACATAAATTTTTTCCTAAGAAATCTTTATACGATTATAAAATAATTTTAAATAGATTTTCTAGTGCATCAATAAGTCTTATATATTTTTATTTACATTCATGTAAGTTTATGGAATGAGCGTAAAAAAAATTGCATTGCAAGTGCGTTAATTCTCACCTATTGATTAAGCATTGACCAGTAGCCTGTGCATTAAATTGATGAAGAGCGCCGATGGATTGCTGGGGTTGCGACATCTGCTGTTGCTGTTGTAGCAAATACTGATCTAGCTCGCTGCCTTCCTGCGAATTAAGAGGAATGCCCAAGTTCAATGTGCTGAGATTACCCAATTGCCCGTCTTCGAAAGACAAAGACTCCGAGAACTCGAGATAAGTATGCAAGTCAATTCCCGGTGGTGCTTGATGTTGATGTTGCTGTTGCTGCTGCTGTTGATGGTGATGATGTTGATGATGACGAGAATGATATTGTTGCTGTTGAGAAAGATCCGGTGAAGTTGTCTCCACCTGATTTTTTGCGATCTCTGGGTGATGGTACATTGAAGCACATGCTTGGGAATGCTGACTCTGCGTTAAATTTGAAAGGTAACCTCACTTTTCAGGAATTTTTAACAATAATTCAAACGACCGATTTCAGATTTATAAATCTCAGCTTACCTGACCAACGTAATGCTGACCTCTTGGGGTAGTCGGGGGTGTAGGTGGAGATATTCCCTGCGAGGGAGTGCTCGGAGGCGAAGAAGAGCTCACAGAGGCGCTGATCTGGGGTGAGGGCATCATAACTTCACAGGCGCTCGTGTTTTCTTGTTTAACAACTTCATTGCATTTTACCCGCACCAAAGTGCTGTAGCTTGGACCACCATTTTGCGAAGATCGTGATGAGGGAGTTGTAGAAGAGTTCCGGCAGCTCGACGAACTCGAGTTTTGTTTCCTGCGTCGCGGCTGGTATTTATAATCCGGATGAGTGCGCTTGTGAATTATGCGCAAGCGATCCGCCTCTTTGATAAAGGGTTTCTTATCATCTTCTGAAAGCTCTCTATAAACAATTAGATTTTTCGTTTTTTATTTTTCAATTTGTTATCTTTAATGCATAATTGTTTCTTTTTACATAAAAATTTCAGTAAAAATTTCATATCAATAACAATTGAGGACATTTAATTACAGATTGTTATAAAAACTCCGATCGATTTAAAAAATGCGAGAATTGAGAAGTGTCAAGAAAGTAAAGAAAACCGGAATGCGCGTTTTTTTTAGACCTTTCGGATGCTAATTAAGCAAGTTTTTGTATCTTCAAATGTCGTTAATAACAATTTTTTATTACTGGAGTAAAAATTTATTAGTTTATTTATTTCACCATACATATAAGTCAAACTCTAACTGTTAAGAATATATTTACCTCATATTTTTATGCACATTCAATAGTATGTACTTCTGTTAAATATAAATTTTTTAGCGTAGAATAAATTTAATTGTAAGAAATAACATAAAAAATTAAAATATTGTTAAAAATTAACATTTGAATATACTCAGTCATTTATTGATAAATAAAAGTTTAAGACCATCTTCGTATCTTTAATCATAAGCTCGATAAGAAATTTGATAAGAAATTTTCATTACGGATAAATGTTAATTCGTATGAAATTTCATTTGAATGAAACATCTTTTTTATTATTTTTTTAATGTTTCTTCGATATTGCGGCAATATAAAAAAACATTTAACTCTTTATATCTGGCGTGTAATCAATATTTCCCATTTAGCAAGAATCAACGCATACAGACAGAGATCATCGACAGAGTTTCCCGCGGTTCATTTTCTATTTATTCCCCCGCTGTGCAAATCACTTAGTGCGATAGAGACCGATCGTATTTAGGTTCGATTGATGCCGCTTACCATGCTCTCTTGCTCATGTGCTCTCTCTCTCTCTCTCTCTTTTTCTTCATCTCTTCCTTTCCCTTTGTTTTTTTAACATGTACATTTAATCTGCTTTACGTTGCGCCGACAAAGAACGAGCCCTGGTCTTATATATATATATATATAATTAAACATTATGAACGACGATATGCATTTTTTTCGTATGCTTTCTCGCTCCCCGTCCATTTTCTATTTTTCTTTCTCATAGACAAAGTAGAGCACGGACTTCTTGGGATGAAAGTTGGTTTATGATTGTTTGACCTTGTCGTGATGCGATTAGTGAGGTATTGATCTATTGAATTGTTACATTATAGTCATCTTAAGTGATTCTTATTGATCAATAAAAAACTATCGGTATAATAAATTGATTAACCAATTTTGAGTTTCTTAAATTTATCGCTGAATATTATAAATTTATTGTACACTAAATAATGGCTTAATGATTGTAAAAAGAGTTGGACAGGCAATAAGGATAGGTTAGGTTTGATATTAAAAAAAATAGTATAAATAATTAACTTTTGAAATCAGACTTATGTTAATTGCATGTTAATGTTTGGATAATAATTTTTGAATAATTAATGTTTGAAATTGCAATTAATAAAATTTTCAGTATGTATGAAAACTTAATTTAAAAATTAAAACTTCAATATAAAATTCATTTTTTTTTTTTTTATTTTTTATTTTGCTATTATTCGTTTTCCCGACCTAAGCAAATCAAATGGATTTCTTAAGTGGAAAAAAGAATACAACCTATAAATCACAATTAATCAAAATCGTCACAGATTTAGTATTCTAGACCCATGTAAGAGTATGATGCTTCGTGGGTCCATTCTTAACATGTGTCGCATTCAATCCAGTCTTTCACTGGAGGTAAAACATATTCCTTTTTACATACAGTACAGAAGTAGTTTAAAGAAGTACATGTTCATTTTTTTATGAATATTTTTTCTTAGGTAAGGATTTTTGTCACTTAATTTTAGATGGTCCAAGCAACTCAAAAACCACATTTTTTTTACTCGACTACGATAAAATCTAAAAGTCTATTATTAACAGACAAAATCATTTAAAAAAAAATATTTACTTGACTCTAGAATTTATGTGTTTCTCAAGTATATCTATAGATAGTAAAAATTAAGAGTCGCAATTCTTAATTCAAGTAAATATTTATCTTTAAAACAATATAAATTTTTTTCTTTCAATCAAGCTAATTCTTTTATTCTCGTATTAAAAAACACCGCGTCTATAAAAATATTTTCACCTCGCCTTTCGAAAAAATCAGTCACCGAAAATTAAGGAAGTACAAGTAAGTAAAATCTTGTCGTCTCTAAAAAAAAGCAAAGAAAAAAAGAAAATTTCAAGAGAACTAATCAAGTGTCTCCACGCGTTAACTCCCATATCATCGTTAATTTTTTTTCTTTCTCTTTCATCTTTTGCTCCCCACACACATGCACACACGCCTACACGCGCACGGCGAAAGAAGAAAGGGTGAGACTTTGCCTCTCTTGATCGTGTGTGAGAATTGGAGCAGCACTCGTTACTACGCGTGCACGTATAGATAAAAGAAATCTTGAATTTCTCCAGTTTGACCTTACGCTCTTTCGAGTGTACGAGGAAAAGAGAAAAGTAATAAAATTCACCCGTGAGCGGCGGGCGGTATATCTGGTAAAGAAAAAGCGAAAAGTGGGAAAGAGATAGGGAGCAGCCGCTCTTATTTTATCTCGAGGGATATAAAGAAGCACGTACGATACATATGTATGTATGTGCGTGCATTTGTGTGCAGGACATAAGTCGAGTCCATTGACCAGTTTTTCTCTTCTCCTCCTTACCTCTTTTATATGTTGAGAAGATCGTGGTTTTGTACGCGATTCTAGATTGTTTTACATTCATGAATCCTCTTTTGCGAATAATCGAATAAAGATTAGAGAAAAGAGAGAAAAAAAGAGATTGAGAGGAAGAGAGAGAGAGAGAGAGAGAGAGAGAGAGCGAGAGAGAAAAAGAGAAAAAAGAAGAAACAGAAAGAGAGGGAGAGAGAGAGAGAGAAAAAGAGAAAGAAGGAGGAACAGAAAGAGAGAGAGAGAGAGAGAGAGATATAGGGTGGGGGGGGGGAAGAGAGGGTTAAGGAATGCAAAGAATTTGTTTTTATTATGGAAATAATTGATATAAAATAGAATGCTAGTTGATAGATCGCAAGTTTTTTAAATTCCGTTGTCAAACAAGTCACTCTTATAATTTTGCTGTATCTGACTGTCACCATCTTCTTAAATCCAAGATTTTTAACCGATTTTCATGAAGGTTTATACGCACACACATACACACAAACACACGCACACGCACACACACGCGCACACACACACACGCACACACGCACACGCACACGCACACGCACACACGCGCGCGCACACACACACACACACATTAAATAAACGGTTTTTTTTCAGGACAATACATATTTTTTTTTGCATTTATTAGGGCGGCTCTCCACGCATGTAAAGTTGGGATAATTATTTTTTTTTTCACCGCAATCTCTCATTTAGAATACATTAGGTAGATATTTTAAAATCAAGTTCAAGTTGATTAAATAATTTTTCTATTTAAGCGCTTTGTTGCAAAGTTATATGCTTTCAAATTCATTTAATTACAATGTGCCTCCCCCATCCTGCATTTTTAAAAATTACAGTTTATAGTGGTTGATAAATACATTAAATTAAAATTAGTTCGACAAATTGGATAAATGAATGAAAGAACAAAGTCAATCTTCAAAATTTCAATACTGCTAGCATCATCTATGATTTTTTATGCGAACCAGTGAACGATTGACAAGTGTTTAATCAACTTTACATAAGAGTATAATTTAAATTTTTATTTTATATAAAAAGAAACTTTTAAATATTTGAAATTATTAATAAAAACTTGTGTATACTTTATTTCATTTCGATTTTTCATTTAAATTATTGACGATTCTATTTTTTTCTGCGATATGACTACGGAAGCCACTTGCACCTGATTAGTTATCCTCTTCGACAGTTTTCGTATACAGATTATCACATAGGTATTCACGAAAATAAATTAGTATTCAATCTTACCCATTCCATATTTAATTAATGAAGTTGCAAACTCGTATTATTTACAATTTAAGCTAAGAAAAGAAATTAACTATTTAAATTAAATGAAGAATATATTTTTAACGCGCGTTTTATAGAAATATAAATATATCGTTTATTAAGCGTTAAAACTAATAATCCGAGATTTAGTAGAAACATTATACTTTGTCGAAAAAATTATAAAACGTTAAAATTGAAAATTAATAATTCTTATTATCGCGACAGCGCAGCTGTATAAATTAATCGGATAAAGCTGATAGCTTGAGAGTTCGATCTTTTTATGGAAATAAAATGATACGAATGAATTAAAGCAGTAATAACTCTGTATACTTGTTTATATACATCGAATGTTTAAAATTTTTCAGTCTTTAATCGCAATTTGAGTTATGTATTCTTATTTTGCCTATACTTACTATCAATAAATGCATAAATAATGTTAAATCATTAAAAGGCTTAAATTTTCTCAACGAATCAAATACATAGCATTCAAACACTTTTCCATAATCGCTTATAAATTAAAATCACGAGCAAGTAATCTAAATATTCAACTTATTAGTTCAAATGGAAAATAAAATAAAATATATTTCTCACTTCTTCTCATGCATCAATCAAGAACTAAATCAATCTCCACTTTTTTTTTCTTATAATCAGAGTGCTCTTGACAAGTCGTATAAGTATATTATCAACGTTTCTTTCTCTCTCCCTCTCCCTCCCTCTCTCCCTCTCCCCCCCCCCTCTCTGTCTCTCTCTGGCAACATTTCACACACACATACACGCACACACACGCGCGCGCGCGCATGCAGTAACATCGGAAAGGTTTTTTGATGCTTGAAGTATGGGAACGGCTTACCTACAGCGGCGCAAGCCCTTAAGTCTTAGCTCATGTACATTAACCAGAGATCCTCTCAAATTCTCTGTCTGTCTCTCTCTGTCTCTGTGTCTCTCTCTCTCTCTCTCTCTCTCTCTCTTTTTATGTTTATATCTTGAGACTGTATCGTATCGTGCGTCAATATACATTTTATACATGTATCCGATATATGTATATGTGGTGGCGAAAATATACTCGTAAGTAAATTTTCTAAGGGTTCGAGTGAGATCTAAAAACGTGCGATAAGTAAAATTTTAATGGAAACAATAATACTTTTCTTAACGATATGGATAATAATAAAAATATAATGGATAAAGAAGTATAGAAAACGAGTTAAATTATTAAGTTTTTAAAAATTTCATTCATTAAAAATAATTCATAATTTACTAAAAAGCTATTTTCTAAACCTAGTTTACCTTACAAGACTTAGGAAGATATTTTACGATTACATTGCAAACAACCATCGTCCTAATTAAATAAATCATAAATAACCGAGTAAAAAGAACCTTTGTACTTGTGCATGCTCGCGAAAAAGAAAAAGAATTAACAAAATCTAAATAAAACTCTGTATCCGGGGAATAAATATTTCAACGCACAATATCCTTTCTCTTTTTCCTTCCCTTTCTCTTTCTTTTTCTAGTTTTTTTTCCTATGCATTATTTCCATTTCAAATCGAAGATTACCGGTGATTGATAAAACAAACTTCTACGAGCTTTTTGTCAAATCTATCCGAACGCTCGGTACGCGATGAACTCTTTGATAGAGGAGAGAGAGAGAGAGAGAGAGAGAGAGAGAGAGAGAGAGAGAGAGAGAGAGAGAGAGACAGCAAAGGATGTTGAAAAAGAAACAAACGTGAAAGATCAATCTCTTAATTCTCGCTAAAATTCTTCGACACTCATACGCACATACAGATACTATAACCCCACATGGCTTCAATCTCGAGAGAATTTGCCTCTTTTGATTTGCACCCTCGAGTTTGCCCATCAGATAACCAAAATTCGCACAAATATGCGCGTACACAAGTTCCGCCGACGGCGGTACGAGAAACATAAATATTGCATATACGTACATCGCGATGTGGCGATACCACGTGGCATGGAAAAAATTAAGTGCGTATGAAAAACTTCCCCGTACGTGTAAGTTAGATGGCTTGCAAGTCCACGTCGTTTTGACAATTTGTGACTTGGCAAGCTTATTTCTTCTTGTGCACAGCGGATAAAATTTCAAGAACATGAGTGTATTATACACGTAAAACAATTGAGAAAGAAGATTTTTTTTTAAATTTTAATTATAATAGTAGGATAAAATAGAATCCCTTGACACTTAATAAAGTATTTAAACTTAAAAAATCTTATGTAAATCGCGAATTAATTATAAAATATAGTTTTTAAGAAAATTATATATAAATAAAAAAAAAATTTTTAAATTCCTATAGATATTTAAAATATTAAAAAGCGAAAAAAGATTTGTAATAAATAAACACCTCTTCAGATGATTCGCAATCAGATTAGCAGTGGAATCTCATCGGTTAGTCATTTGATACCCATATTCTTAAAAATTATAGATATCCCTAAATTTTAATCAATGAACCAAATGTTTGCCTGTGCACGTCTTTTCAGATTTTTCCTTTCCAATTAAAAAAAGAAATGCACCGACGGTGTAATGCAAGATGCGGGAAAAATTCACCTGTGACTATATGTACACGCTTATACAAGGCAGGTATTGTTAGCTTTTTTCACACATTGTATCATTTTTTCTTTATCGTAGTTTCTCTGCCGATGAATATTCGGGACTCGAGTAACAGCTGCAAAGCACGCGTCTACACCACGCGCCAAGGATAAAGGAAGACATTCGCATACTGTTTGTCTTTATATACGTATATATATACATCTAAGTGTAACGAATAAGCTTTCTTCTTCTTTTTTTGTGTTTACATAACGAGCGATAACGAGCCTCAAGGAGAAATGAAATAAAGAGAGAGAGAAAGAGAGAGAGGGAGAGAGAGAGAGAAAGGAGTGGGTAGACACCTGGAAATTTCCCCTTATCGGTATTGTGATTAATCTTTGTGTATTGCCGAAACGACGCAAGATTTTGCCAGTCAATGCGTGCACCTTCGGTACTTGCGGGCGTGTATAGATTTTTTTTTAGTCCGTTTTATTTTCTGCTGTATCTGGAATATGACGATGATTCTCTTTTACTTTTTTTGGTTTTTTTTATTTATAAAGTATTTAAAGTTTATTATTTACTTTTAAGAAAGTAAATTATTTGAATAAAAACATTAATTTTTTCCAGTTTTATAAAATCGTAAGAATATGTTTATATTAATCTTTTTTTTCAAGCTATCACTAAATTATCTACAAATATTCTTATAAAAATTCGCTCATTCATCATAGTAATCGTTTAAAATTTTCGTCGCCGAGGAAAGCAAAGAATAGTAAATTGTACGCCATTTTTAATCCATAATGATTTTTTCGAAGCCTAAAACTGCATTAGGAGTTGAAGCTGAAAATCCCAAAATAGATAGAAAGAGAGAGCGAGAGAGAGAGAGAGAGAGAGAGAGAGAGAGAGACAAAATAAATTCGGTTTAACGAATTGCCTTTGATTTACGATCAACATCTCCTCCCCCCTTTTGACGCCCTTCGAAAACATATTTTTGGTCACGTGCGAGGGCGAAACTTTTAAGACAATGGCCTGTGTCAATTTTACAACGCATTTAAATCGTTAGGTTTTATGAGTAGATATCACTTATGCTTACTTTTACTTGCTCGAATTATTTTGAAAGTTTCTTTAATAGATTATAATAATAACGTTTTTATTTGAATAAATGCTTACGAAAATTTATGTACGATTTAATAATTATAAATATTCTATGCTTTTTAATAATTTAAAACTTTACTTTCGATATATGAAGAAAAAGATCCAAACAACAAACAAAATCACATTTTTCTATTTTTTTTTTCTATGAAAAAAAAGACGTTTCTCCAATTTCACACACACGCATCGTCGAAAATCAAGCAAAATTTCTTAAGAATATAACTTTCTCACGGTTTGCTACCTTATGTGCAAATTGGTTGTTTTTGCGGCTTTTCTTTAGATATATGTATATACAACACATACGTTTAACTTAAACAAACTGCCAGGAAATAATTTGCGTTAGCTACGCAGTATGTAAAATGAATATGCGTTATAAATCTTACAAGAATTGTACACACTAAGCTATGAAAATGTTCACGATGCGTGCGAAAACGTTCTTTTTCTTCAAAATTCCGCGCGTTCAAGGTGGCTTATTAATATTACACTTGCGTCGCGTTTGTTTAAATATTTCTAGTGGTATCTTATTTATTATCGATAGTTCTGTTATTATAATTATTATAAATATATAATTATAATAACAAAAATAATTCAATATAATTCACATATTCATTCTACTTTGTTTTTAAAATATAAAAGAACATTGCGAACGATAATAAAATATAATGTTCTTTTATAATTCATGTACGTTTTGGTAATATTATCTACGGAAGAAGCTTTTTATAAAAACTTAAATTCGTGATACATTTATATTTAGCAAAGATTAAATGAATTTGAGAGTTGACATAATATATAAAACAAACATTGAGTTTATTTTTTATTTTATAGTTATTGTTGATTTAAAAAAAAGTCTTATCAGAACTTAAACATTGCATCGAGTTATGTCAGATATTATTAAAATAACGGTTACACATGAAATATTATGAAAGCGCTAACATTTTTCTCAACGTGAATTTATAAAAATTTACAAAAACGATATAAAATAGTTATTATTATTAATTTATCTAATTTTATAAATTTCTCTTACGTGTTAACATGTAAATTTAAAGTATTTTATACATTCACATTTGTTTTAAATTTTATGATCGTTCATTGTGTTTCTTTATAATAAAGAAAAAATGTGCCAAAACAATGAAATTAATAATTATTTAAATATTGTCAAATATTTAACAGTTATATTAAAAAAAAAGAAAAAAAAAACACTTACTTCCACAATTTACCAAGTGTCTTGGAAAGTTCGGCATTATGTAGCTGCGGGTGCTGATCGGCTAATCTTCGTCTTGCGGCTTGTGCCCAGACCATGAAAGCGTTCATCGGTCTCTTAACATGCGCCGCCCTTTTGTCATTGGCACCCCTGCAAAATCCAGTAAAAATTAATACCATACACGTGTGTAACGATGCGCGTAGCATTTGTTTGTTTGTTTTTCTTTTTTATTATTACCTCCGTAAGCTCTATAACCCCGTTATTTTATAAGACTGTTTGTTATACATGCCATAAGACTGTCAGTGACAGGAGTCATCGTTTCATTTTATGTTATGATTCACCTCGTTTTTATCGTATTACGCAAATTTTTATTTTAGGAGAGGAGTAGAAAGAAGACAGAGAATATGGAGATAGAATCCGTTTTTTATAGAGTGTACTAATTTACCGAATTATTTTTTAACCTTTCTTTTTATTCTTAATTCTTCATAACCAAATAATCTATTATCATTACTTAGAAAATAATTAATAATACATACGTAAATTTATAGTTTATCGAAAAAAGTAATCGACCAAAATAACTTATAAAAATCTAAATTCTTCAATATATATATTTTTATCCTAGTTTCCAAAATACGTAAATAATCTCCCATTTCAAAACATGCAAAACTTCTCTCACGTTCGACATCGGAAAACCATTACTTATATCACCAAAAAAAAAAAACGATCGATTTTTAATTTTTAGCAACAGATGTAGTGTATGGATGTACGAGTCAACAATGAGTGTACTCGAATGACGGTAAAAAAAGCGAGCCCTCGAGTATAAAAAAATAACTCGCGGACAAGAAAGTTTCTCTATCGCTATTGCGAGTTCATGACGCGCGAGAAAATAAACGTGAGGGAGGCATGGACAAGTTCTTGAAATAACAATCGCGCGCGCGCGCGTGTGTGTGTGTGTGTGTGTACATATACATAACCCAGTATGAAGACTGAAACTTTTCTCCTCACACACGTGGACCTCGACTGGTGTGGATTTCTCTCTCTGTCTCTCTCTCTCTCTCTCTCTCTCTCTCTCTCTCTCTCTCTCTCTCTCTCTCTCTTTCTTCTTTAGAGTTTCAAGCAAGACGCGTTGTTTTTTTAACTTTGTGCCAAGCTCTCGAAAAAAAGGAACAAAAAGATAGAATTCTAAGTATACGCGTGTAAAGGGATAAAGAAAAGTGGAGAAATTAAATGGTAATTAGCGGCTGCTTAATGTTACTAGATTGAGCTCGATTATTATTTAAATTTAAATTTAATTTTGTGTACGATCGCTCAAAGATAATTAAATCCAATTATTTGACATTAAGGCAGTAATAATTTATTATAAAAACATAGCTAATAACGTATTCTGTTCACATGGTAAATTTAATTCCAATATCGATAAGCTTATCAATTATTACTCCCGATGTGATGTACAGCATACAAGAGATGATCGAAACAATAATAACGTAAAGAACATCGTCGAGTCGGATCACTTAGAAGCGATGTATCGCAATCGATGGCGAACAAACATTTTTAATACCTCGTTATAATTTATTTAAACGATAAATGCAAGCGTTTGTCTACAGGGATAATCAAGAGGGTGAGAGCTCGATCGATAAGGTGAGGAGTGCGATACACTCGTGTGATTTATTTTCGTTACCTATTCTCACTAAATTCCGCGTCGGTATTCAATATTGATATTCGATAACGCTGCCATTAAATATTTGTTATCTTGTAATCTGTATAATATAAGTTAAGTATTTTACAATTTTAAAAACAAAAACGCTATTTTATATAATATTCAATTATATTAATAATTATCTGAAAAATATTCATCCATCTATTTTATTCCATTAGTTTAATGTGCGTAAATATTTTAAAAACTTTAAAAATAAAATGAATTTTAAATTTACTATAAAAATCTGCGATATAATAAATAATCTATATAAATAAATCGTTTTGCATCGCAGGTTTTCCCACGAAGTATCTATTGAATTATTCGAATAATCGTCGGTTGCGCGGTTTCCAAGCATCAGTACACGTATCGGGTATTAATTAGCTAATTTCTGTTAATTGGTAACCGAGGCCATATTTCCCGAATGGTGCGCGCGTTTCCCAGGCTGCGAGGGAAACGAGCGCGTCATAATTAAGTTAGCGCCCATTTTTCTTACATGCTTTTCTTGTCTGCACAAAAGAGGAAAAAATTTTAAAAAATTAAGGAAAAAATATAAACTCGTTACTCGTGTTGCCACGTTTCCCTTTCTTTCGTCGTCATCCCCCTTGATAAAAATCGTCGTTTGCACCGAGTTCGTATAAAAAAAAGAGAAAGAATGTTAGGCGTATATGTACATACGTCTTGCTGGCTTTTAACGTTCGGATTGAAGATATATGCGTGCACGCAGTTGGCATGTTTCGAGTTTTGGCTGCAAGCATTCGTAGATTTTTCTCGCAAATTTTTAAAAGCATTATTTCTACGTCATCTCGATATTATATATTTTTTCCTTGTTTAAATTTTTTTATATTTTTTGTTTTTTTTTTTTTTTGCCTTTTTACTTTGGGGTGTACTTCCGAAAAGCGCATACATCCAATTCATTTGAAATTTGATATACATATGTATTTTGACACCCTGAACACGAATATAACGATGAAAATATCCGCAAATGTTTTTTTCCTACGTATTTTTGATTATTTTGAGGCTACGTATCATATGCATATTATACAATGCATTTTTTTTATTTATTTGTTTATTTTTTTTTTTTTTTATATTTTTATATTCTTTTGTTTTTCTCTTTTTTTTTATATTTTTTTTTTGTAATTTTTAAATACTTTTTTTTGTATTTTTTAAATATTTTTATATTTTTTTTTTAATTTTTAATTTTTTCTCGTATTCAAATATATGTGTTTATTGGTTGGCTTATTTTTGGGGGGTTTAGAGGGCAGAGCCCCCCATTACTTGTTGCTAAGTCAATTTTTTTTTATTGTTTGATTGAGATGAACTTTTTGCTATCTCCAGTGTCCGGATATCGAGACTCATCTTCGTTGGTTTGATATTTTGTATCGTCGTCGGAAATATTTATTACCTAGTTTTGCTTAGTGTAATATTGTATATTCGAGTGAGGTTACAAGTGACCAGATCTTCATTGCAGCGCATTTTTGGAGCCTTAAATTCATAATCGAGTTCTGTTTTTACACTCAAAGTGTAAAAATATAAAAGAAAGTAAACGTAGCCTCAAAATAATCAACAATACGGAGGAAAAAAAAATTTTGCGGGTATTTTCATCGCTATATTCGTGTTCAGGGTGTCGAAATACATATGTATACCAAGTTTCAGATTAACCGGAAATATGCGCTTTTCGGAAGTTTATGCTTACTTTGTTAGAGTTCAATTGTTATTCTGTTTGTCTAAAATTAAGTTGAGCTTTAATCTCTTGAGTGAGTTATCGTTTAAGTTGATTTCAATAAATAAATATTGGAAAATAAGATTTGAATTTTTAGAACTATCCAAAACGTATTAAAATATTTTTTTTTCAATTTTATCCTAATGAGTGTTAATGATTCTAATACTCATTTATTATTTGATAATTTTTATATTTTAAATGTGCTTAAAAATATTTATTCAATATTATAATAATCTTAATAGAAATAATTTATATGTTTTTTAATTTTAGAAATAATGCGATGATTCGCGTTTATTAAATATAATAAATTATAAATAAAAATAATTTTTATAACGCACCCCCCCCCCAACACACACACACACATACACACACACACACACACACACACGCGCGCGCGCGCGCACACACGCACGCACGCACGCACGCACGCACTACACACACACACTACACACACACACACACACACACGCACGCGCGCGCGCGCACACACACACACACACACACACACACACACACACACACACACACACACACACACACACACACACACACACACATATATATATAAATTTCAATAATTTTAGTGGAGGGCATATAAGCAAATTTTTTTCACTGTTTATGTTTTTGTAAGCGATATACAAAATCATATTTTGTATGCATAAACACAAGTAAACTGCAAACCTAACTTGATTATCACTCTCTACCATCCATATTAAATGATTAAAAAAAGAACTTACTTGCTAGCAATGGGTACAAAAGTCCAGTCGTATCCTTGAAGAACCTTCGAAACAGCGGCATTTATACCTTCGCTATTTGCTACATTTTCTCCGGTACTATTGTTATTGTTATGACTGTTGTTGTTATTCTTATTAACTCCATTTAAATTTCTGGATGAGTCGATAAAATTTTTTTCCGACTCCGCGGACATACCGTCCATTGTACCATTCATCATCATTGATGAAATTGAACGTAAACGTTGAACAAAGCAACTCTTCCGTGCGCTCGCGCGGCCTTTGTTCGTGTGAGCGCAACGACGACGACAACGACGACCGGATATGCCGATGCTTTACACGCGCGAGTTCTATGTAAACTTTCTAGCCTTTTCTCTCTCTCTCTCTCTTTCTTTTTCCCGCTCTTTCTCTAGCAAGCTTTTATGGATATCTCGTAGAATTACGAATAATGCTCGAGAGACAGAATTGATTGCTCTTTGATTTATCTTCTGCTCTCGCAAAGATGCGCCGTTCCTCTTTTCTTCCCTCCTTGTTCCCTTCGCATTCTCACGAAAACGTTCTTTTGACGAACATATCTTCGTAAGTATTTGTGTATTTCAATAGCCTGTTCGGAGAGAGAAGATACGAATTCTTTGATTATTTTAATCGTCTAGTTATTTATTGCAGTGACGAGGTGATGCGTATATTATGATCGAATAGTTCGATTTTAAATGTAATGCGCATTAATAACGGCCGATCATAACGTTTACACGCAATATCAAATAACGCGCACTTATCGTGTCTGTTAAATATAAACTGTTTATCGTCACTTTATTGGCCCTTTACACTTTTGATTTTCTGTCCACCTCAATGAGAAAGACAATAAAAATAAGAGATAACCTTTCACAATTTTCACATGTCTTTCTCTTCTATCTCACTCTCACTCTCTCTCTCTCTCTCTCTCTCTCTCTCTCTCTTACACACCTATACACAATTAACCAAATAAAATAAAAAAATGAAAAAGAGTAAAGCACGAATTAAATTGTAAATGATCAAAAAGCAGAGGAAGAAATAGCGTACAGGCGCAAGCATTCGTTCGACGTCGTCGTGCTGGCGGTGTACGTACGCGGAGTGCGTGCGAGGTGGTCGTGCGCGCGTAGCCGAAACCTTTACATGCGGCCCCCGGCAGCCTGTTGTGTCTGAGGGCGGGGCGAGAATATGTTACGCGCACACACTTGTTGCGCTCGCGGACGACTCCTGTGATGCATATATATATATATATATATATATATAAACGGAGAGAGAAAAGGATGCTTACATGAATTCACAAATATATGTGTAAGAAAAAAAATTGGAGTTATTCTTTCAGAGAGCGTTACGAGGACGACGTTTTACTTTAGAGGGCGAAATTTAGATTTTTATGGAGTAATAATTTTTAATTTTCTTTTTTTTTTTTTTTTTTTTCTTTTTCTTAGCAGGAATCGAATTTCTCGACAGAGTTTATTGGAATAACGTGGAATACGTTTGGGTTATAGCCCAAATTATGAGTGTTACAGAAATTAAGAGGACTTACTTTGCTTCTACGATTTACATAGAAATGGGTTTCTTGTAAAACACTTTTTCTGTTTAAATAATAAATATTGAAATACATCTTGTTAACGATGAAGAATTAATTTAATGTTTTTAAATCGTTAATTATTTTATTAAAATAAAAATCATTATTATACAATGAAATAATAAAATAAGATAGCGATTATAATAAACAAAAAATTAATAAGAAACTAGTATTTTTGTTCATTAAAACATTAAGATATATTTTAAAATAGTAATATAAGAAGAAATAAAGTTATAATATAAATTAAGCGCTTAAAAAAATGCTAAACAATGTCACTAAAAAGTAGCGCAAATTTTATTATTTCGTTAGTTAGATGGTCAATTTGATTGAAGCTCAAAAATATTTTAAAGTTTTTCTGCAAATCGCAATCTAGATTTGTCTGTCGTTAAAAAGAAGAACATAGAATTACCTGTGTGTAATTATAACTGAACAAAATTTTGAACTATACAATTTTTAATAACATTAGGTTATTGAATAATTAAGAATATAAAGTATGTTTCAAAACTTAAGCCTAAACTAAATATTATTTTTAAAATTATAATTGACAAGTATACCTACATTTAGAAATATGCTTTTGTCAATGTGATAAAAATATTTCATCAAATTATTTAAATATTTGAAAAAACATAAAGTATGTACAAACAATAATGTTTTCACAAGTAACTTACAATTTTAACAAAAACTTTTAGTAACTCTGAACATATAAAATAATTTATTTTAAAATGACTTATTCGAAATAACAATCGTTTCATTTTTCAAAGTAGAAAATAATAATAAACACAATTTATTACATTTTTAATAAGTACAATTACTTTTTATATAAAATGAAAATATTTTTAATATTAATTATCGTACAACAAAATTTTATGTAATTAAACATATTTTTATCATGCATAATATACAATTATAAATATAAGTAAATTAATATAGATAATTAAAAGACTTTTAAACTTGACATTAAAATATCTTTCATGAACTTTTAAGATGTATTATCATTAAAATTCATTAATTTTTAAAACAAAGTTGAAAAAAAAGCTACTTCTTAAAACGAAACATAATAGATGAACATAAAAAAAAAAGTTAAAAGTATGGTAAAGTTTAAGGAGAAAAAAAAGCGTCTCGACCAAATATTATACCAAATATTAGACCAAATATTAAGAGTTTTTCAAACAATATTCATGATAAAGAAAATTCTTTTGGCCATTTTTACGTGCATCCGCGGCACTTTTTACCCTCGCATTAATAAATTTATCTTTAAAATTTTGAACTCTAACTTTCTCTTTTTCTCTCATTACATATATATATATATATATATATAAATAAATATGTACACGTTAAAGTCCACATTTATTTTCGTCCGGCACATCTCTCGGACTCTCCGACACGTTTCCATGGCTACATGATCGTGAGTAGGAGCGTGGATAGAGGTGGTGGGGAGGGGGGCACCGACCAAAGGACCGACCTCCTGCATGCTCCACCCACTAATTCTCTCTCTCTTTCTCTTTCTCTCTCTCTCTCTTGCTTTTTCTGATTCGCCCTGTGTAGATTGGTTAGAGTCGAGGTGTATCTCGAGGCTTATTGGTCGGTTAACGCGGCTTTCTATCTATATGTACTCGGTGTTGCATACACCTCTGCCACGATCACATTACTCTACATGAGCTGGTATGTATCGTTAGTAGTTAGTCATAGACGAGAGTCGCATAGATGTTTCTAAATAAGTGTATGATTTTACTCGATTTTCGAATTTTTTGATATATGAAATTCGGTCCTTGGCTGTTTTTTTTTGGATTTTTTCATTTAAAAGTTTATTAAAAGCTTTAAGGATTTTTTTTTAATTTGAATTTATTTAAAAGAAAATAACTTTTGATTTTATTGAAAAAGTAAATAATGCAATTTCTTCATTGACATTATACCTTTAGTAAATAGGCATATGAGATTTAAAAATTAATTGAAGTTTGCATTTTGCAGAAACATTTGATATTTATGTTATAATATAAATTATCAATAGAAACTTTATTTTATTTATTATTATTTCAAGATATATCAATGTATTAATTTACATTAAAAATAATAAGTCAATAAATACAATACAGTTAAATTATAATTATAACATTTCTCATATTTGTAAGTAAAATAGAAGTCATATTTAACTTGAAAATTTTAGAATAATTCATGCTGTAAGGGGTTAAATATATTATTGCCTCCAGTATGTTAAATGTAAAGACTCGTGTAAAAAATTAATTTTTTTGCTTAAAAATAATCCGCATGATAATATTCAATAAAAAATTAAATTTTAGAATTACAGGTAGCTTAATACAGAAGTTAAAGTGTAAAACAAGGCAAAGTTATAAAACTTTATCACATTTAGCTTGTACTCTTTACAACAAGATCCTTAAACATTAATTTTGCATTCTGCCAAACGTCCGATGAGACAAAATTTTTTAAAAAATTTACATATATTACACAACCTAAATCTAAATTAAAGTAAATTAATTTCCGCGCTTTATATAGTCACTATACGGTTGAACCGTTTTTTTTTTTTTATACTCGTCGGGAAGTCTTTATGGCCTCTTTATGATTTACAAGGAGATTTGCTCTTACGAATAATATACATATATACATGTGTATACGTACAAGGTACAAACCTCAGCAGCTTACCCGACGGCGCAGGACTCGTTTCCTCAATAAAAATTGCCCACGGAGAGAAGAACGAGGATAGGGAGTACATTATACGGACTTTTAGCTAGATCCACGCGTGCGGGTGCGGTAAGGGTCGAAAAAAAAAATTTGGGTATAGAATAAAGAGGGAAAAGGTTAGAGAATTACACGTCGAGCTTTTTCACGACGGTTTTCTTAAGAAATTATCTTATATATACGCCCACGCGCGCGCGCAGCGCACATATTTTTTCTTTTTTTACGAGGTTGTAAGGTGTAAGTTTCACGGTTATTCTAAGACCCTTTAATATGTTAGGTTTCACGGATAAGTCGTTGAAAGAAATGGTGAGACTTATTTTTATGGGATTTTTCTGGTATTTTTAAAAAATAATAAACCTGAGTTTTACGGCTTAATTTACCTATAAAACTACTTATTGTTATAAATAATTTATTTTCATTTTACTTTCATCGTTAATTTTACAATATTCGCACATTGATTATACTTTAAAAAAATATTACCTCTACGTTTTTTCCTATAGAGATATTTCGCTTCCGTTTAAAAATATATTTAACTGAAAAATAAATATCTTATATACACAATGAATCATATATAATATAAAAAAATCTTGTGTGTAAGGAAAATAATAATGGTTACCCAGCTGCCATGGTCGATGTAGGAAAACGATAAAGCGTGTATGTACTTAACGATAGTAAAGTTTTAGTCTATAAAAGTTGAGTTGTTACAGTACATAAAGCTTCTTTTTCGATTCTTATACGTTTTTAAAACAAAATATACGAATTGATTACGCTTATCGAACAATCAGTACAATTTATTTTATTTTAATCCGATGGTACTTTTTAATGAAAAACCTTTTATCTATTGATGTTTAATTATTTTATTAAATAATAAAAAATTGGACATCGATTCTTCTTATATTCATCTAAAAACTTAATAATTAAAACGTCCGAATAATTTATAGTTAAAATGGCAATTGGTTAATTACGATCATATTCCTTCGCTAAAAAGCCCATTGGGTTTTAATTCGCGTTTACGAAAGGAAACGTCTTCGAGTGATTTTTCGTACCTCATCTCTATTCGCAATACATTTTTTCTATCTTCGCTTCCTATTATACCGATATGCTTTTTTTTTGCCAATTTTTAAAGAGATTTTCCATTTAAGATACATCTTCAGTGCATGCTTACACGCGGGGGAAATGTAATAGTATGCGCAACGGAAAGTATGCAATGGATATTCATTGAATGTTATGCGAGCGTTTACACGCGCGTGTAATACTTGTTTTAAGATGACTCTTCTCCTTTGATAATAGTTTCTCTCGAGAGTATGCGCCTTCCTTGTGTATTGTATACCTCGAGTGCCGATCGTTCCAAACTCTGATGATCGATAAATGTGTTGTGGCACATGCTTTTGATGTAATGATATAAAATACGAGAAGTCACCGGGGGTTCTTTACCGTTTGTCTTTCCATGTGTAATATATTTTTCTTTTACGTCAATACAAGCGTTCCAATTTTTTTTTTTTTCTTTCTCATAAGTTTTAATGTTGCTTTGCAAGTCTTGTGTGTATAACAACGTACATATATATATATATATATATATACCTGGCGTATTTCATACTCTCTTTGTCGTCGATTGGATAAAAGAAAATTTTTCTTTGATTCTCGTATTCGAAATTGATGCGTTACTAAATTCAATGCTGATGTATAGAATGAAAATTTTAAATGGCTCATGCATGTATAAAGAGTGGACTTCTACGATTACTTCTATAGCACAGATAAAGAATGTCGATTGCTAGTTCAAATATGTGAGATAATTTTACATTTTTATGCTCTTAAATTTGTTAATTGTATAAATTATTTTTTAAATTTTTATACAAAATACTCCAATTCAATAATTTTAGCGAGACAATAACTAAAATTATTTACCATCTTACTGAAATGCAGGAAAAATATATTTATAATTGTTTTGTTTATAAATCTATTCAAATTTAATATAATAACTGTAAAAGATCATCTTTCTCATGTAATTCGTCATAACTATAAAGCTTCTAAGTATAAATAAAACTAAAATTTTTACGAAAAATCTTTGCAGATAAAAAGGTGAATGTCCAATGTTGTCCATAGAAACCATATGAATGAGAGAGCTCAGCAGCGTATGTATCTATATGTAGGGCCCGTTAGAGTCACGCATGAAAAATTGTGCACACGCGCGTTTACGTCTGTTGGCTGTGATGACGTCGCGGAATCCAGAGTAGAGAGAGAGAGAGAGAGAAAGAGAGAGAATTAAAAAATAAAGAAAAAAAAGAAAGACTGCAGGGGGCCACACAGCCACCCGGTGAGGAGCAAACATTTGTCGGGCGCTGCTGCGTTCTTACCTCCACCGCGATCCTTTCAAGTCGGCCCGACAAACGCGTGTCTCTGATTTTGTATGTGTGTGTGTGCGCGCGCGCGTGTGCGTGTGTGTACGCGTGTATACGCGTGTGTTTACGTATCGCGATTAGGTTACATTTGTATGCTCATGTGTAGGTGAACAATGAGTTTTCGATTTTTACGCTATACGTATAGATGGAAAAAAGTCTCTTTCGAGGTCGTGCTCGAGTGACCTTTTTTTTAGATATCATTCTTGCCGATCACGCTGCGAATGCATTTTCTAAATTTCTGTGAAAGAAATTTGCGCAGGGTTATCGCAATGGTAAAGTAAATAAAAATTTTTTTCTTTATTTTTATCGATTCTAAAGTATTATTATTGTTATTATTATTGCATCCTTTTATCAAAAGCTTACTTTATATGGTTAATATGGTTATATTTAACTTTTTCGTGACCATAAGATTTTGTAACGCTACTCTAGATATATCATTTATGTTTTATAGGGTCGAAGTTTAAAACTACTATTTTGGATGTATATTTTCTCGCAGAAAATAATTTTGGCATTTATTTTGCAAAGCATAGTTATTTTGCAATAATTTGTTTGTATGAATTGTTTAAAACAATTAATTTTAAAAAATAAATGGTCTATTCCAATTTAGCGACACCTCAGAACCTTTAAAACTTATTTAGTTTATGTGGAAAGAGACTAAAAACCTTATAAACATGAAAAGTTTAAGTGACCTCTATTGTGACTAATTTAATTTTATCAAAGAATGGGTTACTTATTTATTTAAAAATAATATATTTGTATTGTATATTATTCAAAATATTTATCGTGTATTCTTTTGTTAGTTAAAATGTTGCTTTAAAAAATAATTATCTATTTTATTTAGTTTCAATACTGAAGGAGATTTTTAAATATACTAATTTCCAATATATTACGTATGTTAATGTTGCCAACTATACATAAAGACATATGCATACTTAAAAAATGGAATGAATTTTCTCTCTCTCTCTCTCTCTCTCTTGCTCTGACTTTTCGAGAGGTAAAAATTAGCTGGCATTAACGATAAAAAGATTTCACATATTGTGGCCACATGCTATTGCAACGACGCTCTGGATGGATGTTTATGCAAAGAGCGCAAACGCTAGAGATTCTTTCCCGTTTCGAAATCAATATTATTCTTACCGGCGGTTAATTTTGCTTACGGATATATAGGATACATGAACAATGGAAAGCGAAAGAAGAGATAGAGATAGAGCGAGAGAGAGAGAGAGAGAGAGAGAGAGACAGACAGAGAGAGAAGTGGGAGAGGGAGAGAAAGAGAAAGAGAGAGATAAGGAGGATGAGAGCAAAAGAGAGTGCGAAAGAGAGAGACCTCGACGAAATTCGCAAATTCGATGTTTGCGCGCAACGTAACCAAACAAATTTTCAATTCGAAAACCTTCCGGATGAAGGTTTGACATGCGTTCGTGTAAATATAGTGTTGCTTTATGGAGATGTGTACTCTTTCATTCTAAATTTTCTTGTTTTTATTTTCTTTCAAAGTTTATTTAACAGTATTTTTTGTCTACGCTCGCGAAAAAAATATCAGAATTTTAATAATTAATTTGTTCGATTTCGTGTAAAAATTTAATTTCTAACTTATCGTATTAATATTAAATTAATTTAAATATAAAGTTTCTATCAGTAAATTGTCGTATAAAACAAAAATATTGCTCATGATTTGTAAAAAGTTTCAAATAGAATTAAAGCAATTAAGAAAAAAGATTAAAAATTAATCGACCAAAGTTTATGCCAAATATCAATAAAGTAATGATAAACGTTCGTTGAGAAGACTACGCATACAGAGTAGTGCATCGATATCCACAGCAATAAAGACTTTAGGCAATATATAAACTTGCGCTCTTGATGTCAGGCTCCTTAAAGAATGAAAGATCGTTGCGGGATAAAGAAATCTCTCATTCTCTAGTCGCAAATCTCATCGAGCCGCAACATTTCAAACTCCTCCCGCAAATACAAAGACCTATTCGGTCATCTACCTCTCTCTCTTCTAAAATTTCAAAATCACCGAAACCAGTAGTTCTCGCATTCGCCACTTTAAATGTGCGCGCACCTTACTATACATATATGCATTTATACATACACATATACGTATGTGTATGTATGTATGTATGTATGTATGTATGTATGTATGTATGTATGTATGTATGTATGTATGTATGTATGTATGTATGTATGTATGTATGTATGTATGTATATATATATATATATATATATATATATATATATACACGGATGCGTGTGCATACAGTGGACTCCTGTGAAAAACGGCAAATATTTCACAGCCGATAGAGCGAGAAAGAGAGAGAAAGAGAGAGCACGCGAACGCGGGATGTGTTAATTATACGCTCGGGAACAAAATTTTAATGAATGACCGAGCTAGCAAATACAGAAGGCTCATAGAAATTGTACGGGCATATAAAGCACGGTCAATGCCGCGAGGAAAGCTGAGCTTTTGTCTGACTATAACCTAGCCGAGGATCAAAGTAATCCACGCGGGCACGCGACTGCAAATTTTTTTTCTATTTTTTTAAACGTATTATTTTTTTCATTTTCGTTTTATACGCGTACTCTGCAATCCTGCGTGTTTATGTGTGGTCTATATACACAATATATATAGTCTGCGTGATTTTTTGAAAGATAGTTTTCGATGCTATTGCGAATACTTTTACCCGCTTTGTAACATTCTTTTTCGAAAAATTTTTAGAAGAAAAAAAATGTATTCCCTTGGGTATATGTGGTGGTTATAGATAATGGGTATCAAATCAATCACCATTTTTATTAAGACTTTGAGAATATGTAAAAAATTCTTTGATTTTCATCAGATATTGTAAAGTGTTAATTTAAATGACCAACAAGTATAGCTGAATTCATTAAGTATTGAAAAAAATAAATTTCTCTTTTAAAACTTTTGCTTCATTTATTTAAATTGCATATCAATAGTTACATATAACTGTTAATATAAACTATAATTTAAGAAAGCGAATTCATAATGTAAGTATTGTAATATACAATTATAATTAAAAGTAAATGTTTAATATTTAAAAGTCTGTGCAGTTTATAATCTTTGCTCCTGTTATTATATCCCCGCGGCAAATTTTTTGTCGTCGTTAAGTTATTCGGCAAGTGACAGACGATTCGTGCGCGTAACTTCACATTTGTTTTTGTTTTGAATTACCAGACGGTAGTTATTCTTTTCTAACTTCGATTTTCTTTCGATTCAACCGCACGTATTTATATGCCTTCTTTTTCTTTTTTATCTACCGTTATCTCGCGCACGTTTATGATTAGTTTTGTTTACTTTATTCTTATTTTAGTCTTGCTTAATTGCGTAATTTTTTTTCTTAGTAGCGTATAAATACAATAAATACAAATCGCTTTAGAAAATCTAAAAAATAATATAATTATTTACTAGATATATATTCATATCTTCCGTATCAAGTCAATATCGTATGTAAATATTAATCACCCCAAAAAAATAAAAACGATTTGTAGAGCGGTTTATTGTCGATATTGCCGAAAAAAATGTTACACCTCTTGATCTTGTTACCCCCTCGCCACCTTTAAAAACATTGCCACGGCACCACAGCGCCAAAGAAGAGGTGGTCCATCAGTGCGCCGCCTCTCTCTCGATCTCTTTATCTCTCTCCCTTTCTTTCATTCTCTTGCTTCAAATGCCCGAGGCTCGTATGTTCGCTTGAGCCAGTTGTATTTTCATCGACTACTCTTTCCCTCCCACCCTCTCTCTCTCTCTCTTTCTCTCTCTCTCTCTCTCTCTCTCTCTCTCTCTCTCTCTCTCTCTCTCTTTCACTCTCTTCTTATCCTTTCAGCCCTGTACGGATCTCTCTCGCGACATCATCACCCAGTCGACATCTCGAGCTTCTACCTTGCTAACGCTGCATTTTTCTGAGCACGTTTTTCTCTGCCTTTATCTGTCTCTTTCTTGCTTCCTCTCTTCCTCTCTGTCTCTCTGTCTCTCTCTCTCTCTCTTATTTATTTATTTGTCTTATTAAAATTTGCATCGCTGATGAAAAAAAAATTATTCGCGTGCTATCGAGTGCATGAAGAGCTTATGGTACGTATGAATATTTTTCCGGACTGACATTGACGTTAATTTTTATTGTGAGATGCCTATATGTACTTAGACGCAATACTTTAAAAAACTTGACTAATCAACTAAGTCATTGTTTTTATCTTAACGACGAAGGATCACCTGTCGAGAATTATTTTAATCCAATATCTCTGATTCATAATTTAATCGTCGCGATACGATATTTGAAAGCATCGACTTCTCTACTCGCACAAAGCTTCAGTTAACTAACCAATATTACGATCTCGACGATTGAATCTCGCGGGTCCGTTAAGTGCTTTTGAGTGACAATCATCCGCCCCAGAAGAGTGGAAATGAAAGAAAGTAGGAGAAATGATAAAGCCAATAATGAAACGAGGCGATATTAATGCGGAAGACGCTCGCGTGGCGTGCGTAAGATAAGAGTTGACGACTTCGTTAATCCATCGTCAGAGAGAGAGAGAGAGAGAGAGAGAGAGAGAGAACGATTAACCAGAGAAACACAACGCACTTGTATACACAATGGACCTTTTTAAAAACGATTTCCGTCGCACAGATCGTTTGCCCCACTTTTTGCCGTTATAAAAGTGAAAGAATAATAAAGCCAGTGGTAATATATCGCACGACAATCAAAGAAAAAAAAGCGTGCAATTTGTATATTTCAAAAAGATCGTTTATTTTCTTTACTATCAAAGACATAAGATATATAGAATTATTATGGAGACTCGACAAAATTGTAACGATGAACACGGTGCTAATAATAATAACAATAACGGAATGACAAAAGCGAAGGCTGGAACGTCGAGTCGAGAAAGTAATAGTTCGCTGGACGAAGCCGTTGGGAAATTGTTGCAAGGTAAGAGATTCATAATTTTTCTTTTTTTTTCTTTACTTTAAATTGATATGATAATTGTAAAGTTTGTAGAAAAAAAAAAAAAAAAAATTGAAACTAGTAATTTTGCATACATTTAGTTTAATTAAATAAAATTAATACCTAGAAATAATGTATTGCAGTAGGTATATTTTTACGCTTACAATAAAAAATATGTAAATAAAATTTAAAGTAATAAAAAAAAAAAAAACTTATAAAAAAAGATTTCCTACATCGATTGTTAAAATCGTTATTATCATCATAAAATTTTAAAAATAAATTTTTTTGAAATAAATTAATAGATCACATTAGATGAAAGTTCATTTTGTCAGCGATGTTTTAATGAAGCGCTATCAAAATTAATTATCTAAAACGGTTCGAATAAATTATAAATAACCAACACTAATTAGTGTTAGGTATAAAGCTAATATTTTCGGATGTGTTGACATATTTAATTAATCACACTTTCGTCATCCAACAATAGCTCTCATATATAACCCTCGATACTTTCAACTCCTTACAGCTTCGCATAAATGAAGAGTTATAAATCAGCTGAAAAATCTTGAAAATCCGATCTTGGAAAGTTGCAAAACGTTGTTGCGGTATACCTCCTCGTCAGTCCTATATGCGAAGGTGAACTAAGTAGTTAAACGAGATGTTTCTGTTAAGCTGACTGAGCCAAGAAAATCGTTAACGTATTATTTCCACATAGCGAATGTCGATCGCAACTAATTCGAAATTTTACATTCACCGATAAAACGGTAAAAGAGGTGCGATTTACCGAAAAAGGACAAAAATAATTAAAAACTCATCAATAAAACAATCTAAATATGCATACTTGCACAAGTAAATAATACCGTAGGATACCGTTATGGAGATAATAAGAAAAACTTTATTAGCGGATGAATTGCAAACAATGCATCAGAAAGTCGATTCACCGTGTCGTAAGTTTTGCCGAAGCCCCGAAAGCTCGTTTACCGAGGACGTTTTAATTGGCGCTGAAAGCTCAAAGACGAAATCGTCGTGACGACAACGGCCGTCGCTCTTCTAAAAGCGAGTCAGATTCATCCGAACGATAAGACCTCACTCACTCTCTTACTCTGACTCTCTCTCTCTCTCTCTCTCTCTCTTTCTCTCTCTCTCTTTTTCCCTTTCTCTCTCTGTCTATTTTCTCTACCCGCGTACGTGCGTCTATTGCTTATTAGTTGACTTTGTTGTATGCTCGATGGGGGTATAAGCACTTTTTCGATTTTTTGTCCAATATACAATAAGCTGGCGTAATAGATATAGCTCAAGATATAACTCATCAAATGGTTGATATAATTTTAAAAATTTGGTAAATAAAAAATTATGCAAGTCAAGCGGTGCTTAGAATAATGGAGGAAAAATGATATTTCTTATAGATAATACTTAAATTGAATTTGGTGCAATGTTAAATAAAGTCTAATAAAAACAGCGTAATAATAAAATAAAACAAAAAAGCGGGCATAATATTAAATGTATAGCATTTTGTTACCTTCATGCTTCATTCACCTTTTCGTAGTCGCATAAATATATAAGCGTAAATATATAAATAAGCGTGAAAATAAATTCGCTAACTTGACAACAAGAAGTTTCATTTTTTCTGCATCGGTAAATGTGTTCTTCGGCTCCTCTTAAATTTCAAACTTTAAATTCTCATGCCTATTAACAATGTAGTAAAAAATTTTATTACATTGTGTTTTCGAAAAGTTCAATATACTTTATAGCATAATTAATTTCCAATGTAGCATAATTTTTCTTTATTGTTGAGTTCGATTAATTTTCATTCAATAAAGACAATATGTTTACGATAAATATTATTAAAACTTATACTTCTACTACAAAAAATATGTTGTAATTTTCTGTAAATGTATTATTTTACAATTTTTATTGCAAACTACCATAAATTTTTTTTTAATTATACGATTTAAACGCCAATGTTTTATTCCTACACAAATTTTGCCTATTTTTTCGGATAGAGATTTTTAACTAAATTATCTCTATAAACCAACTCCTATAAACAAAATTCAATCGATTTATAAGTTTAAATCCTTGTTAATAAGACTAACTTTCTTATCTAACCTTTTACGCTACCAAATACAATTTTACCAAATAAACGCAAGTTGAATAAATAAAAAAAAAGAAAAAAAAAAGAAAAAAAATAATAAATAATAACAAAAAAGAAAAAGAAGTAGAACAAGAATCGTGAGCGTGTGGATCATCGTGATCATCAGGATATAGGAATACTTAAGGTGATGGCTAAAAAAGAAGAAAGAAGAAAAGGGGAAGGGAGCTGTTGGGTCTAATGCGGTTGCGGCAGGTGCTGCGAACGGAGCGCGACGCGGGTCCACTAATTACGCGGCTACCCGAATTAAATCCGACACGTCGGCTGTGCACGGGTGAATATTTATTGCGCCCGGTACACCCGCGCGTGCACACACACACACATACACACACACACACACACACACGTGTGCGCGCGCGCAATTGCATACGTACATATACATTCGCTTTCGTCGTCGTTTCTTCATCTCACCAAAATAGAGGGAGAGTTAGCTTTCGCAATATATTCCATTACTATATTTTCTCGGTGTACTCGCCTGCTGGAACGAGAGATCGGCAGTGATAAAGCTTCCGAAAGAGTGATTTGTTCTTTTCCCTACACTTCTTTTTTTAGCATAATTTTTAATAACCCTATTCCTTTTTTTTCGCATACGTGAAATTTGTTTATAAAACTTAAAAGATATTTGTCATACTAATGGAGTGTTTATTGATTGCAATTCAAATGGATTGAAATTTTTTTATTGTGTTTCATCAATTTCTATAAATACATAGATTTTATTATTAAATCCTGTCTTATAATTAAATTATATTTAAACGATGTAAATTTTATCTCTTATTATCTTTTGCAAATCAATTGATTGAAAAATCAAAAAATTATACAACGATTAACATTTGAAAATGTGATTTTCGAATTTCTGCGAGATTTGATAAAAAGTTCTCAATCAAAACCAAAAAATCAGATAAAAATCTAAATTAAATCGATCAAATTGAAATACATGACAACGGTATAAATGAAGAAAATTAATAAGTAAAGCATTCAATTCGAGATTTTGATGATAAAAATTGCAAGTTTATTACAACCTCAATATATAACAAGGCTTTGGTTAAAAAATGTAAACTTGGAAAATCATTGTATAAACTCGTTTTTGTATGGGCTGCACTCGCGTTTTGATACCAATGACGAATGGCTTCCACTTATTAAGGAGCTTATTTTATAGTATATATTCGATTTACTTACGGCATGTTATTGTAACGTCTTTTATTTTATGAAATAAATTTGTGACATTTTAAAAAATAAAAATATTGATAAACTTAAATAGCAATTTATTGTTAGATTTAAAGTTATTTAGAATAATTCTTTATTTCTTTAAATTAATTACTTTCACCTGATAAAAAAGTATAATTTTGTCATTAAAAAAAAAATATCTGTCCTTCGTGGACCTGTTTACCGGGCAAAATATTTTAATTCTTCCATCACCATCACCGCGGTTTATAATAAATTCTCGCAGCCATTTATCTACGTACGCAGAAGCTTCTTCGTAAACATCGCGCAACGATAAGCGGTCGTTAAAAAAAAATAAAAACGCGGTTCTAAATTCATAGGAGCATTGTATGTATACGCATATACATATGCAATCGTATCATATATGTATACGTTAACGCTATATAGGTTTCATGGTAAAGTTATTCCTGGCCTTCTCTTTTGGATCGCGGTATACATTTCCATGTATTCCGTCAACAAAAAATAAAAAAAAATAAAGAAGGTATCGCACGACGACTGAAGATACCGCGCCGTCGAACCGTAGCGAAAAGGCGGTTGGCAATTAGTCGAAAAAGGAGACAGGACAACGCGCGCGACTCGATGACAAGAATTCAAAGGAGAAGAGAACGCGAGAAATTCTTTTTCTCTTTTATTTATTTCTCGAACCAAACGTTTCGGTTTAGTTTCTACAGGATTTTTACGCGTACGCGATAGTTTGTTGTCGCAGGGACGAATATTATTATTTTTTTTCGTTAGTACTTTCTAGGGAAAAAGTTGACAGTGTATCGATAAGGGAATGTCAAGTGGATCGAAAAATTTTGGAAAAATTGTAACATTAAAAAAAATTTAAATTTACATTAAATTAATTTATTATAATTCTATCGTTTATTTTTCTTAGACAAAGATGCGCAGAAAAAATTAAAATTTTCATGCAATAATAAATTTATTGTTATTGTGATTAAGTTCGTTGGCTCTAAACCTTAAAACTAGTTTTATAATCCAAAAAAGAAAAAATTGATTTCCCTAAATTATAAAAGCAGAAATGAATACTAAGTAGCAGTGACGGTAAAATGTCGCAAGAGAACCGTCGCTATCGCTTTTCGTTAAATTTACATGAATAAAGAAAAATGAAGAACGGGAAAAGATAAAACAAAAATAAAAATCGGTAAATGTTAACATGTCAAATATCAAGGATGCAACTCTAAGTTTAAATTTTACGGCGTTAATTGAATTTTGATTTTTTTTTTTTTTTTTTTTTTTTATTTCTTTGATTTATTTTGTGTTTCATTTCCATTTGAGTAAAGTTATGATGATTCTTATTTTTATAAGTTTTAACAGTTTTCGTCATTTATAAAGTGTAAACTTGAGAATTGATATAAATATTTTTTGTAAAAATATTTCCCATTAATCGAATTTGATCTTTACGACTTTTCATTTTATTGGATACAATCTTATTGATTTTAAACTGAAAAATAGCATACAGTTTTTTGATAATTTAAAAAAAAAATAATAATCGTTTCATTAATTTAATTGTAAAGGTTACGACTGGACGCTTCTACCGGTGACATCTCGTGCCGGCGGCCGACGAAGTGCACACGTTAAAAGACCGATGAACGCTTTCATGGTCTGGGCACAAGCCGCAAGACGACGACTAGCCGATCAACATCCACAGCTACATAATGCTGAACTTTCCAAGACCCTTGGAAAATTATGGAGGTGAGTTTATTAACAAGAATCATTATTTTTTTATATCCGTACTTAATTATAAATTTTTTTTTGTTTTTTGTAATGTGGCGCTAATTGATTAGAAATCAATTCATAATTTTAATACGAAAAAAAAAATTAATGATTATGCTTTATTTTTTCGTTTTTAAATATTTAATTTATATATTAAAGAATAAAAATTGACTTTTAGGATTTTGAGCGACGGCGAAAAGCAGCCATTCATAGAAGAAGCCGAAAGGCTGAGAAACGCTCACAAAAAGCAACATCCACATTATAAGGTAAATATCCATAAACGTTATTATAAAAATCAATGAAAATTGATGATAAAAATATTGTCTGTACTAAAAAATATTTAGTATCAACCGCGAAGGAGAAAACCAAAATCGGACGAGCAGTCGTCATCAACGAGTAATACATTGTCTCATCGTGGCAACGCAGCTCTCGGTAATCTGGACGTCGTCGTCACATCCGTTAACACCGATTGCACCTATGGACGCCTTTATCCCGAAAATTCTAACAAACCAATCTACGAGCGTACGGTTCCTTCGACTGCGGCGTACGGTGGGGACTTGCCACCTCGCGTATCATACGAAATGGCCAAGTACTCCCTTGATCAACATGGATTAACGCACGGTAATTTCGTTTTATCTTCTTCATTTACCATAAAATAAATTTTATTTCCTTATTGCTAAAAATTTAATTCTTAAAAATATGGCAGTTATATAATTTTTCATTTTATCTTTATCTTAAACAATGGCTGTCTCATTTCTTCAGGAAAATGTTTAGACGGAACTGCGCGCTATCCAGAGGCGCCTATGCATCACCATCACGCTGGCTTAAAATACGCGGAACTACAATCCAAGGCTTACGATCCAAGTATCGCACGTTGTACCGGCTACAACGAGTCCGGATCGCAAAAGTATCCAGATCAAAAAGTCACCTACAGCGAAACGTACGCGAGTTCCGCAAAAAGCTATGGATGCGCACATCAGCAGTACTATGCCTCGACGACGTCGACGATGCCCTCGGTACCAACAGCGGCCGACGGCTATTCTCACGAAGAGCTAGATTATGGTCAAGGGCAACATGCCACCCCGGCACCGCCAGTGCCGAGCGCATCCCACTCCTTTTATCCGTACATTTCGACCATGGGACAAGCACCGTATTACGTTGCACCAAGGTGAAGTGCGCTAACACGCACGCGCGCGCGCGCACACACACACACACACACACACACACACACACACAAACCGCGAATATCTGAAGCTGTTTATAATGTTCAATCGTAGTTTTTCAATTTTATTAACTTGAAAATAAAATGGATGATTTTTATAATTTTTTATTTCATTTTATTCGTTATATTATATTCTTACCCAAGCGGAAATGAACTGAATGGAAAAAGAGCTAATAAAATCTAATAACTATTATTATTTGTTTATAAAGTGTGGAATTTAGACTCTAGTAACAGTTATTTATAGTTACTAACTTTTACTAACATTTCTTAGTTTTTATTATGTTTTATTAGCTTTTATTAGCTTTTCAACTTTTGATCAAAAAGAATTTGTGACTCTTCAGAAAAGCTAATAACTGCTAATATTATTTTAAAAATATTAAATACTCTTATAAAGTATTTATAATTATTATAATTGGTTAATAATAGTAATTAGTAATGATTAGCTTTTTGGTTTTCACACGAAAAAGAAATATGAAACCGTTCTAAAAGCTAATAACTATTTATATTCTAGCTTTTATTGCATCTTTGTTTGTAAGGACATTTCCTAAAAATAAAAATCTATAAAAATCTAATAAAATCTTATAAACATTTATTAAATTTATAAAATGACGATAAAAACTTCGAAACATTAATATACATTATTGACTATTATTAGAGTCCAAAATCCACACAGTATAAGATTTTAATATTACCTAATAAAAGCTAATAATCATTATGAAGAATTACTTTTTGTTAATAACATTTATATGCACGTAATTATTTCCGCTTGGGTACAAATATTAGTTCTTTAAAACAATAAAATAGTTATTTTCTAATTCTTTGGAATTTAAATTGTCCACAGTTACCGCCTATCTATATGTTAAAACAATTTATATTTCTTTTTTAACACGGACTTTAAAAATTTTGGCTACATATAAATGCAAATGCATAAATGAATTTGTGATAAAATAATTCAAAACTTATAACAGAAAAGGTATTTTTTCCATACTATCTTAAACGATTTAAGATTTGATATAATTAAATTGTTCGAACTTAAATGGTTAATAACTTTTTGCGTTTAATTTTGTGATATTTAAAACTTTCGTATAGTTCGTTGTTTACTTGGCGTGGTAAAAAAATATGTTAATGCCCATGATAAAAAAATTGTTGATGCCCGTTGTCATTAATACTCGATGATTGTTTTATCAAAATTAATTTTTCAATTATAATTCGATGTTTTTCTATTTAATTTCGTACGTATTTGAATGATAAAAAATATTTTAATAATTAATGCTAAAAGTAAACGCTATGTACATGAAATAATTTATCATTCGTTTTTAATATTTTTATTTAACTATTATTAATTTATTATAAAATTTTATAAAACATTTATCCTGGCATTATGCCACATACTTGCAAAATAAAATTTGTATATTATTTTTTGAATTTTTTTACAACTTATTGAATTTTATTTATTATTTTTATAATACAAAAAAATTATAGTATTTAACTATTAATAAATATATATTAAACTCAGAAATTAGTTTCAATAATTGCATTAAATTTTTAAGATAACGATAATTTGTAATAATTTAAAAAAAATGAGAAATATTTAGTATAGTAGTGTGCATATGTATATATAACATAATAAATAAAGATAATAAATATAAAATGTATCATGAATATGAATGCATAATTATTACATTTAAAACTTAATGTACCGTTTAAATATGATGTTAGTCTGAGTAATCAGTTTATATGTAAATATATGAAAGTTAAGTTAATGTCAACATTTTATTTGTTGCATAATGAAATATTAATTTTAATCACAGGTATTTTCATTTTGTTAATTATCTGTTTGTGATTAATATGTTATTAAACATAATTAAGGTGTAAAGAGATACTCGTGTTTAATGTTACAAGTTAGGTATAAATAAATGTATGTATACAAATTATTATCAGAAATGTATATATACAGACAAAGACGATAAAAAGTAAACAATAATATTTTTCTAACTTTACAAACATGAAGAAATTATAAAAAAATTTGTTATGTGCATTCTGTTTTAAAAAAAATATCACCATGTAGATTTTATTAACATATCATAGGCGGTTTCTCTTAAATTAACTTTACTACAGTATATACTAACAACTGTCATCACATAAATTTTTATAAAATTATTACAACATTGAAATTATTTATCTAAAAAGATTGTGATCAAAAACTTTATAAAAATAAAGGTAAATAAATAATAACAAATAAATAAAGTTTTGTCATGCATGAAATTTTAATAAGCTGGCTTTATACGACAGTAAATAAAAAAATATCAAAAATATGCATGCTAACTATCGATCTTAATTTATTGAAAAATAAATTAATTAATATTTTAGTATATTACGTTTCACTTTTAGAAAAAATTTTAATGAATAAAAAATATTAGATGCATTTTTTATTTTTTTTTGACGTTTTACATAAACAAGAATATTATTTTACGTAAACATCATATAAATAGGAGGCATTTATTTATATGTTAATAATTAATGATTTAAAATGTTTTGATATGTTTCATTATTTAGCTGTTAGGAAATTTTTGCATATTTTAAATTATTTAAGTAAGCATATGAATAATCTGTTTAATCAATTACTAATTATTATTCAGTACATGCATGTCATTTAAGAATATGCAATAATTAGCAAAAAAATATTTTTTTATTAAATACATATCTATGATTAGAGATATTAAAGAAATTAAACATAAAAATACTGCAAACATTTTTACTCATGAATATAGAACGACAACATTTAAACATTAATGCTACAAAAATCTTTAATTTTATCTCTTTAATTTAAAGCAATCTATTGTTAATATATCAAGCCATTCGCTACAACATAATCAACAATTGTTTTTTTCATCAAGAATTATGAATTTAAAACAATTTAGATACATCTATAAATGTATAATAATTTTTAACATAGAATTTGGATATTATTAAACTATCGACGTTAACAATTGTAATTTATTTCTAAAGCTTCGTGATATCCTGAACTCTACCATAAAGCATTACAACAATTTATTTTATAATTTTTTTTAAACCTTTTAGAATTTACAATTATCAGTTGGAAATAGAATCAAGTACAGCTGCCAATTCTTTTATTTGATCTCTGTTAGCATGCATGAATGCCTTAGCCGTCCACATCATTTCGGCTAGTACTCTGTCATTCTTCTCGTCCATAGGTATTTCCGCTGTCAGTTGCGGATTAAATCTATAGTATGGTACACCAATCATTGAACACCAGGTTCGTGCTCTATCCACTACTCTTCCATCACTTGCTGTTGCTTGATCCACCAATAAAGAAGCCAGGACTGTGATACCCATAGCTGGATATCAATTCACAATTAAAAATTGTTTTAAAAAAATATAAATTAACTGTACATTTTGTAAATATAATTTATTTTATATTAAAAAGAAACTTATTCTTCGCAAAATGCTAATTATTCTATTTTACCTAATTTAGCGGTGTCGATAATTCCTTCAGGCCTATAAACGTCAACATTTTGTAAAGGCGACATTGGAATTAAGCCAGTTCCTATTGAAACTACAAGGGACAAAGGCTCAACTTCGTTTTCCCTATCAGTAGCTTTCAAAGCCAAATTAAATTCATGAATTTCAGTCATAGCATCAAGTGTAGGATTATTAGCAATGAGTCCTCCGTCTAAAAATCGTCCGAAAGCACGGAAAAAAGGCGGTGCAGCACCAGTAGCTCTAGCAGCCTTCCACAAAAGTTGTTCTTCTGGTGACAGCGTCTCTTTGAATTTATCGCTTGTCGGAATATTAAGAATTTTACTCGGAGATTCATAATTGCGAAACAGATGCAAATCTACGGGTTTGCGATCAGCTAAGACTCCAGTAATCATAAGTTTAGGATTTCTAATGTCCGCCATCACCGTCTCCTCACCTAGTGTTTCTTTTAATGCATTTTCTAATGGTTCACTCGCATAAGGCCGTTTACCAACAAACGCATTATCTTTGATTCGAAAATAAAGTGCTTGACATTCTTTCAAACTTTTACCCGCTGCTATACCTAATGCTAATATTCCACCTATTTTAATCAATATTACAATTTACAATCGTCTTTTAAAATAAATGTACAGGTGCTTAAACTTACATGTTTTATTAATTAAGTTTACCTGTAGATGTACCGGCAATCCAATCAAAACAACTTAAAATTGGTTTTTTCAATATAGCTTCTATCTCAAGAAGTGTTTGCACTAACACCAAACCTCTAATACCACCTCCATCGAGACAAAGCAATCTACCACCTTTAGCACGTTTACGCTTCTTTGAAGCCATCTTTTCCATGCTCGACACATAGAGCATATTATCTAAAACGGTTCGTGGAACAGCTGTAGGTGGTTCTGGAGGCGCAATGCCATCGAAATTCTCGTTGTACTTGCAATTTATATCGCAACCTTTTATATCAGGCGAACATCGTTCGGCACCCACTGCGTGTAAAATGTATAAGATTTTCTGGCCGTCATGTGTATTTTTATCAACAAGGTGTCGAGGCGATTGTGATTTGAAGTTTTTCGCATTGATATCCGCACCGAAAGCAATTAGAATTTGAACGATTGTCGGAGTGGACTAGTTAAAAATAAGATAAATTCCTTAATTAAAAAAATAATTTTCATTATACTTTTTTAGTACAAAAAAATTTTTATCACAAAATAAAAAAATTTTATTGGCATCTCTTATTTTATGTAAAATACATTATTAACAAACCCAATATTGTAAAAAATTTACCTGAGATACTGCTAAATGTAAAGGAGTATTTCCTTCCTTATCGATTATATTTACATTTGCCATATGACTAAGTAGAGCAGCTACACATTCAAGTCTTTTTCGAATAACCATTATATGAAGGGCTGTTCTTCCGTCAAAATTTAAAGCATCGATATCACAATTTTTTTCTATCAATGTATTCATGACTTCTCTACTACAAGACCAATGTAAGGGTGTGCCACCAAATTTCATATCTTCAGGTTTTAAACTATTTGGTTGATTATGTAGAAAATCACCAATGTAACCCGGAGTCGTAGCTGCTCCTTAAATAAGGCATACTTTAAGTTAAAATTAAGTTATTTCAAATTAAAAGCATACGACGTATAAAACACTTATAATACATAATAACGAACCTTCCGATGCAGAAATATTGACATCAGCCCCAATAAGTAAAAGAGCTTCCACACATTTCGGTTTATCATCGAGACAAGCAATGTGCATCGGAGTATAGCCATCGCTGTTTCTGCTGTTTAATGTATTTGGAAAATCAGCACCAAGAGCTAAAATAATTTCTTTAGTCGAAGTAGCTGCATAATGGTAAACGGTATTAGCTTTAAAATCCAAATGTTCTAAGGAACTTCTAGCTGAAATTAACATTTGTACAATTTTTAAATTGTTTGTTCGAACAGCAATTTGAAGGGGAGATGCTCCAGAATCCGGATCAGCACTGTTCAAGTAACTGTTGACAACATCATGATTAAAAGCATCATAAAGTAATAAATGTGCCGAAATGTGTGCTAAATTCCATGTAGGATGTTCATACAATGTATCGCACAATTTTTGTAACTTGGTAACATTTGATAGCTATATATATAGGAACAAAAGTAAAAATTTTTCTTTTCATCCAGAACAAAAGCACATTAGTTCATGCAAAAGACAAAATTACCTCGCGACATATTTCCAGGAGGATGGGAACTTTATCTTTATAAATTATGAATCGTGATTCTACTTCTTCAAGATTTTCAGATCTATATAGACTGTTAAATCGGATATATATTTATATTAGTTTATAAAATTGATAAGATTATATATTTTTTTAAGTTCATAACATTCATTAAACATACAAAACATGTATTCATCAAAGAAAAACAAGACATCAACATACCTATACCCTTGATGCAAAGTCTCCGTACAAGGTCTATGTAAAACAATTTCATATTTTTCTTTTTCCAAATTATTCGGTGTGTACAACACAATTCCATCTTCTCGGCAACGAATATTTTTCTTATGATATTCATTTGTTTTAACTTCTTGCACTGCATTTGCGGATATTTCAGAAAAAACGTTGCGGAGTACACTGGAAGCAATATTTCCAAGCCATGCCATTTTTAATGTAAAAAAAAACAACAGCCTGAAATAAAAAAGACCACAATATTATAAATAAAGAAGACAGTATAACAGTAAATACTTTTTTTAAATAATGAGATTTAAATTATGTTGTCATATTCCAGAAATATTTTACTTTCTCATTGATTATTAACTTAAACATGTTCAAATGTAAAAATTAAAAAATGTAGAAAATTGATGATACCTATTTTAAAAAGAAAGTTATAGAGATTTTACAATTGCAATCATCTCATTTCATTTTGACAGGCGGCACTAAATATTGTCTATAATTATAGGAAGACTCATTCTTATTTTACAAACAACAGTAAGGTTAACATTTAGAAAAACTGGGATTATAATGATAGCAGAAGACGTTACGATATAATATAATAATTTATTTATTTTAAATATAATGAGATTTTATAATAATAAACATGCTTTAATTCAACAATAAAATTTGTCAGTTATCTCAATAATCATTAACTGCAAAGCAATAGTTAATACACACACACACATATATATATATATATATATATATATATATATATATATATATATATACATACAGAGATGAATCAGGAGATCACCAGAGTCAATGAGAAATAGTGTGGCAAGTCACGCCCGCAAAGAAGTGCTGTCTCTTACATGCGAGCCGCCGAACTATACCGATTTAGCTCAAGCGAAGTAAGGGGATACGCACGTCCGGTGTGCACGCATCGAACGTATGTGTAACCATCAGTGATCAAAATCAGCTCATCATCATTTCATCTGTTGTACCTATAGAAGGCTTGTTTTGAATCTGCAATTTAAATCTGAATATAATACAGTACTCGTTTAAAACATTTTTAACTAACACTAAGTAAACTTACTTATCTCTTAAATGAATGAATTTTTAGTAAATGAGTCTAATAAAGTAATTCTGAAAGAAAATAAACAATATGAATAATTAAAAACAATCGAAGAAACTAAAATTTGCATATCAAAATGTGAAAGCATATAATTTGGCTCAAGACTTTTTAATTTAGGATATCCTGACAGCGATGTAGATGTTTTGTTAATTGTGAAAATGTATATTATAAAAGTACAACGCAAAAGCAATGTCAGCAATACTTATTATCAGTAAAAGATAATTTTGAAGAAATTCTACTAGTTACCAGAATGCCGATCACGAAATTAAAACATTTACCTACTGGTTTGAAATGTGACATATCTTTTATCAATGCACTTGATGTTGAAAGTAAATTAAATAATTATTAAAATTCTCAACTTTGTAACGGGATAATTGGGATGCACGTGCGGGTATCCTTCTCGCGTATGAGCACTGCTGTCGGCCCCGGTTTTGAGCCTGACAGGCCACTAAGTACACCGATGTGACCTCATGTGTCGACGGACGTTAGCCGTCGGTACAAAGACACCCTCGTGCAGTGCCGGTCCGCTTACAACGCAAGATCCTCCTCGGATCCTGCTTTACTTACGTGTGCGGAGCCTTACCCTAAGGCCCCACTACCGGTGCTACTTCCACCGGGCTCGGCTGCTCAGTATGCGTGCCAACAGTCGGTTGGCACACCCTCGGAGGCGGCGGTATTCGGGATAGGAACGCTAGATAAGAAAGGCGATAAATAACGCACACCCGTTCTGCGCTAATAAGTTATTTATTGCTAAATATTCACAAAATCGGTATAAAAGTTAATTATTTATCGTGTAGAGGCTTAATCACTTGAGTCGCAATTAGTATTGCTAGACGAGCAATACTAATACGCTAGGCGCGCTCTGCGCATGCGCGCGGTACACTCGTCTTTCCTTGTTCACGCCATAGAGATAATATACATAGAGTCAGCGAGGTATGGAAGCTCGTGTAAGTGGAAATGTCTTACTCAAAGAAAGAGAAAGAGAATCGGAGACCCCTTTTTCTTTCTCTGTCTACTCGCTTTTGATTGGTTATTGACGACTAGCACTGCTGTGAGGCGGGAAAATCCCGCGAGCTCCAAAGATAATTCTGCAATCAGCTTATGTATAATACACATGTCTATTTATTTTGAGCATAGAGAAAAACAACAAATAAACGAAAATGACAATATATTGCATTTTATGCAAGAAAAAGTGTATTGCTTACGACAATACTATAAAAAATTTAATAATACTATAAAAAATCACAAAACTTCTTTTATTTTGTTCAATTTAATAATTTTACGTACGCAGCTCATTGATTAATATTAGAATAACGTATTACGAGGGCGGTTCAATAAGTACCCGTGTTAGAAATAAAGACACCATTTTTTCTGAAAAATTTTTTTTTTTTCTACACAGTCCCCTTTTAGAAAGATACACTTCTCCCAACGTTCCTGCCATTTTTTTAATCCCTCCAAAAAGTAGGATTTGTCAAACTCTCCAAAATACGCCTCTGTCTCGGCGATGACTTCCTCTTATGAGCTAAATTTTTTTCCCGCGAGCCATTTCTTCATGTTAGGGAACAAGAAAAAGTCGCAGGGAGCCAGATCGGGTGAATACGAGGGGTGTGGCAGCAATTCATAACGTAATTCATACAGTTTGGCGGCGACAACTCCGGATGAATGTGCTGGTGCGTTATCATGGTGAAACAGCACCTTCTTTTTCGCCAAATGCGGCCGTGTCTCCTTCAATTTTTTGTCGAAGCAGTCCAATAACTCACTGTAGTATTGTCCAGTGATCGTTCTTCATTTTCTAAAAAATCCATGAGGATGACGCCGTTCGCATCCCAAAAAATCGTCGTCATGATCTTTCTGGCCGATGGGACCGTCTTCGCCTTCTTTGGAGCAGATTCACCGGGAAAAATCCAAGTTTTGATTGTTGTTTAGTTTCTGGTGTGTAATGACGAATCCAGGTTTCATCAACGGTGACAACTCGCCGCAAAAACTCCTTCGGATTTCACTTAAATTGCTCCAAACACTGCTTCGAAGTTTACAGCCGCATCCGTTTGTTGTCCACCGTGAGCAATCGCGGCACCCATTGGGCCAACAATTTTTTCATCGCCAACTTATCATGTAAAATATTAATTGCCGTTTTGGTCGACACACCTACAGCCTCTCCTACTTCGCGCACTTTCGTTCGTCGATCAGCGAGAATCATATCGTAGAGTTTTTGAATGATTTCCTCGGTAACCACGTCTGCCGGGCGTCCTGGTCGCTCCTCATCAAAAACGGATGTTCGCCCACGTTTAAATTTGTTGAACCAATATCTAACTGTGGTCATAGATGGCGAAGTGTCCCCATAAACAGCATCCAACTTCGCTTTTATCTCCTAGCATTTTTCCCATCCAAAAACAAAAAGCGAATTACCGAACGATACTGCTATTTTTCCATCTTAGCGAAAATCACGAAACACGTCTTACTCGAATGACTGCCAAATCCAAACTAACCTATCAATCAGTCTGAAATTTGTTGTACCGTCGTTTGATAGATGACAGCACACGATGATAATACCAACTTCCCTCAGGAACGCCCTCTGTCGTCAAACACGGGTGCTTATTGAACCGCCCTCGTATATACAATATTAGTAGTAAAACCAAAGATAACCCATTAAATAAATTAAGAGAGTAGATGAGAAAATAGAGATAGATTGGTCACGTTTCTCTTTGTTATTAAATCAATTGCGAGCAAAAAAAAAAAAAGCAGTAAACGACACCAAGACGCGATCAACGAAACGGAAAAAATAAAATGTGAAAACACATGCGTAGGCGCGCGGATGATACGAGCTATAAGTGAACGTCCATGCGAAAGCTACATACAAACCTTTTGACCTTATAACCTAAAAACTTGATAAACCAATAATACAACAAGTCATTTCTTGGTGAACGTAATATTGAACGAATAACCGAAAAACCTAATGACCCAGTAAACTGTTTTATCATGAGCCGTAAATGTAAAAATACGCTTAACTAACAAAAATTTAGAAATAAACTAATACTGCAATAACCCGGTAAATTTGTAATCCAATAATCGGAGAAGAGAATAAACCGATAATCCAAGCCATTTATTAATAAACCTAATAATTAACAAATAATCAAATAACCCAAAAACCCAATCAACTGCTTTATCATGAGGCGATAATTAGAAACCCGTTTACCGAGAGTTTGTGACTTGTAACTAATAAATTGTAACGTCGGTAAACGACCTCCGTTTTTTTTATATGTGTTAAGCCGATAAGTCTTCTCGTTGTTTTTTCTTGTTCCTGTCCTTGCCGATTAGCGGGAAAGCGCTTCGATCTCATCGACCACTTGCGTCGAACTATAGTAAATTTTTTCCTCCAATGAGAATTTTTCCCTCCAAAAACTTACTTAACGCGCGGGCTATTGACACAGACCGTTGTGAAAGAGACCCTAAGCGTGGGCCAAGAGTTTACGAGTTTTCCCGGAACGGTAGAAAAAATGGTACATGCACTTGAGTCTAACGAAAGGACACTAGACCAAGCACGTGCACGTCAAGTCGGCGCCGAAAAACATAAAACTGTCCCATAAACACCGTTTTTTCTACCCGTAGTTTTCCTATCTAAAATACGTATTTTCTTTTTTTCGAACTTTCCCTGCGTAATACAATTATAATGTTATGCAATATTTTTAAATTGTTTTATTATCGCAAATTATAACCGTAAATTTCGCTTACCGATACACTGTACAGGTAGCGTAATAAAACAATAAATAGGTCCCTAGGAAGACCTCGGTAAATAAATTGAGTAACTGTTTTAAACTAGGAATATATTGAATAATATTTAAATAAAATAAAAGATACAACGTTTAACAAAAAGTATAAAAACTGCGATTTCTAAAAATACCTCACAAGGTATATATTTTTTTTTATACAAAATAAATTCCAAAATAATTATTTAAAATCCGAAAGGAAAAAACATAGAAAGTGCATACGAGATATTAGATAAAATTTCTTATTGTTTAACACATACCAAGTAAAAATTTAAATTTTATAAATAATTTAAAATCCAAAAATAAGTTTCTAACAGTTGTATAATTTATTTCACCAAAATACAACAAACTCCTGCTTCTTGTATAATTTACGACAATTTTACATTTTCAACATCATAAAAGGGTAATTATTTTTAAATAAAATAGAACATGTATATTAAAAAAAAAAACAAAAAACAATTGCTATCTTCAAATTTAATCGAATTTTACTTTAAAACAATGCAGCCGATTTTTCTTTCTAAGGTATGCATATAAAAATGTATACGTTGTCACGGAGAACACTCCGTGCTCCGCGCCTCGTCTTATTTCGCGTATTCGGGATAAGGGGGATAGCCGAAAATAGGTAACGCGACAGTCGCGGACGAGAAGATACGGTACGCGACTAGAGATAGGCTAGTCGAGTGCCGTATAGGAGAGGCTAGGCTAGGTAGACAAGCCGCCTCCCGCCTTTTAGAGTTAGTCAAAAGATCGCCTTCGTACTAACCACGCGTAATTGTTAAAAGTTTTTGGTAAATTATCCGCCATTTTGGGACGCGTCAAGTCCCGTCGCTCCCGCGTTTTTTCTTTGGAAGATATTTTCTCGCGCGTGTGAAGTTTCGGTGTGGTTTCTTGGCGTGCACCGGCTACACAAGTAGCCAAGAGAGAGTTCACCGGCCGACGGCGTGGACGTTCGACACCGGCGACCGGGAATTCATCGAGATAGCTGCGCAGGGCGACAGCACGCTGCCTCTTCGCCCTCACTGCCTTCGACTCTCCTTCTAGCGTGTGCGGCTGGCCAGCCAAAAGTAAGTTCGTTAAAACTTAAACCTCTCGCGCGTAGATTTTTTTCTTGTTTCATTTGCGTAGGGGTAACCTCCGCCGGTTACTCCATTCTTTAGCAAATTCGTATTTTACGCGGTTCGTGCGAGTGAGAGAGCGCTATCTCTCTCACTCTCGTAGACAGGGCGAGAGAGTTGCGTTCTCTCTCGCACCTATAGAAGCATAAGCGCGTGTGAGTGAGAGAGCGGTATCTCTCTCACTCTAGTGGCAGCAGTGCGGGAGAGTCGCCTTCTCTCTCGCACTCGCGGCATATACGGAGCGCGCGCGAGTGGGAGAGGCCTTTATATCCCACCCGAGTAAGAACAGCAGGTTCGCCCGAGCAGACCGGCTACAAAACTGGCTGCTCGGGAATTACACAGCAGCGCACTTCGCAGAAGAGGGGAGCTAAGATCCCCAAACCGTAGTACGCCGCAACGAACTACGTCAGCGCCTGATAAATAGACTAAGGTCAGAAGAAGGCGCTGACACAGAGGAGCACCCATGGGAACTACTCCTCCGCAGCGAAAGGGTTAAACATAACCTCGAGCGGACGCTAGGAGTAGCCCAGCAGCCGGACACAATAGTTGAAGCTCCGACTGCAGAGTCCTCCAGACTGGACAATGAGCCAGTCCAGACGCATACACCGGTTGGACGAGACGTTCACCATCGCATGCCAGCTAACCCTGACAGCGAAGCTCAGGGCACTGGCAGGCACGAAGAGAGCTGGATCACGCTGGTAAGCGAAAATAATAACCAGTTCCGTGTGCCAGCCTCTTTCGCAGCGATGATGGCCAACCTCCTCGCAGAGTTTAGAGTATTAACGGCCAAAGTGAACGAGTTCGACGCCAAAACGAGCAGTCATGAAGCGGAAGGTCGGCGAACACAGGTACAATTCGCCGACACATATACTTGCCATTATGCAGACGAGCCTGTGGCCGGCAGCACACCTCTACGTGCTCGCCCACAGCCAACCCCTAACCCACATCCTGCACGCCAAGCACCGCATGGCGTGTCTAAGGAGGGGGGGGGGCCTGTCCGGCGGCAACGTTCGCCCCGGACAGCAATTCTGCGTATCCCGCGAGCGTGGGAGGCCCCGAAACCTTTATCGGGCACTCAACGCGGCAACCGTCGCGGGATATCGGCCAAATAGTGCGGAAATGGCAAATCCGCTTATCCGGAGCCAAGAACCAGAGCATTGATGTATTCTTGGCTCGACTGGAAGACTGCCGAGCTCTGGCAAATTTTTCAGAAGAAGAGGTTCTATCGTCTCTATCGGAACTCTTCACTGACAATGCGGTAACGTGGTACCGCAACGAAAAGAGTAAGTGGTCTCGCTGGGCCGATTTTGAGGCAGCAGCAAGACGGTGGTATGGAACCTCCAGAAGGTTCCAACAGAGGCTAGCGTCCGAAGCGAACAGCCGGACGCAAGGGGTTGATGAGCCGGTACGTGATTATATCACCTGCCTGGTCGCGATCATGCGCAAGCTCTTCCCCATGCCCAGCCGAGACCAGCAGCTCGACATGCTGCATCGTAACTTGCGGCCAGAGCTGCAATCGATGGTCCGGCGGGTAGAAGTCGACAGCGTCGAGACGCTGCTCGACCTGGCGGTAAAAGCGGAACAAACGTTAGAGTGCCGCAAGACCTACCACCCGCCTCCACCACCTGAAGCCACGCTCTTGCCAGAGATAGCGTATAAGCCTCGGTCCGATACACGAAGGCAAAGGACCGAGCACCAACCGAGTGCAGACGGCAAGCCGGCGAGGGCAAAAGTCAGCGCGGTTGCTACGACGCCCCTGGCGCTAGATGCTGCGACTTTTGCGGCAACGGTCGCCCGCATTTTAGGCGACCAGATGAAGTCATGGCAGCGAGATTTTAAGTCTGCCAGGACTTCCCCCCAGCCGACTCACCGCAGTAGGAGGTCTTCCCCGAGAGGCAAAGGCGAAAGCACGCCAAAGCGCAGCTCGCCACCGCCCAAAGGGAAGCGCGACGAGCGCCAGAATGCGCCGTCAGCAAAGAAGGCCTCCCCCGTGCGCAGTCAAGTGCCACAAGGGCCTATAAAGTGCCACACCTGCGGCGAGCTTGGGTACACGGTAAGGACGTGTCCCAAATGTGCAGGAAACAGGTCAAAGAGCGGTTAAGCGGGTAATTAACCGACTCGTCTTTGACGGTCCCCATAACCAGCTCTGCGTCTCCACCTTTATCGGAGCACGCTACGACCCCCGCCGACCTGCGAGAAGCTTTATCCCTCGCAGGGCAGGTCGCACGCGCGTATAAACCTGAAGACGAGACCCGTTGGTGGCTTCAGGTGGCGGTAGGAGGTTACCGCCTACGCGCATTATACGATCCAGGAGCATCAAACACGGTCATTGGTCCTATTGGCTTGCAAATTGCCAATGCCCTTGACCGTGAGCTCATCCCAGCCGAATCAGGACGCGTGAAAGTCGCTGATGGCAGGCACCTCCCGCTGTTGGGACATGTCAAGTTGCCCTTTGCTGTCGCGGGGTTAACTCATGACATTAGGGTTGCCATAATGCCTCAGCTTGACGAGGAATGCTATGTCGGAGTTAATTTTATCCGAGCATTCCGCGCGGTTTTGGACCCCGACACAGATCGTCTACATTTTAAAGACGCGAATGTAAGTGTCGGTCTAGAAGTCGCCAGCATAGCTGCCGGCGTGGGTGCGCTAGCGTCTGCCGGCGTGGCCGACGTAACGGACGACCAGCGTGCCCGACTTCAAGCTCTGCTCGACGCAGTTTCGCCGAGCGGAGGGTCCACCCTGGGATGCACACACGGGGTAGAACACGCGATTGATGTAGGCGACGCCTCGCCCATCAAGCAGCGTTATTACCCCGTCTCGGACAAAATTCAGGAAGAAATTTATCGCTAAGTCCGAGAGATGCTCCAGCAGGACGTAATTGAACCGTCAACCAGTGGCTGGTCTAGCCCGGTGGTGATGGTGCGCAAGGAGAACGGCTCGTACCGCTTCTGCATTGACTTTCGCAAAGTCAACGCGGTTACGAAACCGGATGCATATCCTCTGCCTTATATGCAGGATATCCTGCGTAAACTGCGGAAGGCGAGGTATATTTCTACCCTCGACCTGAGCAGCGCATACCATCAAATACCACTAAAGGTTGACTCGCGACCTATCACGGCGTTTACCGTACCAGGCATGGGGCTTTTTCAGTTTAAAAGGATGCCGTATGGCCTTTCATATGCAGGCGCGACCTTTCAGCGCGTAATAGACCGAGTTGTTGGCCCCGATTTGGAGCCGTACGCCTTCTCCTACCTAGACGACATTATCGTCGTAGGGGAGACGTTTGAGGAGCATAAAAAGTATCTCGCGCTCGTACTCAAACGTCTTGCGGAGTCTGGTTTAACGGTCAACCGAGAGAAATGCAACCTCTGCAAAACAGAAGTGAGGTACCTTGGAGTGCTGGTTAATCGGGACGGCATTAAGCCCGATCCAGCCAAGACCCAGCCGGTCAGGGACTATCCCCCCCCCCCCCCTCCTAAGAACCTCAAGCAGCTGAGACGCTTCCTCGGAATGGCGTCCTGGTATATGAAGTTTATGAAAGACTATGCCACGGTCGCCGAACCGTTAACCCGCCTCACGAAGAAGAGCCAAAGGTTTGAATGGCTCGAGGAGCAGCAGCGCGCCTTCGGAGTTTTAAAGGCGATGATCGTCTCCGCCCCAGTTCTACAGTGTCCTCGGCTAGGTGGTGGATACGTTATCCACACCGATGCTAGTGACACGGGCATAGGAGCGGTGCTGCTGCAAATCGTTGAGGACGAAGAAAGGGTGCTAGAGTTTGCTAGCAGAACCCTTAACTCCGCCGAGCAGAATTATAGCGTGACCGAGTGAGAATGTCTGGCAGTTGTATGGGCCGTAAAGAAGTTCCGTTCATACATGGAGGGGCACCAATTTAAGGTGATCACTGACCACAGCAGCTTGCGCTGGCTGTGCTCAATGAAGAACCCCACCAGCACACTGGCGAGATGGGCTCTAGAGCTCCAAGCTCACTGCTTCGAGGTAGAGCACCGGAAAGGAGCACTTAACCACGTGCCAGACGCGTTGTCTCGCATGTTTGAGGAAGATGAAGTCGCTCTTTCCTCACTCGCCTGGTCGGAAAATACCGCCGACGAGTGGTACCTCGCTTGGGTCCGCAACGTCTCTGAGGAGCCTAACGAGCACCCCAGATGGAAGCTCGTTGGGGGAAACTTGTACGCTTATCGCCACGCCGACAAGATCGACGGAGTTATAGGCGATGATGAGGATTGGAAGTTGGTCGTGCCGAAAGAACAGCGGCAAACGGTGTTACGAGAATGCCACGACGACCCAACAGCGGGACACCTAGGCCGCGAAAAGACTTTCGCGCGGGTGGCCAGAGCATACTACTGGCCACAATTCTACGACGACGTTCGGGAATATGTCCGCAAATGCCTAGTGTGCCAGCGCTGTAAGATAGAGCAACGGGTCCCTTTGGGTTCATGGGCCATAGGACAACCGACCGGCCGTGGCAGGTCGTAGCAGCCGATATAACCGGCCCACTTCCCCGTTTCGCTAAAGGGTTTGAATATATCCTGGTATTTCAGGATTTGTTCACCCGCTGGGTTGAAGCCGTACCGATCCGGAAAGCGAACGCGAAAACGATAATCCGCGAGCTTAACGACCGGGTCGTTTTACGTTTTGGCGCTCCTGAGGTTTTCCTCTCGGACAACGGCACGGAGATCAAAAACCAAGCGGTGGATGAGTATTTAGAGGCGGCAGGGATAGCTCACGCTAACTCTCTGCCTTACCATCAACAAGCCAACCCAGTGGAGCGAGTGAACCGGACTCTCAAGACGATGATTGCCTCGTTCGTTACAGACAATCATAATTCATGGGATGAACATCTCCCTGAGTTCGTCTTCGCCCTGAACACGGCTGAGCAAAGTTCAACCGGCCTGAGTCCGGCGGTGCTCAACTACGGCCGGCAGCCGACGCCTCCTGGAACCGCAAGGCGCGCACAAGAGCGCGAGGCGACCGATAAGCTCGCCGACGAGAGCAGGGAAGCGTGGAGCACAAGGATGCAAAACCTCCCGCTGCTTCTCGATCGCGCCGCGGAGAGTTCCCGTGACGCGCAAGCCAGGCAGGCAAACCTCTACGACGATAGAACGCGTGAGGTACCGTTCAAGGTCGGAGATCGCGTCTGGAAGCGGAATCGCGTACTCTCCTCAGCCGCTCGAGGCGTGACGGCCAAATTAGCACCGAAATTCGTAGGTCCTTATTGGATAGTGGAAACTAGGGGCTGCAACTGCTTCAAGCTCATCAGCGAGCGAGGTGAGCTTGAAGATTTAGTTCACGCTGAACATTTAAAGGCGTACTACGGTGGGCAAGCGCCCGAAGAGGACGACGTCGACCCCACCGAGGTACACCGAGAGCCCCAACCACCGGGGGAAGAACTGGCGACGAGCGACCCGCCGTTAGCGAGCGCTCCAGCTCCAGCGTCCGAGTCACCGCCGACGAGCGAAGGCTCAGCGGAGCCCGTCGGACCCAAGCCCAATCCGTCCGAGGCCGACCCCGAGCCGAAAAGGAAAAGGGGTAGAACGCGGAAGGATACGAGCGTGCGGACCCCTCAGATTCGTACCCGGGGCAGACCGAGAGGCACGAAGAAGCGCCCGTAGTTTTCGTCAGGGTCGCCCTGTGTCCGTCCGGCCACCTGCCACCCCGTTACAAACTTTTTTTTTCTATCCCCCTATCCGTCCGTTTCTTTAAGTCTTTTTCTCTTTTTCTTACTCCTCCTTTTCAACTTCCCTCCTTCTCCATAAAAATGGGGTAAGCCTAAATCCCTTCTGTTGCAGGCGGAACTTCAAAGCCATGGCATTGGAGACGACCTTTGAAGAGTTGGAGCGGCTATCAGCCGCTATCCTCAACCTGCAATTGGGGGAAGAGGTAGAAACCCTCGTTCACGCGGCACTGACCACCGCCACAGAGAAGGTCAAGGAGCACGAGGAGGAAGCAAGGCGGCAGCGGGAGCTCAAAGAATCAGTGGTCATCTGGGAGCTCAGCGATGACGAGGAAGACCCGAGCACTCCTCGCCATATCGGAGTCCCGGACTTCCGAGCTCCCGACCTACCCTTCGGGTCGGCCACGGCCATCCCGGGCTGCCCGCCAACCCCGGAGCGCCCTAAAGTGGAGGCGAGGGATGCCTCCACGCAATACGAAGAGCACTGGTGGCAGGAGCTCCCCAACGATTTGTCGGCGAGGTAACCGCAAGTAGAGTTGGGGCTCCAGGTCGCTCGCAAATCATCAAGCGAAGCGACCCGCCTGGAGAAGCGCGTCTTCGAGGTACTCGACGAGTACCTCCGCGCCGGGCCTCGGGCCACGTTGCACGCAGGCAAGTGGCCCCGCCTTGCTGAGTCCCGCAAGGCTGAGACGAAAGTCATCGAGGAGCTGCGGAGGCGTAGCCGACAATTCAACGTTTTATTTATCAAGTAACCCAACAATAACTCAAAACTTTATAAGCAATAAATGGGAACGTAAATAATTATCGGTGAATCTGATGTATATTAATCCAACGAAAATAACTTATAATCTAATAACTCAGATACCCGAAAACGTGATGAACCAATAGTTAAGTAAGATAATTCTTGATCAACCAAACATTAGCTTACAATCTAATTAATGAATTACACGAGAACGAAAGAAACTAATAGTTAAGCAACTCAATTTTAAATAAACCCAAATATAAATTAAAACTTAATCACTGAAGTACTGTAAAACTCGATTAATGAATATCCTAACATTCTAATTCTTGATTGAAGCAACTATAACCGAAGCCAATAATTTAAGTATTGAAAAAAGAGAATGACCAATAATTAATAAATTCGATTTTCAATTAACCCAACAATAACCTGAAATCTAATAACCAAAGTACTGGAAAACTGGATTAAATTAAATTATAACACCGCGATTCTTGATTAACTGAACTGTAATATAAAATCCAATAACGCAAGTACTGAAAAACTGGATTAACTTATATTTTAACACCCCGATTCTTGATTAACTGAATTGTAATCTAAAATGCAATAACGCAAGTACTGAAAAACTGGATACACTTATATTTTAACAATCTGATTCTTGATTAACTAATCTGTAATCTAAAATCCGATAATGCAAGTACTCGAAAACTGAATTAACTTATATTTTAACACCCCGATTCATGATTAACTGAACTGTAATTTAAAATGCAATAAAGTAAGTATTGGAGAATTGGATTAATTTATATTTCAACACCCCGATTCATGATTAACTAAACTGTAATATATAATCCAATAACGTATGTATTAAAATACTGGATTAACTTGGATTTGAACACTCCAATTATTAATTAACTAAACTATAATCTAAAATCCAATAAGGTAAGTATTAAAAAAATCAATTAACTTATATTTAAATACCTTATTTTTGATTAACCGAACTGTAATCTAAAATACAATATTGCAAGTACTGAAAAACTCAGTCTAGTTATATATTAACATTTCAGTTTTTGATTAATTCAATTGTATTTGAAAACAATAACATAAGTACAGATAAACGTTATTAACCAATATTTTGAAAACCCAATTCTTGATAACTCCAACAATAACGATAATCATACTAATTTAAATACTGGATAACTAAATTAACCAATGTTTTACCAATTAAATTTTTGATTGACTCAATTGCAATTTAAAACTCAATATTACGAGTACTGATAAACTTGATTAATCAACATTTTAATAACCCAATTAAAGATTAACGCAATTGTAATTGGAAACTTCATAACCTTAGAATAGATAAACATGATTAACAAATATTGGAACAACCCGATTCTTGATAAATCCAACAATAACGATAATATTACTAATTTAAATACTGTATAACTAAATTAACCAATATTTTATCAATTACATTGTTAATTAACTCAATTGCAATTTAACACTCAATATTACGAGTATTAATAAACTTGATAAATTAGCATTATAACAATCTAATTCTTGATTAACCCAATTATAATTAAAAACTGTATAACTCAAGTACAGATAAACGTGATTAACCAATATTTCAACGACTTAATTCTTGATGAACTCAACAATAACGATAATCTTACAATTTTAAATACTGAAAAACTTAATTAATTAATGTGTTATGAATTTAATTTGTGATTAGCTCAATTGCAATTTAAAACTCAATATTACAAGTATTGATAAACTTGATTAATCAACATTATAACAACCCAATTTGTGATTAACCAAATTGTAATTAAGAACTAAATAACCTAAGTACAAATAAACGTGATTAACCAGTATTTAAACAACCTAATTCATGACAAACTTAACAATAACCATAATCTTACTAATTTAAATACTGGAAAACTTAATTGACCAATAACTTAATGATCCAATTAATAAACCCAATAATAAAATTAATACAAATAATTTAAATACTGTAAAACCTAATTAACCAATGTTGTAACAATTTAATTCTTGTTAAATTCAATTACAATGTAAAACAATAATTTCAATACTGAAAAACCTGATTAACCAATAGTTATGTAACCCGATTAGTGATAAACCTAATAATAATCAGAAACTCAATAACTTGATTATTTATAAACGTGGTTAATCAACATTTTGGCGATGAAATCAAAGATAAACTCAACCATTACCTATAAATTCAAATAACCACGATAATTTTGCAGTCAATGCAATAACCATGTAAATTGGAGGATTATTAAAGGAGGTGGTGGTAGTTTCGCATAAACCGTAAGGGTGTAATGATGAAATGGGATTATACCGTAACTGGGGGGTTATACCGTTACTGGGTTACCGCAAAGGAGGTATTCTGTCAACGAGGGTTGTGCGTACCTGGATGGGCTATGTCGTAATGGGAGGGTATTAGGTTATTAGGGGGTTATACCTCAACTAGGCGCACTTGGATTATGTCGTAATAGGGGTTGTGTCGTACTAGGGGTTATGTCGTGCTGGGGCTATGTCGTACCGGGGTTATGTCGTACCGGGGTTATGTCGTGCGGGGTTATGTCTCGCTAGGGTTATGTCTTGTTGGGGTTATGTCTTGCTGAAGTTATACCGTACTGGCTTATACCGTACTGGGTTATACCGTACCAAGGGTGTGCTGTATTGAGGTAATACCTTACTGGGGTTATACCGTATTGCGGTTATATCGTACTGGAGGCATTGCCGTAATTAGGGTTTATGCTGTAACTGGTGGGTTATTGCCGTAACGGAATAATTATACCCGACGGGGGTATGTTACGGATTGTTATACCGTAAGTAGGGGTGGTTATATTGTGAGTAGGGTGGTTGTACCGTAATTGTGTAGGTTATACTGTAAGCGAGGGTAGTTGTGTATTAAATGGGGATGGTTATACAATGGTGGATGGTTATGTTGTAAGTTAAATCATGAGCTGGGGTGGTTAAACCGTAAAGTTGTAGTGGTTTTGTTATGATTTAGGGGGGTTGTACTGTAAGTGGGGATGGTTATATCATAATTTGGGGTAGTTACACTGTAAGTAGGTGGTTATAGTGTAAGTAGGATGGGTTATATCGTAAGCACGGGTGGTTATGTGTTAGGTTGGGATAGTTATACTATGAGCGGGGTTGTCATAGTATAAGTGAGGATAGTTATACTATAAAAGGGGGTTGGTTAAACCTTAAAGTAGGGTGGTTAAACCTAAATATGAGGCTTGTCAAACCGTAAAGTGGGAGTGGTTAAACCATAAGTGGGGAGTGGTTTACCGCCAGGGGGATTGTTAAACCGCAAGTAGGGTAGTTAAACTGTATAGGGTGGTGGTTAAATCGTATGTGGGGGTATTTAAACGCCAGGGGGGTTGTTAAACCGCAAGTTGGAGTGGTTAAGTTGTAAGTGGGAGTGGTCAAGCCGTAAGTGGGAGTGGTTATATTATAGTGGGGTTGGTTATACCATAAGGAAGGGCGGTTATACGTAACCTTGTATAGTGTTGCTTGGTTATTGGGTTATTGGGTTGTTGGGTTGTTGGGTTATTGGGTTGTTGGGTTGTTGGGTTGTTGGGTTGTTGGGTTGTTGGGTTATTGGGTTGTTGGGTTGTTGGGTTATTGGGTTTTTGGGTTATTGGGTTTTTGGGTTATTGGGTTGTTGGGTTGTTGGGTTGTTGGGTTGTTGGGTTTTTGGGTTGTTGGGTTGTTGGGTTGTTGGGTTGTTGGGTTGTTGGGTTGTTGGGTTGTTGGGTTGTTGGGTTATTGGGTTGTTGGGTTATTGGGTTATTGGGTTATTGGGTTATTGGGTTATTGGGTTGTTGGGTTATTGGGTTATTGGGTTATTGGGTTATTGGGTTATTGGGTTATTGGGTTATTGGGTTATTGGGTTATTGGGTTATTGGGTTATTGGGTTATTGGGTTATTGGGTTATTGGGTTATTGGGTTATTGGGTTATTGGGTTATTGGGTTATTGGGTTATTGGGTTATTGGGTTATTGGGTTATTGGGTTATTGGGTTATTGGGTTATTGGGTTATTGGGTTATTGGGTTATTGGGTTATTGGGTTATTGGGTTATTGGGTTATTGGGTTATTGGGTTATTGGGTTATTGGGTTATTGGGTTATTGGGTTATTGGGTTATTGGGTTATTGGGTTATTGGGTTATTGGGTTATTGGGTTATTGGGTTATTGGGTTATTGGGTTATTGGGTTATTGGGTTATTGGGTTATTGGGTTATTGGGTTATTGGGTTATTGGGTTATTGGGTTATTGGGTTATTGGGTTATTGGGTTATTGGGTTATTGGGTTATTGGGTTATTGGGTTATTGGGTTATTGGGTTATTGGGTTATTGGGTTATTGGGTTATTGGGTTATTGGGTTATTGGGTTATTGGGTTATTGGGTTATTGGGTTATTGGGTTATTGGGTTATTGGGTTATTGGGTTATTGGGTTATTGGGTTATTGGGTTATTGGGTTATTGGGTTATTGGGTTATTGGGTTATTGGGTTATTGGGTTATTGGGTTATTGGGTTATTGGGTTATTGGGTTATTGGGTTATTGGGTTATTGGGTTATTGGGTTATTGGGTTATTGGGTTATTGGGTTATTGGGTTATTGGGTTATTGGGTTATTGGGTTATTGGGTTATTGGGTTATTGGGTTATTGGGTTATTGGGTTATTGGGTTATTGGGTTATTGGGTTATTGGGTTATTGGGTTATTGGGTTATTGGGTTATTGGGTTATTGGGTTATTGGGTTATTGGGTTATTGGGTTATTGGGTTATTGGGTTATTGGGTTATTGGGTTATTGGGTTATTGGGTTATTGGGTTATTGGGTTATTGGGTTATTGGGTTATTGGGTTATTGGGTTATTGGGTTATTGGGTTATTGGGTTATTGGGTTATTGGGTTATTGGGTTATTGGGTTATTGGGTTATTGGGTTATTGGGTTATTGGGTTATTGGGTTATTGGGTTATTGGGTTATTGGGTTATTGGGTTATTGGGTTATTGGGTTATTGGGTTATTGGGTTATTGGGTTATTGG